>CM046036.1:65772807-66257227 GCA_025215565.1 Flaveria ramosissima
TTTACCAAATCTCATAATTCCCTTCCATGGAGATACCTTCAAGAACACTATATCGCCGACCATGAATTCTAATGGTTTTCTTCGGTTATCTGCATAACTCTTTTGCCGACTATTAGCAATTTCTAGCCTTTTTCGGATCTGAACAATCTTATCAGTTGTTTCTTGAATAATTTCTGGTCCTGTTAATTGTCTTTCTCCAATGTCGGCCCAACATAACGGCGATCGGCACTTCCTTCCGTACAGTGCTTCAAATGGAGCGGCCTTGATGTTGGTGTGATAACTATTATTATAGGAAAACTTAGCTAATGGTAGATGAGTATCCCAATTTCCACCAAAATCGATCACACAAGCTCTCAATAAATCTTCTAGAGTCTGAATACTTCTCTCACTCTATCCGTCTGTTTGTGGGTGATAGGCCGTGCTCATATCTAGTCGGGTACCCATGGCTTCCTGTAAGGTTTGCCAAAATCTAGAGGTGAATCGACTATCTATATCCGATATGATTGAAACTGGTACACCGTGGCGTGACACTACTTCTTTGATGTATAAGCTCTCTAATTTGCTCATACTGTAGGTCTCCTTCATCGGTAGGAAATGTGCAGATTTTGTTAATCGATCAACAATTACCCAAATGGTATCGTAACCACTTGTTGTCCTAGGTAATTTTGTCACAAAATCCATAGCAATGCATTCCCATTTCCATTTCGGAATTTCCGGCTGTTGTAGAAGTCCCGATGGTTTCTGGTATTCTGCCTTCACTTTGGAGCAAGTAATGCATTGGTTAACATATGAAGCTATGTCTCCCTTCATGTTAGGCCACCAGAAAAATTCCTTCACATCATGATACATTTTGTCGATTCCTGGGTGAATCGAATACCTTGTTTTGTGTTCCTCATCAAGAATTATTTTGCGTAACTCTCCATGCTTAGGAACCCATATCCTGTTGGCAAAACGGATCATTTTATCAGGATCTGTTGTTAATTCCTTGGTCATTCCTCGCAGACCTTCACTTTCTAGGTTCTCATCCTTCAATGCTTCAAGTTGAGCACTGTGAATCTGGTTAGTAAGGTTTGAGTATATGGTAAGCTTCAACGCTCGCACTTGTAGCGGCTTTTCCCTTTCTTTCCTACATCTGCCACAACATTTGCCTTGCCTGGGTGATATCGGATATCGCAGTCATAATCATTTAACAGCTCCACCCAACGGCGCTGCCTCATATTTAAATCCTTTTGATTGAAAATATGTTGCAGACTCTTATGATCCGTATATATGATACATTTGGTCCCATACAAATAATGTCTCCATATGTTAAGAGCAAAAACAACAGCTCCTAATTCTAGGTCTTGGGTGGTGTAATTCTTTTCATGTACTTTTAATTGTCTTGATGCATAAGCAATGACTTTATCTTTTTGCATCAATACACATCCAAGACCTAGTCGTGAGGCATCACAATACACTACAAATCCCTTTGTTCCATTTGGTAGAGACAGTATGGGTGCACTGCACAACTTCTGCTTTAGTAATTGAAAAGCTCTTTCTTGATCTTCGCCCCACACGTAATTCTTATCCTTACGAGTCAATAGGGTCAAGGGTTGGGCTATCTTCGAAAAGTTTTCTATAAACCTGCGGTAGTAACCAGCTAACCCTAGGAATTGTCGTACTTCTGTCGGAGATTTGGGGGCTTCCCAGTTCTTAATTGTTTCAATCTTGGTTGGATTCACGTGGATACCCTTTTGTTAATAACGTGTCCAAGAAATCGAACTTCTCGAAGCCAAAATTCACATTTTGAGAATTTTGCGTACAGCTTTTCTTTCTTTAACACGTTTAGGATTAGCCTGAGATGTTGCTCATGTTCTTCCTTGGATTGTGAATATATCAAAATATCATCAATGAATACTATCACAAACTTGTCCAAGTAGGGTTTACAAACCCTATTCATAAGATCCATGAATATGGCAGGTGCGTTGGTTAATCCAAACGGCATTACTAGAAATTCATAATGACCGTAACGTGTTCTAAAAGCCGTTTTTGGAACATCCTCTTCTGCTATCAACAGTTGGTGATATCCAGATCGTAAATCTATCTTTGAGTAGTAGCTGGATCCTTGCAATTGATCGAACAAATCATCAATTCTTGGTAGTGGGTATCGATTCTTAATGGTGAGTTTGTTTAATTCTCGATAATCGATACACATTCTGAATGATCCGTCTTTCTTTTTGACGAATAGCACCGGTGCTCCCCATGGAGAAAAGCTTGGCCGAATGAATCCTTTTTCTAATAATTCTTGCAGTTGTTTTGACAACTCCTGCATTTCAGAAGGTGCTAGTCGATACGGCGATCGTGCTACTAGTGCAGCTCCGGGTATCAAATCAATTTGAAATTTGATCTGTCTTTGTGGAGGTAACCCTGTCAAATCTTCGGGAAATACCTCTGGGTATTCTCGTACAATGGGAATATCTTCGATTCTTCGCTCCTCATTTTTAGTGTCGATGGCTTTTACCAGAAAGGCGGGATATCCTTCATTCAGGTATCCATAAGTTTTCATGACACTTATAATTTTGAATGAGGGTTTTCCCTTTTCTCCTTGTACGATTAGGAGTTCTCCACTAGGAGTTGGCAATCAGATGATTTTCTCGAAACATACTATTTCAGCATGGTTTCGAGAGAGCCAATCCATTCCAATAACCATGTCGAAACTTCCCAGATCGAAAGGTAATAAGTCAATACTAAAGGAATGGTTGTTAAGTTGTATCGTGCAATTTCTAATTACTTCATTGGATTCTATTTTCTTTCCATTAGCTAGCTCTATAATATACTTCTTTCTTAGCTTACATGGTTTAATTCCCAATGATGGTTCAAACTCTTTGGATACAAAACTTAAATCAGCACCAGTGTCAAACAAAATAGAGGCATAATGATTATTGATAAGAAACGTACCGTTAACTACTGACGGTTCTTGTTGTGCTTCCTTGGCATTCATTTCAAAGGCTCTCCCTCTGGCCCTGGATCCATTCAATCTTGGACAATTCTTCTTGAAGTGTCCAATCACACCACACTCATAACAAGCTTGATCATTTCTGATCATCCTTCCATCAGGTTCTGCTCGGCAATTTTGGCTTAGATGTCCAAACTTATGGCAATGAGTACAAATTTTACAATCACCACTGTGGGGATATCCATATTTGCTGCATTTCCCTTGAGATTCTTTGGTTGATCTTCCATTGTTTGATGTTGCCACATAAACCCGTTCAGATCTCTGATTAAAATTTTTCCTGTTGTTTACTTGTCCCTTGGGATTTTCAAACCACTTTCTCTTTCCATCAAATAGTCTTCTGTTCAATTTAATCGTCTTCCTCTTAATTTCCATTACACTCTTTCCATGATCGTCCTTCTTGATCAGGGTTCCATTTCGTATTGCGTCATCGGTTAAGGAGTGTGCAATAGCGATTGCACTTTGGATGGTGGTAGGTTTGGAAGCTGTAACATTGCTTCTTATTTGAGGTGCCAATCCCCATATGTATCTTTCAATTTGGACATATTCCGGCGTGACCATTCGACGTACCAATCTAGCAAGGTCATTGAATCTTGAGGTGTATGTCCGAATCTCAGCTCCTTTCATGGTATGATTCCAGAATTCGGTCTCAATCTTCTAGAGCTCATTACGTGGGCAGTATTCGTTAAGCAGCATCTCCTTTAGTTGTTCCCAAGTAAGTTCATAGGCGTTGGTATCGCCCAAAATTTGACGCTGGGAATTACACCATGACAATGCTGCATCTTGAAAGGAACAGGTTGCATACTTGACCTTTTGATCGTTAGAACAATTGCTTATCGTTATAACAGTCTCCATTCTTTCGATCCATCGGATTATGTCTAACGGTCCCTCAGCGCTTGTAAAAGTTCTTGGATTGCATCCTTGAAAAGTCTTATACGAACACCCTTGTGATGGTCCACCTGATGAACTACCTGGGTTTCCGTTCGTACCGGATCCGTTGTTTGCACCAATACCGGAACCTACATATGAACCATTTCCTGCTCCATTTCCAAGGCCATTACCCGTATTTTCTTGCCTCCTTCCTTGACCAGCCACTAGATTTGCATCATGTTGTTCTAGAGCTGATTCGACGTGTCGAGCTATCAATTGGGCTAGTTCCTCTGGGGTGGTTGGTAAATTGACGTTTCCACTCGAGGATGTGTTTCGTGTTACAGGTGGCATGATTCAATTCTGTTTCGAAGGTAGGGAAGAAGATGTTTAGATTACGTACGCTTGTTATTATATCATTATGATGGTTTATTCTATATAATTGGTTCCTTGAATAATCATACAATAATCAAATATTTACGCGATTAAACATATATCATCAGGATAAAACCTTTTAAATTTTCATAAGCGTCAAGTTCATACATGGTTATCAAACACATAAAAGTTAGTTATCAAAAGATCATAAGTTAATAGTCTACATGCATCATCGAGTTTATAACTCGGTCAAAAGAAAGTGTTCAAGCACCCCGGCTAATCTCTAAAATCATCCTAAAACAAGGCTCCACTACCAACATGCGTAAGATATGAAATCATTTTCAAACATAATGTAGCCATAGCAATCGAAGTCTTCGCTCGCTCTCCCATCACAATCGCGTACTGCTGTGCTGTCACCAACGCTGTCTCGGCCACGTCTGCTCTCTGCTCTGCCTGGGTCAGTCGATCCCTAGTCTCTGCGAGACTAGTCTCCAGGTCTGCTATAAGAAAGTGCATCTGGCTCATAGCGCTGTCATCCAATAACCTCTCCTCCTTAAGCGTCATCAATCTTCCATCCAAAGCTTGACTCACCTCCTCCTGGATCCTCATCTTCTTTCTGGTAGTCAGCAGCTCCTTCTCGAGTCGTACACACTGGGCTATCAAGGTAATCATCACACGCTCGATGGGCTCGCCACCCATAGCAGTCCTGTGTGGAGCAGAAGACGACTCTCCCTCCTCGAAGGTGGAAGGAATCCCATCCCTCGAAGCCCATCCTTTCATGGCCTCTATAATCCATCTCCACTGATCATCTAGAAGTCTGGCCCGTTTGGGCATGGGTGTACTTTCCATAACAACATCATCAATCACTTTTCTCTTCTCTTTGTGTTTCCTCCGCTCATACACCAACCTAACCTTTGGTGGTGCATCATCATCAATCATCTTCCTCTTCTCCCTGCGCTCCCTTCGCTCATACACCATCCTAATCTTTGGTGGGTGCCGCATGAGGGGAATAGAAGTAGCAGGAGTCACAGCGGTATGGGTCTCACTCTCAGAGGCCAAGCCAACCGGCTCCTCAGCAATAGGCTCGAGAGTGACTGCTGGTGGGGTAGGGCTCTCATCATCTGACTCAGATATCCAACCATTCCCCGAGTTTTCCATACCCGGGTATATGGTAGCTGCGAAGTATGGCTGAGTAGGGTAATACCATGGTGTCGAGGAAATGGGCTCTGATGAATCGTCGATACTACTGCTAAGGTCAGGTACTCTCTCTCGGCTAACTCGGTCAGACATCTACAAATAGAGAAATGCATGTATGCGTACATATTAATTTTACAAAGTTCTAGCACATAAAATATATAATCTTAATCTCATTATGACTATTTTGATCACATAATGTTCTATTCTAGCTTTTAACCCATGTCATGGAATTGTCTTTGGAGTCAAATATTCTTTTTAAAGGTTATAGTCTAGATTTTTGAAAAATACTTTCTAGTTCACTATAACCGTTGGCTCTGATACCAACTTCTGTCACACCCCGAAAACCGCAGCGGAAGGTCGCGTGATGTGGTGGTAACAGAAGTTGGAGTTGACCCAACTTTCATAGTCAAACGTATACTAAGATGTTATTGGTCATTGAAACCATAAGTCAATCATCATACAAGTACTTGGTTGACCTACATTAAACGTTTTCAGTAGTAACGAATACTACTTTTATTACATAAACTTAGTTTTATTTAAAAACATTGATAACGTTTGACCCTTCCAAAGACAAAGTTCCGGGAATCCATATAGAGCTCACCTATAACCCTGAAAAGCATGAAAGGCAATAGAGTCAACATAAAGTTGGTGAGCTTTCGGGGTTTTGTAATTTCGCAAACATTCATCTCTTTTAAAAATCATATGATGAAACAAGGCATAATATAATCCACATAGACTAGCTAGGTACTATGTTATTTAGGTCATAAGCCCATAATCAAACCAAGAAACACGTCGTTGCCCCACAACTATCCAGACATATAAACTCTCTCGCCTAAACCTGACCAGCGCAACTGGTCGCGAGAGCGGGCCGTTCTAACCCGATAGATCTACCAATATATTATGTGGCCTCACCCCTGAGGTTAATGATTATAGGGGGATTTAGGACTCAATAGTATATAGATCCATACTACTGATCCAAACTTATACCCTCATAATATATATTATCCCGTGCAGGACCGTTTAAGGGCTTTAACACAATTACAACACAACTACACAATGAGGAGATTAACTAAACTTTAATCAAACAGTGAACTGGGTTAACCAAAGTGATACAAAGAACACAAGTAAAGCAAGAGACAGAACAAGAGAGTATGGGTTTCAAGGAGCCAGTATATTGTAAGTTCTTTTACAAGTGTTACAAAGCATAAAGAAAGATACAAGAACTTGAAATACTTATACTACAACCTACAACCGGCTATACTTTGAAAGCCAGCTGGATACAATTGACTAGACACTAACAAAATCAATTGTAGGATCAAAGGCATATCTGCCTTTTGACCTTGTGACTATGACATGTCATAGCTCACATCCTTATACATTACAAAAAGGATAAAGTACATAAAGGGAAAGTTATAGACTCAAGACCTCAATGTACAGTTACCAAAAGCATGGACCTTTTCACCAACTCATGTAAGTTGGTGACTTTACAGAGATGCAGCGGAAAAGGTGCTTTATGGAACAGTACATCAGATAAAGCATGTGTACTAAAAGTCTTCGGAAGAAATCTGTCTTCATAGGTTGAAGCTTCGGAAGACTTTGTCTCTGAGACTTCGGAAGACTTCATGTTTGGCTTCGGAAGATATTGGTCTTGGTTTCGGAGGATTTTACACACAGAGTATTTTCTAATGCATTGTGTAAAACTTCCGAAGCATTCTTCACTTCAGTACTTAGTGCATGTTGCTAAGACACTTTGGATGTTTTGGGTTGCATCAGACTTAAGGAATCCTTACAAACTCCCCCTAGGCTGATGCTACCAAAACACTTAGAAGATCTTCAAAATGTTGGTAGTCTTCAGTACAATCAAGACCATTCCTTTCTTCATTAGATGGTCAGGATCATCAAGACTCTCATAGTATCTTCTCATCTCAAAGAGATCATGTAGAGGTAAGGTGATTATGTCTTGCCATGAGTAGACATTCTCAACACCTTGATCTCTGATAACATTCCATCTTTCTGGATTGGTAGAATAAGTCCAGGACAAGATGGGTGTCTCAGTTGTTAGAGGAGCCACTTGCATAGGAGTTGATTGGGCTGCCTCATCATGCACTCCCTCAGGTTAATCTGATTCAGCCTGAGGTGCAGAGGTAGATGACTTTGGCTTCTTCTTCTTAGTCTTTAGTTTAGAAGCCATTCTCTTCTTCCTCTTAGATGACTTTAACTGAGAAGACTGGTCTGCAGCACCATGTTGATCATCAGTGTCTTTCTCAGTTGGGTGTTCCTCCCTCACAGGTTCAGAAGAAGAGGGAGTTTGACCCTGCCTAGGATCAGAAGATGAAGCTTGCTGAGGCTCAGCTGGAGGTTCTGGTTGAGGTGTCTCTGGTTGTTCAAACTTGACCTCCACTTCAGGTGGGACTTGACTTGGAAGAGAGTGCAAGTCAATAAGTTCTCCATTTTTAATCTTCTGCTTGATCACCCTTATATGCTCATCCATAGTGGATAGAGACATGGGGCCAAGTCTCCTTCCGGAGAATCCATATAGCTTCAAGAAGCTCATCATTCTTTGTCTGTCAGCAGACTTCTTTGCATTCTTTTGAATGATGGCTCTTGACTTTGCAGCTTCTTCCCTTAGCTTCCTTTTGGTTGTTTTTCTTTCTTTGACTAGCTCAAGTTCAAGTTGCTTTAAGTACTCGAACTCAATGAAGTCATAGGACAGGAGAAGAAGTGCATCTGCCTGATAGAAGCCTGTGGCACTCAGGTAGTTGATCATCTTGATCCTATCTTCTTCTTTATCTACCTGAGGTTCTTGTGGAGCCACATCTTCCTGTGCAGGACTTTCTTGAACTGGTGAGAGAGTGGAAGCATGCTTGTAAAGTCTTTTCTGTCTCTTCTCCTCTTTGAATTGGAGAAGTAACCTTGCATCCTCTTTCTTCTTCATCTCTCTTGACACTTCCATGTCAGCCAGTTCATTTAACTCTTCTAAGGGGAGGGAGATGATTTCATCAATATCATAGTTCCTGGTCTGTAAGTAGGTAATCCTGACTACCCTTAACTCATCATCCTGAGTATTTGGTCTGGGGGCAGCCCTGATTGCAGCTTGCATGAAGCTAGATGACCCAGAAGAACTTTCTCCCCTTAGTCTCCTTTTCCTCTCTCTCTCTTCCTCCTCAATTTCCTCAGGAGTCATTATCCTTTTCCCTTTGTCACCAACAGACCTTTGTGACTCAGGGTGGATTGAGGCTTGGCCTTCATTGCTTGGTGTAGCTTCCATGCTCTGGCCAGAGAGAGGCTGAGAAACACCTTCACCAGCAGGTGTCTCAAATGGAGTTTGGACCTCTGCAGCAGTTGTTGATGATGAGACAGGGGTCTCAGGTTCCGCCACTAGGCCTTCAGTCAAGGTTTCCCCTATGAAACTAATCTTAGGGTCCACCTCAACATCCAGTTGACCGATGACATTGCCTGATTGCCTAAGTCTCCTTCTTAGAGAGAACTCTGCAAGGATCCTGTCTTGGATTCTTTGAGCCAACCTCCCAGCTTGTCTTGAATTGCTTGGATTGACAAGTGGCATGTTGACTAAATCCAGTCTTTCATAGAAGCTCAGGCTTTGGAACTGAAAAACTTCTTGTTGGCCTTGAACTCTGTGAAGTATAAGGGCTCTTCTGTCATCATCATACCTCCACCTTATGATGTAGTTGCCAGTTCCTTGTGGTGGAGATGAGACAGCCCTTGGTATACCTTCCTCAAAGAGACTCCTGATGATTGAGTCTATAGAGTCCACATTAATGTGAACTTGAGGAAGTTGCTGAGAATGCACAACAGCAAGTGAGGATGGTGAGTCCTCTATGTCCATTCTCTTTGAAGAACTCCCAGGTTCTGTGGTTGTAATAACTTTCTCCCCCTTTTTGGTAGCATCACCCACTTGCATAGGTGAGCTGGAGGATAAGTCAATCACTTCCAAGGTTCTTGTGTTTCTGGTTGAGCTCTCCTTAAAGTCTCCCAGCTAGTTTTTCCTGCAGATATGAAATCTGAAGTTGCTGATCATTGACCCTGTTTTGTAAGGTAGTCACCTGAGATTCCAAGTGACTAACCTTAGAGACTAAATAGGTGCATGTTTTTGACAATTTCTGCACCTTTAGTCTCAAATTCCCCTGTTCTTCATCAGAAGAATCATTGGGGGATGAGATGATTGGACCAAAGTCCTCTCTCTCACCACCAGCTTGAGTTTCTTGGCTGCTGGTTTTCCTCTGCTCACTGGCAGCCTCAGTTGAGATGCCAGTGGGCTGAGTTGCCATGGTTGAGGTCTTAATGAGGTAATCACTTTCAAAAGTGAGAGCCTCTTCCATATGGACATCCTGAACAGGTTCAGAAATGTCCACCTCAGTAATAGGTGACTGATGTGGGATAGACTGAGGAGAGTCAGAGGTACTCATCTCTCTTTGAGTAGGGGAGGAGAAGAGAGACTCATGATACTCACTGAATCCTAAGTCTTCATCAGTATAAAAGGATAGGTTGGGAATTGGTTGGTTGAGATCCAAAGGCTGGGGATGGTAGCTGTCCCCTGAAGGTTGTTCACTTGAGTGTTGAGACTCAGAGTGAAGGCTTAAGGATGTTGGGCTAGTGAGCTCATCAGGGTGAGCATGAGGAACCTCAGCCCTGATAGGTGAAGTAATGGGAGTGGTTTGCTCCTCAGGAGAAGTGGGAGCTCTAGTATCCACTTCTTCCTGTAAGGTTGAGTATATGGGGGCCTGCACAGACTCAATAGCCTGAGCAGGGGTTCGTTTGATTTTCTTTGGTAGGTGAGGGTGATCTCTGGTCTTTTTAGTGGTAAGGATAAAAGAGGTGTGGGTTCAACACTAGCTTGTGTTGCTAGGTTGTCACCTTGAGCAATGAGCTCTAACATTTTTGGGACTAGGGCTGTTTCTACCCCTGAGAAGCCTACAGTTGGCTTCTTCATTATTTTAAAGATGTCGGGCTTCATCTGTCCCAATTTAAGAATATTACTTGTTTCCCTCAACTGTGAGCCCAGTTCACAGTTGAGAATGTGTTGAACATATCTAGGAAACATGTAATACTCTAAGGAGTCTAAGTTTGCAAGTAAATTAGTATAAACAAATTGTGAATACCTGAACTTGACCCCCTGAACCATTCCATGAACTATAAAGGAGAGATCCTCAGGAATCTGGTCCCATCCACCATGCTTGTTTGATAAGCTGTGGATAACCACATGGAGCAGGTATTTCCATTGGGATGAGACCTTCCCTTTCCTGAAGGTCTTTACAGAGAAATCTCCCTCATAGCCCATCTGCTCAAAGGAATGATTAACAGCTTCCTTTGGGAAGGACACCTCACCTTCTTCATCATCCAGCTGCAAATGTTGATTAATGATGGCCGGAGTGATGAAGATTGTCCTCCCTTGCACTGTGGCAGACAGTGCCTTCTCCCCATCCATAATGACCTCTTGGCAGGTCTTCCAGAATTCAAGCAAGTGATCCTCATATAGAGTAGGATCAATGGTCAGGGAGGTGAAATAGTTTGACAGAGTCAAGAATTGGCAAATCTCTGAGAAACTTTCTTCTTTCTCAGAGCTTAACAGAGCAACTTGATTATGTTGCCTGTGAAGTTGCATGGAGAAATCTGGGTTGTTTCTGCGGTTAAGGTTGGCCATTTCAGAAGCTTAAGGGTGAAGAAAGGTAGAAAGCAAAGGCGGTTTAGAGAATTAGGTTAGAGGAATAGTAGAATTGAGGAAGATAGTGGGAAAGAGGGGGAACCGTTGGGTATTTATGTGAAAAGGGATTTGAACCAAAGTTAATGAAAGAGGATAAACTTTGAAATCCGGAAGTCGGTCCCACCTCTGAAAAGGTAGTTTACTTTTGCTCAAAAAGTAGTTTTCTTGGAATTCGAAAAGCTTCCGAAGGTTATTTGTCTTCGGAAGTTTTGATTTAAAAAGCTTCCGAAGCTAAAATGGCTTCGGAAAATTTTCCTGAGAGTCTTGAAGATTTATGCTTCGGAAGAGAAATAAACCCTTGGATGCTTTGTATAGGAATAAACAAAGCTTCCGAAGTTTAATTTTGCTTCGGAAGAAAAAAGTCCTTAAAAAAAATAAGTGTCTGAGATAGGTATTTTAAGCTTCGGAAGATGAGTTTCACTTCTTCCGAAGGTAAAATCTCTTAGACAGTTATTTATTTTGAAGACATGTTTTTCTTCCGAAGATAAAACTTTATCTTCCGAAGTATCAGAAAATTTTCAAGAATCTAAGGAAAGTCTTCAAAAAGAATTTTACATCCAAAGAAAACATGAGCTTATGAAAGTGATGAACTAGACAACTTAGGACACACATATTTTAAGAAGAAATAATTAGAATTAGTTTTAAGAAAAAGTCTACTCAAAGTTAATCATCCCAATAGCTGATATCAGATACTTAAATCTCTGTTCATCAAAAGCTTTTGTGAACAGATCAGCATATTGTTCATCTGTATGAACTTTGACTAGTTTAATTAATCCCTTTTCATAGTTATCTCTTATTAAATGATACCTGATGTTGATGTGTTTGGTCCTTGAGTGCTGCACAGGTTCTCAGTGATAGAGATAGCACTATTGTTGTCTATGTGGATAGGAGTCTCTTTGAAGTTAAATCCATAGTCCAGCATCTGATTTTGAATCCAAAGCACTTGAGCACAGCAGCTTGCAGCAGCAATGTATTCAGCCTCAGCAGTTGATGCAGACACACAGGATTGTTTCTTGCATTGCCATGAGACAACCCTTCCACCAAGGAATTGACATCCCCCAGATGTAGACTTTGCAGTCATGTTGCAACCACCATAATCACTATCTGTATAGGCATACAATTGAAATTAGGATTCTTTGGATACCATAGACCAAGTGTTGAAGCACCTTTGAGGTATCTTAAAATCCTTTTCACAGTGATTAAGTGAGACATCTTAGGGTTGGCTTGATATCTTGCACAAATACATGTAGCAAACATGATATCAGGCCTGCTAGCTGTAAGATACATAAGAGACCCAATCATAGCCCTGTATAAGTGTTCATCTACACACTCCCCCTCAAGATCTGGACCAAGGGAGTGGTTTCTGGCTATGGGTGTCTTAGCAATCTTACAATCAGTCATGTTGAACCTCTTGAGTATGTCTTGAACATACTTTGACTGACTTATGAAGATGCCATCTTCAACCTGCTTCACTTGAATTCCCAGAAAGAAATTGAGTTCTCCCATTGAACTCATTTCAAATCTGTCTTTCATCAGCTTCTCAAAGTCTTTGCAGAGCTTTGGATTAGTTGAACCAAAGATGATGTCATCTACATATACTTGAACCAGCAATAAGTCATTTCCCTGTCCTTTGATGAAGAGAGTTCCATCTATAGTACCTCTCCTGTATCCATGTTTACAAAGATACTCAGATAGTGTCTCATACCACTTTCTGGGTGCCTGATGCAGCCCATAAAGAGCTTTGTCAAGCTTGCAGACATAATCAGGATGATCAGGTTCTACAAAACCAGGTGGCTGTTTGACATAAACCTCCTCATCAATCACTCCATATAAGAAAGCACACTTTACATCAAGTTGGTAGACCTTGAAGTTCTTGGATGCAGCAAATGCCAGGAATATCCTAACAGCTTCTAGTCTTGCTACAGGAGCAAAGACATCAGTGTAGTCAATCCCTTCTTCTTGTGTGTATCCTTGAACAACTAGCCTTGCCTTGTTCTTGATGATGATTCCTCTATCATCCTTCTTATTCCTAAAAACCCATTTGGTTCCAATGATAGTCTTCCCATGAGGAAGAGGACAAAGGTTCCAAACTTTCTGCCTTTTGAATTGAAGCAGCTCTTGTTGCATAGCTTCAACCCAACTTCCATCCTTTAGAGCTTCATCAACTTTCTTGGGCTCTATCTGAGATAAGAAACAAGAGTGAAGACAAACATTTGCTTCATGGGTTTGTCCTCTTGTTCTTACCCCTGTGACAACATCTCCAATGATGTTTGTGGTAGGGTGAGACTTGTGGATCCTTAGCTGAGGGATCACAGCAAGTTGCTGAGAAAGATCCAAATTTGAGAAATTTAGATCTGGCCTGGAAGATTCACCCTCCACATTATCACACTTATCAAGATTAACTTGATCCAATGAGTGTGTGACATCATTGATGTTGTCATCTATGGTATGGTTATTAGCATCAAGAAATTCCTGATCACTATCACCATCACCATTGTTGTCTTCTACAAGTGAGGTGTCTTTATCTGGTTGAGAAGCCTCTGAGCTGGAATTTGAAGGCATACCAGATGTATCAGCTGAATTTGTCATTGTTGTGCTGATAGAAACCTCATTTGCTGAAGTAGTTCCAACTGGAGCTGAAGATGTATGAGTTGAAGGTCTTCCTAGCTCAAATCTTGGATCAGGATCACCTGTATTTAAATTTTCTGCAGATCTGAAACATGCTCACAAGATTTGTTAAAACAGTTGGTAACTAAATCAAGATCAAACAGCCAATCCAGACCAGAACCAGCCACACAGGGTGTGTGCTCATTGAAAGTCACATTGGCTGACTCCTCAACAATTCTAGTTTCTGAGATTGTATACTCTATAAGCTTTAGCTTGGGAAGAGTATCCAATGAAGTGTCCATCATCTGATTTCTCAGCAAACTTGGCAATTTGATCTTTGGTATTCAAGATGGTGCAGGGACATCCAAATGACCTGAGAAAACCAATGAAAGGTTTCCTCTTGTGCCAAAGTTCATAAGGAGTCTTACCATGTGTCTTAACTACTAAAACTTGTTTTGCACATAGCAAGCAGTATTAACTGCCTCTGCCCAGAAGGTGATAGGCAGTTTAGAGTCAGAAACATAGTTCTTGCAGCTTCAATAAGTGTCTGTTTCTCCTCTCAGCAACTCCGTTTTGCTGAGGAGTCCTAGGAGCACTATATTGTCTTGTAATACCTTTTTCATCACAAAATGTATCAAGGATTTGGTTCTTGAATTCAGTTCCTTGATCACATCTTATGGTTTTGACCTTGTGATCACATTGATTCTCAACTTTTAAGATGAAATTCTTCAGAATCTCAGGGGTTTCATCCTTAGTTCTAAGGAAGAAGACCCAAGTGAATCTTGTAAAGTCATCTGTGATCACCAAACAGTAAGAGGTCCTTCCTAAACTCATTACACTGGTGGGGCCAAAGAGATCCATATGTAACAAGTGTAGGGGAGTAGTGATGGAGTTCTTTTCCTTAGGCTTGTGAGATACCTTGTGTTGCTTCCCTTTCAGGCATGCAACACAATGATCATCACTTGTAAACTCTTTCTTTGGCATTCCAGTTACCAGATCATGTTTAATTAATTTATTCATGTTCTTAAAGTTTACATGGCACATTCTTTTATGCCATAGGAAAGACTCATCACTATTTGCTTTAGATAGAAAGCATGAAACTTCTCCAGAGGGAGATGTTTCTTGCAAATCCATCTTGTACATGTTCCCTTTCCTGGGGGCTCTGAGCAGGATATGCTCATGAGGAATGACCACTCCAGGCTTGAGAACAATGCACTCATGCTCAGTAAAGAGCATGTTATGACTCTGATCACAAAATTGGGATACACTCAGAAGATTGTACCCAAGCTCCTTAACAAAGTTTACCTTCTCAATGCTGAGCTTACCATTTGTGACCTTGCCCCTTCCAGAAATGTAACCACCTTCATCTCCTCCAAAAGCAACTGGTCCTCCATCAATTCTCTCAAAATTATGGAGTAGAGACCTATTGCCTGTCATGTGCCTGGAACAGCCACTGTCAATTATCCAGACATTCCTGTTTGTCTTGAGCTGTTCCTGCACAAAGAAAATGATTAGTTACATTTGGAAACCCAAGCCTTACTTGTCTTGGGCTCATTAAGTGTAATAGAAGGTAATGCAACAGTAATAGATCCTATGGTTGTACTATGGGGATCTTCAGCTGTTGTTGATGGAGAAACCTCAGTCATTTGGTCTTTCTTAGACTTCCACACCACCTTTGGAGTCTTGGACTTGACCTTCAAAACCTTAGAAGCTTTTGGAACTTCACAAGTTTTGATGACTGAACCTTCGGAAGAGTCTACAGTCACTGCAGCAGACTTCAGTGCTTCGGAAGAACTCCTTTCTTCCGAGACCAACTTTGCTTCCGAAGGTAATTTTCCATTTACCTTCTTCTTTGATTTGGAGCTTCCGAAGGAAACAGACTTTCCTTCCGAAGCTTGAGACTTCTTGAGACTCTTTGAAGTCTTTGTATTAGTCATGTGGATGGTACTTTTAGGATTGTATGGGCAATCCTTAGCAATGTGAGAAGTACTTCACACATGACACATAACATTTTCTTCTTCAAAGAAGTCTCCTTTTGAGAGCAAGACTGGCTTTGGTCACATCCCTTCTCCACCTTCATCTTGGTAGATGCTGAGACAGTTCTTTTGGGCTGTGAACTGTTCTTGGAGTTTGATGGTCCAGGCTGTGCAGCAGTGGTACACAGCAGCTCAGTCTTTTTCTTTGCACTGAGATGATTTGAACATGAACCAGGACTCTTAGCTGAGGAGTCTTGGTTGATGTCTTCAGTCCTTACTACTTTGAAGCCTGCAGAGATAAAAACTTGTTTCTGCTTAGCATCAAAAGTAGCCTTGATTTCTTGAGCCTTCTTTGCTTTCCTTTTGCTCTTCCTGATCAAGTTCTTTCTCTTGGACTTGGTCATCACAGTTGATTTCTTCTCCTCAGAAGGATAGTGGCCCTTGGAAGAATCCTCTTCTTCACTCTTCTCAGAGGAATTCTTCACTATCACTTCTTCATCATCCTCACTTATAGGATCTATGAGAGGAAGCTCATCTTCACAAGTTCCACACCTAGGAGATCTTACAGACAAGATTGTGTGTGGAGGAGCTATCTCATTTGATCCCAGTCCCTGTCTATTTTGATAGCACACTTTGTTGTGCAGGGATGAGGATATCATGTTCTTGAAGGTCTCTTCTTCAAGAACACTTTCTCTGCCTTGGCTTTGCTGATCACAAGCTCAGCCTGGCACTCAGTCAACTTAGTTATGAGATCTTGGATCTGAGTTCTAAAATCTGTATGTTCATGTTTTAGTACCGAAATGGTTTTCTCCAAGTCCTCTATCTTTAACTTGTAATCATTTTCAGACTTTCTAAAATCAGATTTTAATATGTTTAATGACTCAAGATCAGATCTCATCTCTAAGTTGTAGGACCTGTATCTATTTACTTTAGCAATGCATTCAGGAGTGCAGAGATATTCCAATACCTTGGCTTCATCATGGTTAGCCATCAGTGCTTGGTTTGGAGAAGCATCTTCCACCTGAAAGCTCCAGTCAAAGCCTCCCTCTTCAATAGCAACAGCAGCATGTTGCTTTGTCTTCTCAGCCTGAGGGGCTTTGTCAGTGTAGTTTGGTCTGGGTTGTGTTTGGCCCCCATTTGCTTTAGGTGCCTTACACTCCCTAGCAAAGTGACCCATAAGATTACAGTTGTAACACTTAACTTTGCTTTTATCAAGCCCAAACTTTCCACTGGTAGCATTGCTTGGAAATCTTCTTCCTGTCCTCTTGTAGAACTTCTTGGCTCTGTGAGTGAGGAGAGCCATCTGCTGAACTATCTCCATGTATTCCAGGTCATCTGGATGGATACAGTCCAGGTCTTCAAGAGTGAAGAGATAATTCCCACAGCTTTCATCAGTAGACACAAAGGCTTGAGAAGAACTTGTCTCTTGGAATGGGCTTCCTTGAGTAAAGTTCTCCCTTGGTGTCTCCGGGAAGTTGATGAAAGGACCCTTTTGTGAGTTGTCAGGGTAGCATATGAGATGATGTTGGGGTTCTATGCTGTCCCTTTCAACCACATGAAGGGCTGAACCCATTTGATTGTTGGAGTTGCCAGATGAACCTTGCATGTTCATCTCCATCTGGTATCCACTGAGAATCCCATACAACTCTGTCAGAGTAAGAGTTTTAAGGTTCTCAGTCCTCTTGATCACCACACAATAGTGTGTCCATTGCCTAGGAAGTGAGGACATGAACTTCCTTACAATGTCCCTGTTCTCAAGAGGAACTCCTCCATCCACTAGGGTATCCACAATCTCAACATACCTGAAGTATTGTTGGGTCATGGTTTCACCTGCTTTGAAGGTGAAATTTTCAAACTATTGCTTCAGAAGATCTTCATACATCAGCTTCAGTGCATCCCACAGCTGTTTAGCTGTTTTGCACTTCTTAAAACCTCTGTATACAGAGTTTGGGAGAGCAGTCTGAAGAGCAGTCATGGCCTTCCTATCAATCTCTACTCTTTTTTCTATCTTCATCTGAGTAGTTGGCCACATCTTTAGGAATCATACCAGCACCAGTAGCAGAGGGGGTGCTGGGTATGAAAGGTCCATTCTCAACAGATTCCCACATTCTTGAATCAAGAGACATGATGAAGCCTTCCATCCTTATGCACCAGGTGTCAAAATCATCAAGAGTGATCAGTGGGGACTTGTTCATGGTTCCAGTCTCCATATCAGTCTTTGAGATGGAAGCCATTTGAAGAGTTTAGTTTTTGTGTGTGTGAGGGATCTTAAGATGGTTAGATCTTATATCAAGAGCCTGGAATGCTCTGATACCAAATGCAGGACCGTTTAAGGGCTTTAACACAATTACAACACAACTACACAATGAGGAGATTAACTAAACTTTAATCAAACAGTGAACTGGGTTAACCAAAGTGATACAAATAACACAAGTAAAGCAAGAGACAGAACAAGAGAGTATGGGTTTCAAGGAGGCAGTATATTGCTTTCTAAAGTTCTTTTACAAGTGTTACAAAGCATAAAGAAAGATACAAGAACTTGAAATACTTATACTACAACCTACAACCGGTTATACTTTGAAAGCCAGCTGGATACAATTGACTAGACACTAACAAAATCAATTGTAGGATCAAAAGGCATATCTGCCTTTTGACCTTGTGACTATGACATGCCATAGCTCACATCCTTATACATTACAAAAAGGATAAAGTACATAAAGTGGAAAGTTACAGACTCAAGACCTCAATGTACAGTTACCAAAAGCATGGACCTTTTCACCAACTCATGTAAGTTGGTGACTTTACAGAGATGCAGCGGAAAAGGTGCTTTATGGAACAGTACATCAGATAAAGCATGTGTACTAAAAGTCTTCGGAAGAAATCTGTCTTCATAGGTTGAAGCTTCGGAAGACTTTGTCTCTGAGGCTTCGGAAGACTTCATGTTTGGCTTCGGAAGATATTGGTCTTGGCTTCGGAAGATTTTACACTTAGAGTATTTTCTAATGCATTGTGTAAAACTTCCGAAGCATTCTTCACTTCAGTACTTAGTGCATGTTGTTGAGACACTTTGGATGTTTTGGGTTGCATCAGACTTAAGGAATCCTTACATCCCGTTTAACTCATCATACACTTTAAAGAATCGTTCCATGCTTTTCCCCTAAAACAATTTAAAATACATTTAAAAATGGGGCCGAAGGACTCACCTTGAGTGTGATTTTCGGAATGAACCAATGTGCAATGCTTTTCAATAGTAAACCCTAATCATAAGCATTACGATTATTATATGATAATTCATGCTTACGAATGCATTTCACCCATTCTATTTGATTGCTTTTAAAATGGCACGTTTTTATTTAAAAGAAAAATGAATATTTTTGTAAATAAAAAAAAATAATTCTTTTCTTATTAAGGTTACATGTCTTATGTCTTTACTATGAGTCTTGTGCTATAAACTATAATTTTCTAATCTTATCTTATATATATTAGTCTTTATTAAAGTTTTGATTAATAACTTGTTACTAATAAACTTTGTGTCAAAAGTCCTATTATACCATCATCTTGGGTGTCTAAAACCTTCTTAAACAGGGAGTCGATCATCTCCACTTTGGGTCACTATCCCTGAAAATGATTATCTGATCGGGCTTTCTTTTACTTGAGTTCATGTAGAAGTCAAGAAGTAGTTCCCTCATTATACCCCTTTTTTTTATAAAATAATTCTTTTTAATATTATTTGATTATTAATACATCTATTATCTTATTATTATATAGCTTATTAATTAGTTGTCTAAAGTATATACGTATATTTTCTTTTATTTGTCGTAGCTTGTCCGAGGTATGTTTCATTCTTAGTCTTTTATGTTTTCGATGTCTCAACCGTCGTCTTAATCGGGTTTGTTAGTCGTGGTGTCTCCTTGGTCATTTGTTTGATCTTAACCATAAATCTTAGTCTCAAAGTCCTTTAGTCGGTTTTTGTCTAAGAAAGTCCTTTAATTGTGTCCAAATTCCTTTTACTTTAACTTAGTCATTTTTAACTATTATTCTTATCAAAGTCACCCAAAATCTTTAACCTACTTATTATTCTAAATTATCATATTAGTAATAATCTTTCATCCAATAAACCTTCCTAATGTTCTTATCAAGACCAAACTTCATCATTCTTCCCATCCACATGATTTACCTACTTACATACATGATATATACATACATACATACATTTTTACCACCTAGATCCTTAATGTATCATGATCTCATCCACTAATCATCCATTAACAATCTATTTTTAGATTCATCAAACCATTATATAAGCCATTTTGCATACAAAATCATTAAAACAACCATTTCATACAATACCTAAATGGGTGAACTAGGGTTCATCAAGATCCTTATATTGATCATCCATGCATGAACATATGTACATTGTCTAATCTAATATACCTTTGGTGACACTAGATGGAATCCTTAACACAATGCAAGCTTGATCCTCGATTCCTTGATGAAACTTCGGGTTCTAAACCAAGTTCCAACTAGGGTGCTTTAATGTAAGTGCAAGTGAAGGTGGTTATTTGTTGGTGTTAGCCGAAGGTGAAAGGAAGAAAGGAAAGGGGATTCACGATGGTGTCGGGTGACGGTGATGGTGACGGTTTCGGGTGAAGGTGACGGTGGTGGTGGCGGTTTCGGGTGAAGGTGACGGTGGTGGTGGCGGTTTCGGGTGAAGGTGACAGTCGCGGCGGGGGGTGATGGTGATGGTGATGTCGCGGTGGTGATGGTGGTCGCGACGGAGGGGTGATGTCGGGTGTGGGTGACGGTCGCGGCGGGAGGTGATGGTGAGGGTGGCAGGTGGTGGTGATGGTGACGGCGGCAGGTGGTGGTGCGGCAGCCGGCGAATGGGAGGGGAAAAAAGGGGGAGGGGCGGCCGATTGGAAGGTGGTGGTGGTGTGTGTGTGAAAGTGGAAGTGGAAGTGGAAGTGGGAGAGGTGGAGAATGAAGAGTTGTGTGTGTGTTTTAAGAAGGATTTTGTGGGGATATGGATGACTTAGTTGTCATCCATGCATGTCTCCCAAATCCAATATTATTATTATTATTATTATTATTATTATTATTATTATTATTATTATTATTATTATTATTATTATTATTATTATTATTATTATTATTATTATTATTATTATTATTATTATTATTATTATTATTATTTATTATTATTATTATTATTATTATTATTATTATTATTATTATTATTATTATTATTATTGTTATTATTATTGTAATTACTCAAGAAATTGTTAAACGTTTACAAGGTTTGCTAAACGTTAATGCAGTGTTTTTGTTTAATTAGACTTAAACGTTAAATAATCATAAATTAATTATTGCGGATGGTTTCGAGAGTTGACCTGATTTGACCGGGTGTCACATCTATCTACTGAGTTACTAATTGAGAAATCATGTCGTTCTCGTTTGCAGTAGCATTAAAAGGAGTTTCCCGTCTAAGTCTAGTTCTGGGTCGTCCAACTCGTGCCGTTCTTCGTACAGGCTGAGTGTTTCTTTTTGGCAGTATGATTTTTCTATAGTTAATTATAATTAATATTAATAAGTCAAAAACATAATTTTAATTTAGTTTATCTAACACATAACAATTAATAGTCATGACAAAAGATATATTTTATTATGTTCTTATTTTCAAGAGTAAACATGTTAGTTCTAATTCCTGCAAACTCAATTCCATATCTTTGTAAAGATACTTTTCTTATGTGCCTTTATTTACTTGACATCCATTTGAATTATCTTGATTCCTTGTTGTATCTTCTTAACCCTCTTAAGGATCTGCTAGGTTGTTTCTATCCGACTTTCTTCCAACTTCTGTCTTTTGGTTTACTTTTCCTCAGCTTCAGAGTCACTTGATTTTTGAATTTCCAAGTCCTTATCTCTCTTGGCCTAAAATATTTCACCACGTCGTACTCTTTTCCTGGGGGTCTCAATTGTATAACCTCCGACTGTTATTGGTGCGCGTCGAACATAAAACCTTGGTTTGGAGTTATTCTTAATTTCAGGTTGGGGAGTTTCCATATCATTTTGGGTTCTGGTTCGGGTGTTGTTTCTTTAGGGTTGCAATGGTCTGAGCATTCTGTGGGATCAGTCTCACTATGGTAATTTTCTTAATCATAAGCACTCATAGCTGCAGAGTTCTTTATAATTTTTTTTCAAAACAGTTAGTCACATAATCTCACATATATTTCGCATATTATGGATCACAAAATGAGTTTTCCTCTTTAATATATTAACACGTAGGGTTAAAATATTCATGAAGTCACAAAAGTTTATATATGCACATAACATGTATATATATATATATAGATATATATATATATATATATAGATATAGATATATATGGGGGGGGTGTGTATAGACATAGAGATATAGAGAGATATAGATAGATATATAGAGAGAGATATAGAGAGAGAGAGAGAGAGAGAGATAGAGAGAGAGAGATAGAGAGAGAGATAGATATATATATAGAGAGAGATAGAGGAGATATAGATATAGATATATATATATATATGTATGTGTATATATATATATATATATATATACACATACATATATATATATATATATATGTATATATATGTATATATATGTATATATATGTATATATATATATATATATATATATATATTTCAGACATGACGTAATTTATCATAATACGAGCTTATGGTTATGGTCTAGGTATTTTATGATACCTAATTCTCTATAACCAATGGCTCTGATACCAACCTGTCACATCCTGGCGGAAGCGTGAAATGCTTGGGTGTGACTAGCTTATTCAGAGTACACTGATTAATTAATAATAAAGAAATCAACACATACTTTAAGTCATAACTTTTAGACATAAACATTAGAATATAATAGTTCGGGTTACATTAATGTCAGTACATAATTTTTTTAATATAAACCTGTTGGAGCATATATTGTCATATATAGCATGTCCGTCGCTTGACGAATAGTCTAGGCTTAATGTAATACACATGATATGTTGTAAACACATCAAACTGAGTCATTCACGGGAGCATATGCGAATGAGACTCAGTCTTACAACTGAGCCATGCTAATGGACTAGTCGTGCGACTGAGAGATGCTATTGGGCCATTCGTAAGACTGAACCATAAGTATGGTCCAGTCGTACGATTGAACCATACGCATGGCCCAATCGTACGAATAGGCCCGGTCGCATCTGATATGGGCTGAGGCCTATAAATACTAGTTTCATTGTGTAGAGAGGTAAGGGTTTTGAGAGTGTGCCCGGGGCCTAGGTGCTGCCGGTTGAGAGGGGAGATCATGCTCGATCTCCCCTTGCCAAAAGTTGTGATTCTTCTGTTTAACGAACTTGTAATCATTAGGTTTTATCAATGAAACCATTCTATTATTGTTCGTTCTCTTGTTTGTCTTTTGGTTTTTTCCTTCCGTCAAGAACACGCTCGGATGTCAACCGATCCAGCGACTTCACAATTGGTATTAGAGCCGGTTACTACTAGAGAGATCTAACAATCATTCTAGCAACCCGAGCTCTTGATTTCCGGATCTATTTCATGTCCTTTGATGTTAAACCCACTTCGTGTTCTTCGTGTTTTGCTCAGATCTTGTTACATGTGGTGTTTCTTGGTTAAAATCGAACTCGGAATCACGTTCTTATCACCCTTGCGAATCTTATGATGTCAATTTTGTTTCGGTTCATGTAAAATTCATCAGATTAGGGTTTTTGGCAGCCATGGCGGGTGCAGATCTGAAAATCTGCGTGCAGATGTGCTCATACGACTGGACCAGTCTTATGTCTAGTCGTACGACTGGACAAGTCTTATGTCCAGTCGTACGACTGGACCAGTCTTATGTCCAGTCTTATGTTCAGTCATGCGACTGGACCAGTTTTATGTCTAGTCGTACGACTGGACCAGTCTTATGTCCAGTCTTATGTCCAGTCTTATGTTCAATCATGCTACTGGACCAGTCTTATATCTTGTCATGCTACTGGACCAGTCTTATGTCCAGTCATGCTACTGGACCAATCTTATGACCAGTCGCACGAATATATCATTTGTATCATCCATTCACACGAATGTGATATTTGTCCTCCATGTCATACGAATGAATGGTGTTCCAGACCAAAATAAATAAATAATAAATAACTAAATAAATAAATTGTGGAACTGCCTCTTGCACAGATTTGAGGATGAGCAAAGCATATTCACCCTGAGGTTCTTTTCTCAAATAAGTTTGATGGATACCCCATTATTTGTTGGACTTCCAGAATAGATGAATGTAGTTAGAACACAAAAGAGAGAAGAGAAGATGTCAACAGTCGGTGTTGATTTTGTGGGGTAGTCAGGAGCATCTGACTATTTATGGTCCAATCAAGTTATATTTATCCGCACAGAGAGGATTCTCATTCTTAGGGGGAATCCATGTATAGAGAAATTGAAGATGCAATCAGAAAGTGATGATGTGAGCTGGTTTCTGATGATGAATCTGTGTGCATGCTGATTTGTTTGAGATTGTCAGCTGTGGATTGGAACCTTCTACTTTTTGCCCAATACACCGTATGAAGACGCCAGGAGAGCACAATGTTTATATATTGGGATATGCTGAATTTGAGGGGAAATTTCTGCAGGTGTTAATGTTAATCAGGTTAGCCTGTGTGAAGATTGGAGCAATGGAAAACTGTTCATGTCATTATCTGGAAAAATCAGTCATATGGGGAATCTTGCTGCTATGATGGTGTTCTGCAAAGTAAACGAAAGCTATTGTGCCTAAATTCATTTTCAGGAATACTGTAGCAACCTGACGGATCAGCAACGTTGGCTAATATGGTTTTTCATTTGATTCTATTGGAAACCAGAGCAAAGATTGACTGAAGATTGTAGGAGGTGTAATCTACTATTCGCAAGCAACGTCCAAGGGGGAATCTATTGGAGCATATATTATCATATATAGTGTGTCCGTCGCTTGACGAATAGTCTAGGCTTAATGTAATACACCTGATATGTTGTAAACACATGAAACTGAGTCATACGCAGGAGCATATGCGAATGAGACTCAGTGGTACGACTGAGCCATGCTAATGGACCAGTCGTGCGACTGAGAGATGCTATTGGGCCATTCGTAAGACTGAACCATAAGTATGGTTCAGTCGTAAGATTGAACCATATGCATGGTCCAATCGTACGAATGGGCCAAGTCGCATCTGATATGGGCCGAGGCCTATAAATACCAGTTTCATTGTGTAGAGAGGTAAGGGTTTTGAGAGTGTGCCTGGGGCCTAGATGTTGCATGATGAGAGGGGAGATCATGCTCGATCTCCCCTTGCCAAAAGTCGTGATTCTTCTGTTTAACGAGCTTGTAATCATTAGGTTTTATCAATTAAACCATTCTATTATTGTTCGTTCTCTTGTTTGTCTTTTGGTTTTTTTCCTTCCGTCAAGAACACGCTCGGATGTCAACCCATCGACTTCACAATCCTAATCGATATAAGATTGAAACAAACGTTAAGAACGAGTAGGAATCGATCAGGAACGAACTATGAACTTGGACAGGCTGTTTGGGACATTCTGGACGGTTAGGGTTTTTGTGTATTCGCAAGATCTCTTCAAGTGTTTTGTTTTTCCACGAATTAGGTGATATTTATAGGTTAGGGTTTTTTATTCGTACGACTGAACCATTCGCATGGTTCAGTCGTGCGACTGAATCATGCGATTGAGTCATACGCACGACTAAGGTTCAGTCGTGCGACTGAGTCAATCTTATGTCTCAATCGTATGACTGATCTAGTCTCCTGGTTCAGTCGTGCGACTGGTCCAAAAGCATGATGTATTCATGCGTATGATCCATAAGTATGGTCCATTAGCATGGATAATCACCCGACTAGGTTGTACATAATACTCAATCATTATTGACTTAGAATTGTGTACAACAACCTCAAACCTATATAAGAAGTTCATACATATGAATCAAAGATAAATAAACATCAAATCATATTTCATATTTCATATTTCATTGAACCATTTCATTACATATGTGTAAGACATGAAAGACTTTTACATTTAAGCTCACAAACTAGGGACAACATGTATCTACAAACTCCCCCTTGGTCCTAGTTTACCTTATTGTCTAACATTCTTCACATGTTCGTGGAACTTCTTGTACTTCTCCTCTCTTGTGACTCCTGCATGTATATCAAATGCAAAACAGAGTCTTATGACATGTTGGAACAGGAGAGCTTGTACAATATCCTGCGTGTCATAGAACAGTGGCCACTTGTATAATGTGTTGTAAGGCCCCGTTCCCGGGACGCTTACAGTTGGATCCTTATCACACATAAAACATATATTTATATTTAATCATAAAGAAACATTGCAGCGGAAACATATAAACGACATTCCATTTCATCATAAAAACCTTTGCAAATTTATAAATACATGTTGCATTACATTACAAAAGCATTATAAATATGGATGCCATCCAAAATGAGCCAAGTAGCCGCCCCGTGCCATCCTCAGCAACTTTACCTGCCAACTGGAAACACATAAAAGTCAGCATTGCTGAGTGAGTTCTAGTTTTATAATAAAACATACTTTTCTTTCGTTTAAAACCGTTCTTCACTTTTACATGTGATCAC
This sequence comes from Flaveria ramosissima, assembly GCA_025215565.1. Taxonomy (NCBI): domain Eukaryota; kingdom Viridiplantae; phylum Streptophyta; class Magnoliopsida; order Asterales; family Asteraceae; genus Flaveria; species Flaveria ramosissima. The sequence continues at coordinate 65,799,209 of CM046036.1, forward strand.
ACATCATACGTACACATAGATGATATCATTATTATCTTCATCCTTCGTTCATTAACTTTCATTCGTTCACACTTTCTTACTTTCATTCATACGTTCATCATTACTTCTTTCGTTAGCCTTTTCCTTATTTTCAAATTATTTCTCTTACCACAAACTGGATCAGTGTCATCAGCTATGCCCCAAACAAATGGGGTACTGGGCCGAAGTTTATAAATGACTTCCACACTACACATAGCCTGGCACTAGCACCGGGGTAAGCGACAAAGATCCCATCCGTATACTACACCCCCAACATTATGCATAACTCGAGTACTGGGCCGAAGATCATAAATGACTTCCACACTGCACATAGCCTGGCACCAGCACTGAGGTGAGTAATCACTACCCCACCCCCAACGATATGCATAACTCGAGTACTGGGCCGAAGATCATAAATGACTTTCACACTGCACATAGCCTGGCACCAGCACCGAGGTGAGTAATTACTATACACCATGTACCACATCCTTGGTCAGTCACAAACACTGGAACCCCTGCGTGTATCCTTAAGGGTTAGCTAAACCATACACGGTTGAGCTAACGGCATTTTAGAGCCGTGCACCTCCATACATTTTGCTTGCAAGCCTTTCATACTTTCGTTCATTCATTAATGCATGCATTCATTCATCATGTTCCTCTTTTCACTATCTTCCACTTTACGTTACATATTCTTTTCATTTCATTCATTAACGTTCAACGTAAAGCTACGAGAAATAACCACACGTATTAAGAAACATAAACATAAACATACAGCATCACCCCACAGGGCATCATCATACATACATAACATACATTATACATATCATATATCACACGCACCATCATGCATAACATCATATATAACATCATCATACATCATCATCATCATGCCCATCATAACGTCTATGACCACAAAAGTCAACTTACATAAACCCCCGGGAAACTCCCAAGTCAAAACCCACATATGCACTTCCCCTCGAAAGTCAGAAAATAAACCATAGTTCTTTTGGGCGTATGAGCTCTACTTGGGCGTATGGACACCCTCCAGTCGCATGGCCTTCCAGGCGACTAAACACTTAGGCAAATAGACATCAGTCGAATGGACCGTATGCGAATGGACCTATGGGCGAATGGACACATATGCGAATGGACCCTCAGTCACATAGCTTCTATGCTCATGGCCTTAAGTCGCATGACTTTAGGCGCATGGGCTTCAGTCGCATACCCTTCGTGCGAATGAACCTCAGTTGCATAACCTTCGTGCGTATGAACCTCAGTCGCATGGCCTCCAAGCGCATGGACCTTAGTCGCATAACCTTCAATCACATGTCTTACTGGCACATGAACTTCAGTCGCATGGATTTCAAGCGTATGGACCTCAGTCGCATGGCAATCGTGCGCATGGACCTCAGTCGCATGCCAATCGGTCGTATGGCCTCCAGTCGCACCCCATTCGGTCGCCTAGCCCTAGCTGATGCAGAATGCAGTTCAGTCGAACGCAAACTGCCATTTTCGGCCTCCAAGCTCACCCAAACTCATTCTAAGCTCAAATCTACCATCCTAAGCCTTAGAAACACCTACCACAACATCATTGAAGCATACACAAGCCCGAAATCAAACCCCACACGCATCAAACACATACACATACGCATACAAACGGGTTCAACACCCAACTTTTCAAAAATAGGTTTTTAATGTGTTCCAGCCCCAAAATCATTCAAAAGTGTGTAGAAGAGGGGTCCTAGAACTCACATAAACGACCCCGATGAGAAGAGCTTCGATTCAACTCGCTACACTTTGATTTTCACGCTCGAATCCACCCGAACCAAGCTTTTTCTCCCTTTTCTCTTTCTCTCCTCTCTTTGGCTGAGTTTTTGCAAGTGTGGGGAGGGTGTGGGCTGCCCTCCCCCTCTTATTCCCTTACTCATGCAATCTTTCTCCTGTTTTGCCAAGTTTGGTCCCCCGACTTTGGACTTTATTTTTTTTCTTCTTTCGTGGGCTTTAAAGAAAATATTCAGGTGTTACAAGTCCACCCCCCTTATATAGGTTTCATCCCCGAAACCTATCATTCCTCGAACAAACATGGGTAATGCTGCCTCATTTCTTCTTCGGTCTCTCACATTGACTCGGATCCTTTCCTGTGCTTCCACTGTACACGCACAAGAAGAACCACTTCATTCCTCAATCTCTTCTCTTTACGATCAATGATTGCCACTGGTTGCTCCACATAATTGAGCCGTTCATTTACCTCGATATCATCCAGTGGAACAATCGTATCCTCGTCCGCCAAACATTTCCTCAGATGAGATACGTGGAATGTCAGATGAATTCCACTTAACTTTTCTGCTGACTCCAGTCTATAGGCCACCTCTCCTACTCGAGCAACTCCTGCAGTTGTTCCATCAACTCCTTAATCTCAGTCGGAACCAACTGATACGGTGCCTTAGCTACAGGCTGAGCACCCGATATCAAGTCAATCTGAAACTCGATCTCGCAGTCAGGTGGCACTCCTGGTGAGTCTTCAGGAAATACATCTGGAAAGTCACACACAACCGGTACATTGGACAGTTGTGGTGTTGACATATCCATATTCTCCTCGTAGGCCAAATAGGCACCAGCCCCGCCTCTTACACTTTCCCGCCACCGCCATTGAAATCACTTTCGGAATCCTAGTGACCCGATCACCATAAACTATCACCAAACTCCCGTCAGGCGTTGTCAATCGGATCATCTTCTTGCGACACAATGTTCGCCTCATAGTCCGCCAACCAATCCATCCCTAGGACTACATTGAAACCGCCTAAGGTCATCACGGACATTCTAACAGGAAACTACTTATGACCTTCTAATTCTATATCACAGCCTTCGATCATCTCAGAAATCTGGGTAGACTTACCTGTGGCAATTTCTACCTCAAAGAGCGCACCAACACACCTACTACCCACAGGCAGCTTAGCACAGAAAACAGCAAAAATAAAACTTTTAATAGCACCAGAATCGAATAACACAAAAGCTAAAGTTTGGTTTACTAGAAACGTACCTGACACAACATCGGGGTCCGTCCTAGCCTCCCTCTGCGTCATCATGAACGCTCTGGCAATTGCTCTCTGCCCTTCCCTCTAGCCTCCTTCACTCCCGAACCTTCAGCCCTCAGCTTCTTGCAATCCCTGCTCATGTGGCCTTCCTCACCACAAGAATAACACCTCCTCACACCGCAATTCTTCGCCACATGTCCGGTCCTTCCATAACGGAAACACACATTGGTCCCCAATCTACATTCCCCCGGGTGATTTTGTCCACACTTATCACACCTGTTCGACCCCGCACCGGGTGTGACCTCACGCCGGTCATCCACCCGTGCACCTTTGTTACTTGGAGCGGCTCCGCCACGTCTAAATCTCTTCCCGTTCCAATCCTGATCACCCTCTCCTTTTTTGCTAACTTCTGTCACCACCACAGTTCTTTCATCATATAATCTCCCCGCCAAATCAACCGCCGACCTAAACGTGCTTGATCGGGCAACGAGTATGTGCCTACGGACATCCGCCGGCAAGCACTGAATGTACCTCTTAATCATTCATGACAGAGGCGTCACCTGATCCGGCACCAGCCGTGCCATTTCGTTGAATTTAGTGGTGTATTGCTGATGTGTCATGGTTCCCGCCTCCAGCTACAGGAACTCTCTTTCAACTTTGTCCATCTCACGGTGAGGATAAAACTCCTCAATCACCTGCCTCTTCAACTCTGTCCACCTCATCCTCTTGATAGCCCAGCTTCCCTCAACTTGGACAATATTGTCCCACCAACACAGGGCCGAGTCCACAAACGAGTGGACAACAAACTTCACCTTCTGGTCCTCTCGGCATTTGCTGATATCAAGTACACCCACCGATGAGCAGCAGCAGCAGTGCCATTTCCATCGAAAGTAGGGGGCTTGCATCTCATAAATGCCCCGTAGTTGCAGCCTCGTGCCGACTCCGGCGCAGGCTCTTCTTCCTCTTCTTCGTCATCGGAGAGAACCGTTTCGGTCTCCGGCCCCTCCTGTCCTCCCGCGGACCTGTTCCTTTCCTTTCTTTCCCCTTCTCTTACCACCTTTATCACTTCGGTCACCACAGACGGTAGGATCTTCCGCATGACCTGATGAACCTCCTCTGCAACTGCCTCTTTCTTTGAGGCCCTCAAATTCGCACTCTCATCCCCAACCTCCGGATGAGGAGTCTCAGGTTCTTCAGGAACCACCTTTTCGACTCTAGGCCTTCCTCTTTTGGGTCACGGTTCAGTACTAGGCCCACCATGACCTCCACCCCTCGAAGCTTTTGAAGATCTACCACCAGCCATTCTCTAACACACTGAAAGATACCGGTCATTTTGATCGATTTCAGTCCCACAATACCTATAGATGAACAATAGATCGGTTAGTAACAAAATCGGCAAGAAATCAAGGTGAGATGAAATTTTGGCAGGGTGTCTACGTATGAGCAGGTTTTTGAACAATTTGAGGGGTGGTGAGAAATGCGACCGACTCACCCCTCTTTTATACTGTCTTAATGTTCAATCGTACAACTGGACCCATACGCATGTTCCAGTCGTGCAACTGAGCCCATACTCATGCTTCAGTCGTGCGACTGGGGTTCAGTCATGTGACTGGCTCATACTCCTTCATCCAGTCGTACGAATGGTTCATTCTTGTGATCCATTCGTATGGATGTTCTATACTCATGGTCCAATCGTATGACTGCCCCATACTCATGGTCCAATCGTATGACTGCCCCATACTTATGGTCTAATCGTATGATTAGCTCATACTTATGGTCCAATCGTACGATTGGCTCATACACTTAAAGTTTTACCTTTTGATATAACACTATGCACAATGATCATCTTAGACATGACCTTTTAATTTGACACATATTTGATCACCTCAGACGTGATCATTTTAATTTAAAACCATTTGATCTCCTCAGACGTGATCCTTTTAATTTGAAAACCTTTGATCACCTCAGACGTGATCCTTTTAATTTTAAACTGATTGGTCACCTCAGACGTGACCCCTTTTAGTGAGTGATCCACAAATGCTTGTTAAAATAATATAACCTAACTCATCACCAATGTGAGTCAAAAATCTATGTATGGATTTAAGAGGACAAATATACTAACCCTATTACAAAACATGCTAATTTAACTGCTACATCTTCAGTAACGATGGAAGTGAGCATCCACCGCCAAGCCAAGATCGTACAGATTAACAGTTAAATTCACACAAACTTTTCCCATAACTTCACCCAGCCATTATACACATCAAATGAGAACATAATGTTGTTAGACATGTTGAATACCTAAAAAGCATACTCAAAATAATCAACATAAAGTTGGTGAGATCATAGGTTTAATTTCAGAACCAAAATACATATATTGATGCAACATAGATAAGTTTACAACCAAACCTACTTATAAGTCGGGTGATTCATAATTATCACAAATATAAAACACAAAATCAGATAATATAGCATCATAACACTCATTCTGTAGGTGCAGGAAATATTTTCCTAAGTAGCGCTACATATATTATCCAACGGTTCCACATCCGAATTAATGGTTGTAACATAAATGACAGTATATCTCAAAAATCTTATATATATGCATCAATCTCAAAATAATATGCTTTTTCCCCCAAAAACTTATAAGTACAAAAATAAGGCTATGAGTCTCACCTTTTACTCCAGTAGGCAACCTATAAAAATATTTACAGATTAAGAAATATTTTTTTTTTTAAATTTTTAGCACCTTAGATTACAAAAATCAAAACAAAAGTTATAGTTACCCATTTGTCATAAAATTTTTGTAACAGAAACATACAAAAATCTATTTTAACATGTAAAAAATTCTCATATCAATTGATTATAGCTTATTTTCCGGAATTATTACAATACTCAAATAAATTAGAAAAATACCTACGGGTTTCTAAAATTCACCAAAATTTACCAGTTTAAGGCATCAATTCATAAAAGAACTTTTTCTATGATTTTTTCCAGTTTAACAAATATTAGTAAAAAACGTAGAATATACCCAAAAATTTCGGATTTGATACAAACTGTTCTAATCAAGTTATTATATTTTGTATAAATTTTCCATGATTTATCTCACAGTTTAGATATTTTTTCCCGATTTTTGAATTACAGATTCTTTTAAAATATGTAACTCAAGCATAACTTCAGATTAGGATATGAAATTTATTCTACAAGTACTATAAAATAAAATAATTATCATATATTTTTTCCAAGCTTTTACTAGATTCGGATCTTCCGGTTGAAAATTTTCTTTCAATAATTTAAATAATTTATATAAATTATTTTACCTATCATAATCATACCAAAATTTGCAGAATGATATTTCTAATATTTCCTGACAATATCCTATTTTTATTCCCACAATCAGAATCATTTAGATAATAAATCAAATTTTATCAAGAATTCACATAATTCCAACCCTTTATTTGTAACCTTTTAGTTTAAATCCTTGGTTTATAATATTTTTTCCAGGTTCTTGAATCTTTCTTACTGATTTTTAATAAAGATGAAGTGTTTATAAGATTTTGTGAAAAATTGGATGTTTTAACCAAAAGGGTTGGTTATATGTGTTGTTTAAAACATATATATTCCTTTGTAATCTTAGTTAATTATAGTTTACGGGATGGAACCTTGATTTTGACAGAATGAGAGGATGAAAAGAGGTGAATGATGACTTCTACTTCCTTGATGATCGGTTGAGGTGATTCTTGATCTTGGAAAGTTAATCATAAACTAGTTGTGGACAACTTGGTGTTATGATGCTCTTGAGGATGAGAACCGGTCGATGATCAAACGAGTGAAAGCAAAAGGATGTTGGTTGTGTTTGGGGAACCAGGGGTGAGCCGAGAGAATGTATATGGTGGTTTACGATTGTGAGGGTGTGGGTTTCCATTGTGGCCGAGGATGGTATTGTAGTGGAGAAAGTAATCATTAAGTCTAGGTGCTAGGTAATGAGGTGTGTGTCTTATGGTACTTAGGTGGCTTGTTTAGGTGTTAAGGTGGCGGGTTTAGGGAGAGACCGATTAGGTGGCGGGTGGGATGGGTGGATTGGTGTCAAGATATGCAAGGTGGTGATTCATGAGGGTAAATGACTCATCAAGTCATTAATGCAAGTTTAACAAATGTTTATGTTGTTAATCGGGTTGTTTGTTATCCGAGATTAGAGCTTGAGGGATGTTTAAGTTAGTGTTAAAGTGTTTAAGGTTCACTTAGTTTTATTTTGATGCTAAGTCTCCTTGATGTTATCTTTGTATTGAGGTGTTTAGTTAGGTTTGTATCTCAATTCATTTAATGTATGTTTGGTGCTATAACATTGAGATAACTAATCAAATAATATCTAGTATAAGAAGTTTATGCATATGAACTCATGCACACGTAAGTTCCATGCATGCATGCAAGCATGCATACGTACCATATATATATATATATATATATATATATATATATATATATATATATATATATATATATATATATATATATATATATATATATATATACACACTAAAACACATATAACTCATAAGGTGTTAGTCAAATAATGTAATATGTATTTATAAAAATTTCTCAAACCATTAATTTATCTAGCCTTAGTTTTAGGGTTGTCACATTAAGAGACTATTCAAACATTGAAAAATGTGCTACGAGCATATGTAATCGACTTTGGTGGTAGTTGGGACAATCATGTACAACTAATTGAGTTTGCCTACAACAACAACCACCATGCAAGCATTAAGGCTGCACCGTATGAAGCCTTATATGAGAGCAAATGTCGAACTTCTATCTGTTAGACTAAGGTAGGTGAAAGGCAATTACTTGGACCTGAAACCATCCATGAAACAATAGATAAGGTAAAACAAATTAAAGAAGGAATAAAAAATGCACAAGATAGACCAAAGAGCTACGCATATCATATAAGAAGGCATTCTAGAGTTTCAAATAGGAGTAGGGTGATGCTAAAGGTATCCACCAATGAAACTAGTAGTTCGAATTTGGAAAAAATGAAAAACTTAGACTACATCATGTGGTCCATTCGAAATAATACCCAAAGTCAGGCTAGTGGCTTATAAATTTAAAATTTCTAAAAATTAAAGGAATACATGAAACATTTCATGTATCAAATCTAAAAAATGCTTATTAGACGAAGCATAACACATATTATAAGTAGAATATACTTTGTTTTTAATCTCTATTGTTTGACGTAAATAACCATTTTAGTCCACTAATTTAAATTTAACTTTTTCACTCATCGTGGTTTCATTTGTGCCATTAAATCCAGATCACTAACACCATCAATCAGTTTTTTTCTACAATTTGATCATAATAACCTCATCAAATAAAAAACAAAAAAATGAGAAATTAGATAATATTTAGGGTTTAAATAATTCTGAAAATTTTAAGAAAGCATTTTAAAGAGTATTTGATAGGTCCAATTTATAAAGATGATATGAATGTTCCTAGGCGTACATATTAACATTAGCATAGAACCACAAGAGTTTCTCCTTCAACACATGTGGTTGCTAACCAATTTCTTAATAAGTCTATGGATATTGATGGGCATGTAAGAGATGTAAATGGTTCAAATGACTTTAAGTGTAGAGTTATGGGTGGTACAATAAAGGAAAAGTTTAATAAATATTAGAGAAATGACATTAATTGTAATAAGTTTCTATACTTTACGGTTACGCTAGATCCTCATTTGAAAGTGCATGTTATTGTATTTGGTTATAATACATTATATAGTGCAAATGGTACAAAACTTAATAGATTATTAAACACATAACTATTATCTAAAAAGATATAAAACATATTAAATTAGAAAAATGAAAAGATATAATATATAAATTATATATAATACATTGTTAAGTAAAATAAATTAAGAAATAAATAATTTCGGGTATATAATAGGATAAACGGGTATGCTTAACAGGGTAATTGGTTTGGGTAAACGGATATACGATGCAATCCTATATCCGCGAAAAAAATAAAATTTGATCTCAAACCAAGTCTCATACACACTTACCGGACTTCATATATGTCCTGAATGTCTCGGGTTCAGGTTTGATTGTCATCCTCACCAATCGTGTTTGAGACTTTTCCTAATTAACATTTTTAAAGCAAAAACTCTTGTTCTCGACCCAATCACCAATAGATTACATAAGGGTTTAGGCAAACCAAAACTACAACTAAGTTTTCGGGGATTTTCAAGAACCTTAATGATGTTTTGGGACTTTTAAGGGTCTATGTGGCTAAAAAACCCGATAACAGATGAAAGAGATGGATGGGTGGGGGATTTGAGGTCGAGATGATGGTTGTGGTGGCTAGGGATGTGGCGGCTACCGATGGTGATGGTGGTTGGTGGCCGATATTTGGCAATACAAAAGAGAGAGCGACACGTGAGTGGTTTCTAGCCAAAATCCTCGACATATGGCTCTTTGTTTTTATATATATTTTTCGTTTTGAATCACTTACACAGATAGTCCTCTGAACTATCATATTATTTATTATTACATAATTAATCTCTAGACGTAAAATGATTAAAATGTCCTTAAACTAAAAAGATTTTTTTATTGGAGTTAGCATAAAATATTAAATAATTGTATTATTCTATTTTTTATTATTTATTTTTGTTAATAAGACTTACTTTTTTAGTTTATGTAGTTAAACTATCTCTCTTAACATCTAATATAAATTTTTTGTTATTTAAAATTCTTCCTTATACGCAATTTAAATTATATATTATTTAAAAAATTTTTTATGATATAATTTCTAATTATTATTTATTTAATCTTATATTTTATTCATTATTAAATTCGTGGTATAATGACCAAACATTGGCAACCACTTGAAATTATCTTTTCATCTTCTTCTATTTGTTTTCCATTCCACCTGCAACTTCACTTTTCCTCCTCTTCCAATTTTAACTTTTTGCTTCACACCCATTTCAGATCTATATTCCCCCACTTCCTTTCATCGATCATAATTTACAATTCTTCCATAACTGTATTTTATCTTGTGTAAAGTATGAAATAGAGTGGATCCAATATATCATTTTTTGTCAAATGTTTCATTGGGGATCTCAATCGATGATTAGAATTATTTCCTCTGCAACTGGTGCTGGTGACGATCTCTCATCATCGATGTCAAGAAAATCAGATCGTGTTGTTTCAGATGGTGAACGGATTATTGAAGATGAAGGATCTAAAGCTATGTATGTGGTTTATTATTTGGGTGGAAAAGTTAAAGAGTTGTTGGTGATTCATGTGGATTAGACTACTTTCATAATTATGTTATTGTTTGACACATAATGGGATGTCGTGACATCAAGAGCTCAAAATGAGCTAAGATTCGAGCGTGTTGTCCGTGGTAACGTTTTCACTGGGTTTGGAAGGATCTACAATGGATTTGGATATGCATTTATACGTTGTAACCTACGTATATTTTCGGATCCATCTATTACATGGTAGAATAATTTGGTTTGGAACCAAAATGAAGATGCTCTATAGAAATTATTATTATTATTTGGTGAGATGATCCTTGTGTATGAGTATGTATAAACTCATACTTTTTTTAATTGGATACAACAATTATAGATAAAAGTTATTGAATAAACTACTTATCCGCGGTCATGTGGAGCATTTTTTGTCGATAAATGCAATGATAAGTGCGGAAATTAGTGCAAACGACAATTTATCTTCAATAAGATTGTGGATGTTGCACATGAGCTAAACTACCTTCATACAAAGATTGTGGAATTAATGCTTGACGAGAAGTATTTGTTTAGAATAAGAATTTTAGCCTGTGACTGTCACATGCACAACTTTATTTTCTTTTTATTTTTTTTGTTGTAACAAAATAGAAATGATGTATGAGTATGTTTAATAAAATCTTTTACATATCATTTTGTTTTTTGCATTATTGTCTTCTTACATCTTCTAATTTACATTATTAATAAATAGTATTCAAAGCTTATGAAACTATGAATGCATAAAACCCGACTAATTTTTACTATTATCTAATTTTTACTATTATCTAATTTAAATAGTCATAAAAAATATTTTATTATAATAATAATAACATTATTAAATATTCACATTATTTCTCAATACAACCTACTATTAACGAAATTAGTTTTTTTACCTGTCACGCGTTGCGACGGCATTAAACACGACGGGATAAAGTATACACTAATGTGACAACCCTAAAGTTAGACAAAACTAACATCTTCTAAATAGACTCATATTTATATTTTATTAAGGAATTATAATAACAACTTTTATTTGATTACTTTTCTATAAGTAATATATGTTTAATTGATTAGGCACATATATGTGCATGCATGCATCCATGCATGAATATTCACGTATGCATGAATACCAAAACTTGTAAATTTTGTGATCAAGATTATATGATTAGTTACTTCATTGATTAAAGCTTTCACCTAGGTATGTAATAAAACAATATTGAAACTTCATCAAACATTATTTAGTAAATCGGCTCATTAGGCTATAAACTAATATGGTTAGTGGCCAAGCAAAACATTAACATTAATATAAAAACTAGGTTGACACTTATTAAAGATTATCAATGCAACACATAAATCTAAGAAGAAACCTCCTAAACCTCTTTGAGTTTCTCGGCCAATAACACCCTTTCTCAAGATCATCAATAAACCTAAACAAACTTATAAGACTCGGTTTCTTAAAGGTACTCGATTAATCACTTACATAACTAAGAAATCTTAACCTAAGAAACATTAAGTCAACAACTAACCCGGATGAACACCTAAACCTATGACTAAAACTCAACTTCATGACTAAGCAAGACATTAGCCCTCTTAATTACCCTCTAATCGGCTCCTACAACTCATCAAGACCTCAAACCGCCACCTAATGCCACCCATACACTAAGCTCACTCGGTTGATTGCCACCTTTCACTCTAAACACCAACTAAGCAATCCTAAGGGTACCACCTCACCACTCTAGCATTAGGAGTAATGATGTCAAACACCACTATATGGTGTTCGGCCGAAGGAAGAAACACAAACCACTTTCATCCTTTGTTTCTCTCGATTATACACACAACCGCAACCATCAATCCTCCTTTGTTCCTCTCGGTTGTTACATCCACAAGCATCACCATCGTAAACCATCATATCCACAACCACCTTCCCACCCTTAATATCTCTCGGCTTTACACAACCACAAGCACTATCACCGTGAACTACCATCACCATAGGATACTACAACCATCAACCGGTCTCCAAAGATCATCAACATTTCTCTTCTCTCGGTTTTCAAGTCACCAACCATTTCATCATCATCATCTCACTTAGTCCTATTCCAAATTCAAGAACTTGACGATCAAGCACCAAGAAGACCACCTCAATCAAACCATCAATGTCTTAGTCACTCTTTCAACTAAAAGGTTAGATTCTTAACAATCTCTAAAGGATCCATATGTGTTTAAAACAAACACATATAACTCCTTGAAAACAAATCATCAAGAATAATCATGAAACCACATAATCTCTGATTTTCTTTTAACATCAGTAAGTATAGAGGTTTAAAAATAAGAAAACTCTTTGTAAGCAAAGGTTTTAACATAAAGATTACAAATAAAAGAATAAAAACCTAATATTCTTGATGAATTGAATTGAATACCTAAATGACTGTGATTGTTGGAATAAAATTAAGAACTTGTTAGAAAATATTAGAAATAACTTTTTGTGAATTTTGGTGTAGTTATATTAAGTAAATTAATTTATATAAATTATTTAAATTAATAAAAGAAAATTATCATCTAGAAGCTCCGGACCTGGTAAAGACCTGGAAAAATTATATGATGGACCTTATATTTTATAAGAATTTCCAAAAAAAATTCATGACTTAATTCGTTGATATGACTGAGTTATGTAATTTAGAACCTTCTGTGATTTGAAAATAAGAAGAAATAGCAAAAAGGAGAAATAAATTATAGAAAATTTATACAAAATATGGTACCTTGAAAAGAACAATTTGTATAAAATTCAAAATTTTTAGAGATATTTTACCATTTATGCAAATTATTATAAAACTGGTAAAAACCATAGAAAAATTTCTATTAAGATTTAATAGCCTAAAAATTTATGGTATAATATAGATTTCAGCATATAGATCCTGGTAAATTTTGGGAACCCGTAGGTAATTCTGCTGATTTACTTGAATGTTAAAAAAAATTCTAGAAAAATAACTATAATTAATTATTATTTGAAATTTTTATATATTAATTTGGATTTTTGGATGTTTCTTCTATAAAAATTTGGTGATATATGGATAGTTGTAACTACTGTTTTAAAATTCTTATTTATAAAGTGCTGAAAATTTTAAAAAAATATTATTTCTAACTTATAAATATTTTATAGGAATTTTTGCTGGAATAAAAAGGTGAGTTTCATAGCCCTTTTTATATTTATGCTTTGGGGAATGCTATTATAGGTGAGATTTTGAGATATACTGTTATTATGTTACAACCATTTAATTCGGATGTGGAACCGTCTGGTAATATAGGGTAGCGCTACTTAGGAAAATATTTTCTGCACCAATAGGATAAGTGTTGTGATGCTATATTATCTGATTCTGTGATTTGTATTTGCGACAGTTATAATCACTTGGCTGATAAGTAGGTTTGGTTGTAATCTTATTTAAGTTGCATTAATATATATATATATATTGTTTAGAAAATAAACCTATGTTCTCACCAACTCTGTGTTGATTGTTTTGAGTATGCTTTTTCAGGTATTCATAATGACTAATGGTATTATGTTCTCTTTTGATGTTTACAATGGCTGGGGCGAGGTGATGGGGAAAGTTTGTGTCAAATTAACTGTTAATATGTACGATCTTAGTCTGATGATGGTGGACGCTCATTTCTATCGCTACTGAAGATGTAGCAGTTAATTAGCATGTTTTGTAAAAGGGTTATATTAAATTTTGAATACTAATATTGATGTAACCCGAACTGATATTATGAAATATATTAGTGTATTATGTTTGTATGTGTATTGTATTTTTCTTTTATGATCAATTTGTTCTGAGCTAATTAGTCACACCCAAGCATTTCATGCTTCCGCCAGGATGTGGCAACTAACAATCGACCTGATCCGTTTCCGGACTAAATTTACGTGAAAACGTAAAGTAACTCGAATTTATATTGTTAAACAAAAAAGTATTAGGGTTGGGGCCAACGGAAAAGTATTAGGGAGTGGGGCCGCCCACGCCGGAGGCCGGCACCGCACGGGAACACCACCGCCGGTCCCCTACGCCGCAGGTTTTCACCATTTTGCGGTAGGTATAAGCCGAGCCACACCACCACCAATCCTAATTTTTGATTGAGCCACACCACTGTTACCAACTAAGCATCAAGTAGTGAAGGGTGGTATGAAACCACGCCAAATGAGAGCCGGTGGAGATTATGACCTCGGAGTTTGGTACTCAAAGAACAAAGAGGACTAAAACTTTAGTATCAAACCAAATACATTAGCTCTAATGAGCATGTTACAAGCCCCCTCCCCAACCTCAACGAGAACGCAATACCTACCGGCCCGAGACGCAAAGACAAAACTATAGGGGAGTCTTCTTTAAGAAAAGCAACATTGAATGAGGCCATTAGCAAGTACAAAGAGATACATGATAAAAAAAGGAAAAAGTAGAACCAGAAACGCTTCACATGAAAGTAACCGAATCTAAATTGACATTACTCGACTTATAACGAGAGACATTGCATCGCGAAATGCAAGACCGGAACATGGAAAATTTTATTAAACCGCATGACGATGTTCCCGAGCCAATGTTAAAGAATGTCCTTAAACACAAACGTCAAATTTCCCAGATATGTGGTTGAGAGTTTAATTGTAGATTTTTAGTTTTAATATTTTTTAAATATTTAATTTTGTGTTGTTTTCTAATGTCATTTTTTATTTTAATTGTAATTTATTTATATTAATGAAGTAATATTTTTAATTTAAAAAAAACAATTTTGTGATGCGGTGTGGTGTGAGTGCCCCCCAAAATGGTGTGGTGTTGTGTGGGTATATAATGTGGTGTGGTGTGGTTTATGTGGTTGCGTCGTATGTGTCGTGATAAAGCACGAGAGGTTTCAGCGTATGTGACGTGATAAAGTATATATCACAATTATCACGATTCGTTTGCAAACTAAATTTGTGTTGTAACGTACGGTAACTCGATTTATAACATTGAATGAAAACGATTTACAATTGACCCAACTCATTTGTGAACAAATTTATGTCAAAACATAGACAAACGTCGAAACGAAAATCATCTCAAAACATGTGAATCCAAGGGTCGTCAACAGGAATTATCAGTGTGAATCGATGTCAAGTCAACGTTAGCGGAATTAACGTTGATTTGGTTTAATTGTATTTAAGCAACTTTAAATATCAATGAAATATCAAGAACACACGAAACAAAACACAATTAATGATTAATCAATATTTTATTATACTGTGTTAATGATTACAAAAGAATGAATGTACGATATCAATGAATGCTATGATGTTGTATATGTTTTGATGATCGAAAGACTTTTGATGATTGTTGTAATGCTATTGCTGTTCTCAATCAATCAATCGTCTGACTCAATCGTCTTTGAATCGAAACCTAGGATCCATATTTATAGACAAAGATGTTTCAGTTATAGGAAACACCGGATCTCTTGGGATTTGATTTGTTTCTGATAAGGAATCATCGGATTTCTCGGGATTCGTATAACCGCCTTGTTGACTTGTTGACTTGTAACACTTGTATTATACAAGTGTTTGGACTCCGCAGAAATATTGTCTTTCGTAGATGTTTTGTTCTTCCGCAGATGTTTTGTTCTTCCGCAGTATTCTTGTTCTTCCGCAGCATTTCTTGAACACTTGGAACTCCAGTTGATTTGTTCATCCGTAGATGATCTTCGGATGTTTTGTTACTTGTAAAATATATATCTACGGAAGAACGAAATGTTCATCCGTAGATGTTTCTTACACTTGGTCAATTTCAGTAGTTGACCAAGTATTATGTTTGTACCTGCAGCCATACATAAATCAACACATATATACATGGGTTAACCTATATTTAATGCATACACAATAATGAAATACAAAGGTTCATTACAGATATTAATTCAAGTACTAAGCCTATACATAATGACTAGATCTACTGTTTCTAGACCTAACAATACTCCCCCTTAGGCTTAGCTACTTGCAATCAGTCCTTCAAAACTGCAAGATCTTTGATTCTTGCAATCATCTTGTTGTAGAAGTAGGAGACAGCAGTCTTCTGATCATCATACTTATAGTTGATCTTCATCTTGCTGATCTTCTTCAGAGTCTCATAACTAATTCCCAGAACATCTTCCTCTGTAGTGAGTGTGTCTAACACCTTGTTGTTATTCACCACTTCTAGCTCATCTTGTTCTGTTATTCTTAGTTCTGTTACTTCATCAAAGGTTGTTCCCTTCAGTAGTCCAGCATTGAATCTTCTTCTTTTATATGCTTTGGCATGTAGTTTGTCTACTACTTGAATCACATGAACATGCAGGAACAGATCATTTTGTGCTTTTTCATCAGACAGCTTGGGAAAGAATTTGTCATTTAGGTATGAGGTGTAGCTGGGATGGAGTAGTTTGATTTTCACAGGATCAAAGATTCTGATCTTTTCAGCTTTCTTGTTCTCAGCATTTCTCAGTAGGACCAACTCTTTTGTCTTCTCAACATATCCCCATTCAGTGATTGGGTATGTGAATTGAGTCCCTTCAATGCATTTAAGTGCTGCTTTGTTTCTGTTGTTGTAGCTAATCCTCTTCAAGAATTCATCATCTACATGTTCAGAGGCATTGGTTTTGAATCTTTTTAGCCCTTTGATTCTCTTTTGATGTTCTACATCTTCTCTTTTGGCTTCTATAAGCACATCATCTTTGAATTTTGTTTTCAGCTTTCCCACTAGGGTTGAGAAATCTCTTCCTCTAGGGTGAATTGGATAGTTGCTGATGATTAAACTTTGAAGATCTTTGATGTCATTTTCTGGCAGACTCAACACTGAGAGTACATCATGGAAGTATTCAACTCTTCCAGATGTTCTTTTAATAACAGCACAATCCCAGTCCGGATCATATTTCCAGGCCATGATCTTGTTTTCTTCCGCAGAGCTGGGAGTTGTGAGATGATCTATCAATTGTATTAGAGTGGACTTTTGCTCAGTTATCTCTCTAACTGTAGTCCCAAGTGGCCATACTTTTCCGGGGATAACTTCTCTTGGCTCTCTAATCAATTTCTCTTTTCCTTTGTGCTGATCTTTAGGTTCAACTGTTATAGGTTCAGCAGGAAGTTTGCTTTGTTGTTCATAAGATGGATGTGGAGCTTCAGTTCTGAATTTTACTCCAGTATCTAGCTCAACTTTCATCACATGCTCCATCATCCTTCTGAGTTCCCCTACTGATCTTCCTTTAAGCTCATGAGGTTTGTAGTTATGTCCTTGTAACCAGCAAGTCATGTTGTATTTGCTCAGCTTGGCTGTGTCACAGTGTCCCAACTCCTTCTTTGTGTTTTGAATTGATTGAAAGGTGCTGAAGGCTTCATAATCACAATTTGGAATCATAAAGCATGCAAGCTCAAATTCTTTTAACAGGTTCTTCATCTCTGTTATGTTTAGTCTTTCAACCATGTCATAAGGGAAACCATGGCTTATAAGTGTCATGAACATGGTTGATTCAGGCCTCTCTTCAAATATGTCACTTGTAGTCAGAAGATCATCAACCTTTGAGACTTCTTGTTTTGGAGGAGAGTCTTCTTTGATTAATTCTTCCCACTCTTTATCACTTTCATCTTTCTGTTCAGAGATAGGCTTCTCAGTAGATAAGTATATTGAGGGGGTGTGTTCAGGAGAAGTCAGCTTTTGTTTCTTTGAAATACTTTCATAAGTGGTTGGCTTTTTCTCAGCAGTACCAAGGTACTTTCTTTTCCTTGAGTACAAGATCATTTCTTTTGATGCCTTAGGACTTTGTTTTGTTTGAGCAGTTGAAGCCTTAGCATGAGATTCCAATGAACTGATCTTCAGTTTAAGTTGCTCAATTTCTTCTTCTTTGCTCTTTATAATGTTTGACTGAGCAGTCATAGTGCCAGATGCTTGTTCAAGTCTCTTCATGATCTTTTCTTTATCTTTCTTCTCAGTCTCTGCTGACTCCTTTAGCTCAGCTTCCTTGTCTAGCAGAGCATCAATGACTTCTTTATCACTTTCAGGATCTTCTCTCAGTCTCTTTATTCTTGCTTGCTGTCTTATCAATTCTTCATCCTTTTCTTTTATTATGCCCTTCAGCTCTTGTATTCTTGCCTTTCTTTTATTTGATTTAAGCACCAGCTTGTTGTACTCAGCCACCAGATAACTTTTGCTCACAGGAATGTCATCATCACTCAGATCATCTTCATTATAGGCAATCACATCAACCTGATCTGCTTCTGTATCTCTTTCCTGATGATGAGACTCAATCTCATCTTCTTTTACTTCCTCATGATCAACACTTGCTGAGCTTGACTTTGGTTCAGTGGCTTGATCTTCATGCTCTTGAAGAGTTTGTTGTTGGTGCTGATCAGTCACTGGAGAAACTTGTTCAATTTCATTTGAATGCACAGGGGATTCAGTCTTGGATAATGACAGTTTGACTGTACTTGCTTCTGAGACTAATTCTGTCTCTCCAGTGTAGATGCTCTCAGTATCTGAATTTGGAAGTTGTTGGTAGAGTTGCATCTGAGGCTGAATTGGTGATTGGGGTTGAATGGGAGAGATTGGTTCAGTATTTTGACTGGCAGGTGATTGTGTTTGGGGTGTTTGTTGTTGTTGTGGTGATAGGTGGAGGATTGGAGAGATAGGTTCTGTATTTTGGCTGGCTGGAGATTGAGCTTGGGGTGTTTGTTGTTGTTGTGGTGATAGATGGAGGATTGGAGAGATAGGTTTTGTATTTTGGCTGGCTGGTGATTGTGTTTGGGGTGTTTGTTGTTGAGGTGATGCTTCTGGTGATGGAGTGTCTTGAGCAGAGCTGGTAGCAGAGCTCTCTTCATCAAATTCCCAAACAAGCTCTTGAGGTATGTCTGCATTAGCATCAATCACATGAGCAAACATGTCTATGTCTCCTCCTTCATATCTCCCTGAGATTTTATTCAGCACAGATCTGCCAAGGTGTGCTTGGATAAACACACCACCCTCCACAGATGTTCCAGGCAGGTCTGCATTAATGATGAGCTGAATGAACCTTGGAAACATATACATCTTATCAGCCTTCTGTACTCTAATGTGATCACACAAACAATTAAAGATGTACTTTGAGTAGTTGTAGGTCCTTCCCTCAAAGATGCCAATGATACCAGATGATATATGTCTTGAAAATCTGTCAAGCCCAGATTTTCTGTTTGACATACACTTCAGATAAGTGTGACACAAAAATCTGTATGGCTTACAGAGTCTTCCCTTCTTGATTTCTCCCTTTTCAAAGTCTCCATCATACCCCATTAGTAGAAAAACCTTTTCTATGTATTCATTATCAAATACATCAGGGTGTCCAGCTTCAACATCTCCCAGTTCTAGTACCCTTCTTATTGTTTGTTCGTCTATTCTCAGCCTTCGATTCTTTACTTCTGCAATAATTCCTTCATCATCTTCATCTATATGTGCAGAATTCCAGAAATCACTGATATGCGAGCGATAAATCGTTGGCTCTGCAGATAATGCATAGAAAACCCTTGATCTTCTCAAATATCTCATAATTTCTTGACATCCTTCTGACACAGGATCGTCAGGGTTCAAGAAAGCACACACATTATGCTCTTTTGCAAATCGTTGATCCATCTGTTCATAAGAAAAGACTTCGTTAGAATCACATTATTGATATAAGAATACGAACAGTTGTGAGATAAAACAAGAATCAACTTGTTCATTCTTGATGATTACGACATGTTTTACCTTAATGAACGCTAATTAAGAACACAGATATATGTTTGCTTAAGGTTTGATTTGGTAAATTTTGAATGTTGAGAAAGTGGGAAAAATTTGTTGAGTGAGATTTTCTAGGTCTGAAAAAGTGAGCTGAAAAAGTGAATAATGCATTTGACAAGTCAAATCTCTTTATTTATACCCTCAGACATATTAATTTTCTCGGATTTATTCAGTGGGTCTCACATTGTACTCTTCCGTAGAAGTAATTTCACATTAAATGTGATCCACAATTTACTCTTCCGTAGTACATCTACGGATCAACAACTTCTACTGTTATTGATCTTTATTTATCCGTAGTTTACCAATCTACGGATAAACATTAATATACTAATATTGATTTACACACAGTTGTATGTATGGCCCAACTCCATTGGTTGAACCAATTATTGCTATAGGACCTCGTTGGCTTTGCATACATGACAATTTAGTACAAGGAAATTTAAAATAAATTTCATGTAACCAACGGCTAAGGTGATGCTCAGGTTTCAATTTCTTCAAATTGATAAAGATATAGACATTGCTGCTGCTGATATAGATGCTTTTCATGAATGCTACTCCCCCTAAATTTGTGATTAATGATGAACTTAAGCATTTATCATAAATTTCTTTAAGAGGAATAACATAAACTCTAAATATATGATAATGATCAGATGCACTTAAGATGGGATCATACTATAATGCTAAGCCTCTTCCTGATTAGTTATGTTGTATAGTTGATGCTAGAACAAGTTCTGATTGCAAGTATATTGTCCTTATAAATTCATACAAGAGCTCATGTATCAACTAGGCTTGCTGTTTATCATGTTTTATTGTTTTAGTAATAACTGTCATGGACTTCACATTTGATTCACAAAGGTGTTGTCCTCCCTTTGTAAGTCAAATCATCATTTTTTTACACTTAAGACTATGTACTTTAAATTATAATAGCTATCTTGAGATGTGTTTGGCATCTCATTGATGCGATGTTGATAAAGCTCAGGATAATATACAGTTGATCACTTAGGATTCTTTTGAGAGCTTTAGATATGATCATCATCAGGTCACCAGGTCTTTACTCACGTAAAACAGAGGTGCCTTTAACCCAGGTCTTTGTTCACACAAAACAGAGGGATGATGATGAGCATGATCTTTTCCTTTGATACTGATATTCAGTATGGTGATCATACACCCAGGTCTTTGTTCACACACAACAGAGGGAGTATGATTTGCAAAGATAGATAGTATAAAGTGTTTTACATAGTGTGTTCAGATGAATGATTTGATCACATTAGGATAAGACTCACTTTGTTTTCTCAAAATAAAGTTTCCCACAGACAATTATGACAATATTATGTTTTGCAAGCACTAAGATTTGTTTCCACTCAAGTTGAACCTACTCACATATCAAGAAACTTGTTGAGATATATTGTTATTTGATTATGCAGAAATAGGCAAAGCTATAGTTTACTATCATTTCCCATGCATAAGGCATACTGATGCATTATTGCACACAGCATGTTATTTGTTTGGACTTGATTTAATCTAAGTTAATCATACCTAGAGACTCAATCAGAAAATTAAATCTGACTGAATCAAAGGCTTTAGTGAATAAATCAGCAAGCTGATTTGATGTATCCACTTTGACTAACTTAATCAATCCCTTTTCTGAGCAATCTCTCAGAAAATGATACCTAATCTCTATATGTTTTGTTTTACTATGTTGCACAGGATTAGCAGTTATAAATATAGCAACAGAATTGTCTATATAGATTGAAGTTTGAAGAAAGTTGTAACCATAGTCAAGCAATTGGTTTTGTAACCAAAGTACTTGAGAACACCCGGCTGAAGCAGCAATGTACTCAGCCTCAGCTGTGGATACAGAAACATTTGTTTGTTTCTTGCACTGCCATGACACTAGCCTGGGTCCAATGAATTGACATCCACCGGTTGTTGATTTTCTATTGCTGTTACATCCACCATAGTCACTGTCTGAGTATGAGTAGAGTGTAAAGTCTCCATCCTTGGGATACCATAGACCAAGTCCTGGTTTTCCCTTGAGGTATCTGAAAATTCTTTTGACAGCATTGAGATGTGACTCCTTTGGATCAGATTGGTACCTAGCACATACACACACAGCAAACATAATATCAGGTCTACTGGCAGTTAAGTACATAAGTGAACCTATCATGGATCTAAATAATTTTTGATCAATAGATTTTCCAGTGGGATCAGGAGCAATCTTATCAATTGTTGATGCTGGTGTTTTGCATGAGGATACTTCAGCAAGATTGTATTTCTTCAGTATTTGATGTATGTATTTTTCTTGATTGATGAATATTCCATCTGCTTTTTGATGAACTTGAAGGCCAAGGAAGAATGTTAATTCACCCATTGAGCTCATCTGAAATTCAGATTTCATCAGCTCTTCAAAATTCACACACAATCTCTTATTAGTTGATCCAAATATAATGTCATCAACATATACTTGAACTACTAAGAGATCTTGATGTTCTTGTTTGAGAAAGAGTGTCTGATCAATTGTTCCTCTTTTGTAGCCATGCTTGAGTAAGAAGGATGATAGTGTTTCATACCATTTTCTTGGTGCTTGATGAAGACCATACAAGGCTTTATCTAGTTTGTATACCCTGTGAGGATAATGAGGATCTTCAAATCCGGGGGGTTGAGACACATAAACTTCCTCATCAATTTTTCCATATAAGAATGCACACTTGACATCCATTTGATACACAGTGAATTTCTTGTATGATGCATATGCCAAGAACACTCTTATTGCCTCAATTCTTGCAACTGGTGCAAAAACTTCATCATAATCTATGCCTTCTTCTTGAGTGTATCCTTGTGCTATTAACCTTGCTTTGTTTCGGACAATAATCCCTCTATCATCCAGTTTGTTTTTGTATAGCCATCTAGTTCCAATAGGATGTTGACCTTCAGGTAAATCAACAAGACACCATACTTTTTGCTTTCTGAACTGTTGAAGCTCTTCTTGCATAGCTTCAATCCAGCTATTGTCTTTTAAAGCAGCTGTAATGTTTGGAGGCACCACTTGAGAAAGAAAACAGTTGAAAAGACAAAGGTTGGCTGTACCACTTTGGCTCCTTGTAGTTCTCTTGTCAGGATTTCCAATGATATTGTTAAGTGGATGAGACTTATGAATTCTCATTGAGGGAGTTGACTCAACTGGAATGGATGATTCCAGATTAGTCATTTCCATTGCCTCTGACTGATTCATCTCAATTTGAGAATTCAAGAAATAATCAAATTGAGTCTCTGTTGATTGAGCTACAGAAGTATCTGCAGTTGGATTTTGCTCTTCCGCAGGAACTTCTGCGGAAGTATTTTGTTCTTCCGTAGGAGCTGCTCCGGATACATTTTGGTCTTCCGAAGGAAGTTCTCCGGATACATGCTGATCTTCCGAAGGAACTCCGGATGCATTTTGTTCTTCCGAAGGAATTTCTCCTGATGCATGCGGTTCTTCCGAATGAATTTCTCCTGATGCATGCTGTTCTTCCGAAGGAATTTCTCCTGATGCATGCTGTTCTTCCGAAGGAACTCCTGATGCATTTTGTTCTTCCGAAGGAATTTCTCCAGATGCATGCTGTTCTTCTGAAGGAATTTCTCCTGATGCATGCTGTTCTTCCGAAGGAACTCCTGATGCATTTTGGTCAGTTCCACATGTAATATCTGCTTCTGCTGAAGTATTGTCACTTGAAGATGGATGTATCCTTGGGGGATCAGCAGATAAAGTTACTTCAGTCATAACAGGTGGAACAAATGGATAGCATACTTCATCAGAACCTGCATTTGTCAAATGATCATAGTTAAAAGATTAGACAATGCATCTATGTCAAATAACCATGATGAACCTTTAACTGACTTAGTGAACACATTTTCATCAAAAGATACATTAGGGGTCTCTTCCACAATGTTATGCTGTGGAATATACACTCTATATGATTTTGATGTTGAAGAATATCCAACAAAGAAACCATCATATGCTTTTTCTGAAAATTTTCCTAATGACTCTTTTATGTTCAAAACAGTTACTTGACATCCAAATACTCTTAGATATCCTATGTAAGGTTTTCTTTTAAATAGGAGCTCATAAGGAGTTTTGTTATGTTCTTTGACAATTAATGTTCTATTTTGAACATTGCATGCAGTATTCACAGCCTCAGCCCAAAAGGTAATAGGTAGTTGTGAATCAGCTAGCATTGTTCTTGCTGCTTCAATGAGAGTTCTGTTTCTTCGTTCAGCAACTCCATTTTGTTGTGGAGTCCTTGGTGCACTGAATTGTCTTGCAATACCTTTGCTCCTGCAAAAAGAATCTAGTTCAAAGTTAACAAATTCAGTACCATTATCACTCCTGAAAATTTTGACTTTTGTATCAAGTTGATTCTCAATCTTGATGACAAAGTCCATTAATGTTTCTGATGTTTCACTCTTTTGTTTTAAGAAAAAGACCCATGTAAATCTAGTGAAATCATCAACTATCACCAAACAATATTGCCTTTTTCCAATGCTCATTACATTGGTTGGACCAAAAAGATCCATGTGAAGCAATTTGAGTGGTGTAGTATTAGTATTGATTGTTTTTGGTTTATGTGACACTCTGTGTTGTTTTCCTTTGTAACAAGAAGAGCAATGAGTTGAGCAATGGAACTCTTTATTTGGTAATCCAATGACCAGGTCATGTTTCACCAATTTATTCATATTTTTCATGTTAGAATGAACAAGTCTTCTATGCCATAATTGTGACAAATCTTCTGAAAGTTTAGATATAAGACAAGTTTCATGTTTTGTGAGAGAAGTGTTGTTCATATCCAAGACATAAGTGTTTCCTTTTCTTGCTGCTTTGAGGAGAATCCAATCTTCTGGGACAATAAATCCTGGCTTAAGAATGTAACAGTTAGTGTCATCAAACAATGTAGTGTAGTTTTGATCACAGATTTGAGATACACTAAGTAAATTATACTGTAAGTTTTTACAGTAATTTACTTTATCAAATTTAAGTACACCATTGGTTATCATTCCTTCACCAACAATTTTACCTCCCTTTTTATCCCCACCAAATGCCACATAAGAAGCATTTTTATGTTTGAAATCATGGAGAAGAGAACAGTTTCCTGTCATATGCCTGGAACAACCACTGTCAACATACCACATGTTGTCAGCTCTCCAATATTGTTCCTGCAATCAGAAAAGAAAATCAGTTAGAAGTGACAACCCAAGTCTTAGTGATCTTGGGTTTGTCAACAGGATCTAAAACAGTTACTCTTTCAAGAATATTTTTTGAAGTTTCAGTTTCAGATTTGATTGATTCATTCTGATTTGATTTGGATGAGGATGATTCTGCTGAATGGGATGTTGATGAAGTAGATTCATGATTCATATTTTCTGCTTTACTTAGATCAACTTCATTTGCTTGAGTCTTTTGTTTTGATAATGAACCTTTAAATGTCTCACTATCTTTTGTTTTTGAAAGAGGTATATGAATGCCTTTTTCAAATTTATCAAAGAATGAATCATCATCCTTTGATTCCTTGTCTGACAAATCCACTCTTTTGTGTGGTGTTTTTGACTGCTGGAAAGATGGTCTTTTTCTCAGTATATAACACTTGATGATGATTTGTCCTTTGGTTTTGCCTTTGATTTTTGTTCATGCTTCTTCAGTTTTGAACCCTTTGCAGAATCCGTAGATTGGGAATCTGATTCAGATTTGTCTGATTCTTTCTTCTTTGAGCCTTTTGTCTTGTTCTTTTTGTTGAAATAACATTCCTGTGTGGAATGATTATTTTTGTTGCAAATAGAACAATGTTTGTTGAAGTAACAATCAGCAGTCATATGATTGTTCATATTGCAAATAGAACAATAGCTGCTGAAGTAACAATCTTCAGTGTTGTGATTTTTCATGTCACACCATTTGCAATACTTTTCTTCTGATTCTTTCTCAGAATCATTCCTTTTGTTTGCTGATTTTGTTGTGGCTCTTTCTTCTTTAGCTTTGAATGTGCTTCACCTTTTTCAATTTTGTGCACATTTTGATCGTTTGGGGCTGAATTTCTCTTCCGTAGATCAGCAGCTGAAGTTTTCTTGTTCAGTTGATGATCTGCTGATGCCTTTTTCTTTCCTTTGAATTTTCCTCTTTCCTCAGTGATGACAGATTCATCAGTCAATTTCTTGGAGGATTCTTGCATACTTAGTTCTTGAAGACCTTCATTCAATTGAGCTATCCTCTTGCAGATGGTCTTCAACATGTTTCTTTGTTTAGGAGGGTATGGCAACTTTGTTTCTTCAAGCACTTTTGGAATATGGGCTTTCAGTTGAAAATTTTTACCAGTGCTTGTTTGATCAACATCATGTTCATCAGAATCATCCAAGTCATCACACTTATCATAATCAAATTCTGAATCATTTTGATCTAATGATTCTGATTCAGATGATTCAGTTTCACTCACCTCAGCTTTATCATTAATTTTAGTTTTAGTTGAATCTTTTTCAAATTTAGTGCTAGGCACAAAATGATTTGACAGAGTGTTTGTCATTGTTGTAGGTAAGGATGTGTAATTATCATTTATAGGTGGTGCAACCGCATTATAACCCAACCCAGACCTTTTCTTTGATTCAATATGAGAAGTTAGTAATTTCTCATATTGCTGAGATGATAATTGAAACTTCTGAAGTTTCACTTCAGTTGATGCATGATCAGCCATGGATTTTGTTAAGGAAGTGGTCAAATGCTCAACTTGGGCTTTTAGGCTATAATTTTCAGAAACAAATTTTTCTAAATCCTTTTGCAAAGAATTAATTTTTATTTGATATAATTTATGTTCTCTAACATGAGATTCATTCAAAATCATTGTTTCTTTTACTTTATCAGCCAACTGTTGAGCATGGACTCTATATCGTTCAACTTCCTCAACACAAGTTGATGAACACAATCTTTCTTTTACCTCTTTTGCCATTGGTGGAACTGTTTGATCCATATGGGCCATCAATGCTTGATTTTCTTCCAAAACTTCCTTCTCATACAAACTCCAGTCACACGTTCCATCTTGAAGTATGATCAGCCCTGACTCCTTTGAGTTACTTGGTCCTGCTGATTCTTTGGTGGCTGGTGGGGAAGCATTGATCAGTTGAGATTGCTTGTGCAGAGGTCTTTGAGAAGATTGTTGATTTGCTTGAATCTGATGTTGTTGATGCTGCTGATGTTGTCTCATCTCTGGATAAGACTGTTGATTGCATTCTCTTGAGAAATGTCCATAGAGATTGCATTTGTAGCATCTCACTTTTGATTTGTCAACACCAATCTTTGATGTTTTGCTTGCTGAAGCCAAGTTCTTATTTCTCCTGAGATATTGCTTAGCTCTATAAGCAATCATGGCCATCTGCCATTGTAGATCCATCTCTTCCACTACATCTGGAGGTAGTTCTTCTAAGTCTTGTTGACAGATATTGGCTGATGTTAGAGAGCTTCCCAGATATGCTTGAAAACTTGAGCTAAAAGCTGCAAAGGCTGCTCTTTGTTCTTCAGAGTCCAATATCACAGTTATTGGTTCTGACTGATTTGCTGAAAAGGAAGACTTAGTTGTTGCTGCAGTTGTATCTTGTCTATCAGTAGTTCTTCCTTTATTCTTCTGCTGCTTGTCTTGAGATGATTTCTTTGAGGGTTTTGAAGCATAGAAGCTAACTTCCTCCTCATCATCACTCCTAGCACAAGAGTTATCACTTTCATTGTTTGAAATAAAAGCACTTCCTACATTATTTGTTTCTTTGAAGTGATAGGGTGAGACATGAGTTCTCACACTCTTGTTTCTTGATTTTTCGTCCATTTCAAGAGCTTCCACTTTTGCAACCAGAGTATCTAATCCAGTAGCTTTCAGATCTATAGTGTTCTTGAACATGGACACAGTATGCTTCCAACTTTCTGGCAAAGTGTGGAGCATTTTCTTGTTTAATTCCTCACTAGTATACTTCAACTCTAGAATATTCATCTCAGTGACTAACTGCATGAATCTATGAAGTTGCTGAGGAATTGATTCACCCTCAATATGATGAAAGGTTTCATATTGTGATCTGAGGGTGTCTCTCCTTATACTTCTTATCTCATCACTCCCTTCGCAGAGAGTGTGAAGAATCTTCCATAAGGAGTGAGCTGTTTTATAGTTCTCACACCTGATTAATATCTCTTCAGGTAAAGCCATACTAAGCAGACTGTATGCTTTTATATCGACTTTAACCTTTTTGACATCATCAGGTGATAGATCTTTTGTACTGATTGGTTGATTTTTGTCATTATAATCCGGCCCAAGAGTGGGTGGAATATAAGGACCTTCAGTGATGGAAATCCACAAGTCAGAATCAGTATAGTTTACATGATTCCTGAACTTGATTTTCCACGACTTGAAATCTGCTTTTGTTTCCAACTTCGGGGGTTGGTAAGATGAACCACTGAAGTTGCTCATGTTGTTAACAAGATCTACTATTCAATTGATTTGAATATAGAAACAAGTTAATTAAATTGATTGCTGTTAAGCGAAATCAAACACAATTAACACACGAAACAAAACACAATTAATGATTAATCAATATTTTATTATACTGTGTTAATGATTCAAAAGAATGAATGTACAATATCAATGAATGCTAGATGTTGTATATGTTTTTGATGATCGAAAGACTTTTGATGATTGTTGTAATGCTATTGCTGTTCTCAATCAATCAATCGTCTGACTCAATCGTCTTTGAATCGAAACCTAGGATCCATATTTATAGACAAAGATGTTTCAGTTATAGGAAACACCGGATCTCTTGGGATTTGATTTGTTTCTGATAAGGAATCATCGGATTTCTCGGGATTCGTATAACCGCCTTGTTGACTTGTTGACTTGTAACACTTGTATTATACAAGTGTTTGGACTCCGCAGAAATATTGTCTTCCGTAGATGTTTTGTTCTTCCGCAGATGTTTTGTTCTTCCGTAGTATTCTTGTTCTTCCGCAGCATTTCTTGAACACTTGGAACTCCAGTTGATTTGTTCATCCGTAGATGATCTTCGGATGTTTTGTTACTTGTAAAATATATATCTACGGAAGAACGAAATGTTCATCCGTAGATGTTTCTTACACTTGGTCAATTTCAGTAATTGACCAAGTATTATGTTTGTACCTGCAGCCATACATAAATCAACACATATATACATGGGTTAACCTATATTTAATGCATACACAATAATGAAATACAAAGGTTCATTACAGATATTAATTCAAGTACTAAGCCTATACATAATGACTAGATCTACTGTTTCTAGACCTAACAAAACATATATAAGAATAAGCACGAAAATGTTTTATATTTGACTCGACTCGTTCCGACACGTATATAAATATACAAACGTTAGAAATTAGGTTTTCTTAAGTAAATATTGCACTGGGAAAGCCAGAACTTTAGAATTATAAGTGGGGGGAGGGGGTGTTTAAAAGTGACATTTTACTAGTTTTTTTTTAAATGTCTGGGTGTGATTCTATAAAGGTGTTAAAGTTGACCCGGTAGATTTGGATTTAATAATCAAATAATATTATTAATTTATATATTACTAATTACCAACTTTGTTAAGCTTAAAGAGTTGTCAGCTGCATAATAAGTTGTACTTATCTTTGTATTTTTCTAATGCTCAATTTTTTTTCTTATCTTAACCCAAAACTTTTATACTTTTACAATTTGGCTTTAATATTTGTATACTTTCAATTTTGTCTCTTATATGGTTATATTTTGATATTTTATAATTTTCTTTTGTTTTAAGGTTCGGTTTAAATTTTGCAAGTTAACTCACTGCACCGTACATGTGTGGTTCAACGTTTTTACCCTTATATTTTCCTTGTTTAACGACCCCGTCACAACATACTGATTCTAGTTCGACTTATTGTTTTATATGTTTTACATTCCGCCTACGCGCTTTAACTTTTTACACCTACTTTTCGTTCGTTTTTATTTTATTTTTTACTACGAGCTTTTTGAATGTTGGTGATCACTAACGGTTGTGTCATTTGTGCTACTTGATATGGTTTTACGCCCCCGCTGCAACGCAACGGCTTAAGACTAGTTATATTCAATAACCAAATAATAATATTATTATATTCGATAAACAAATAATATTATTAATTAAGTTTAATAAATCAATAACGTTGTATCCCCGTGCGCGCGTGACAAAGTGGTTAAACTGAGGCTCAGATAAACACATGTTGCCCGATCATCACGTTCTTACCATCGTAGCTTTTTTTTAAGGAGCTGGACACATTAATTAATGTATATGTTAATAAAGCAAGTAAAAAGCAAACCAAATTATTTCAAAAAGAGGAACTAGTGGGCTCAGATGTGGGTATTGACTTACCATGACTGCAACACAGGTTGCAAGTGTAGAACACCACACTTGCCCTCACTGACTATGCCACGCCAAGCAACCATCCTTGCCACGTTCATCATAACAATGCTTACGATGATCCGTTAGGGCAATGATCATCAACGTATCATAGGCACCATCATCAATAAACTAGAAACAAACCAATGTAGGACCCTGCCAACTTTAAACAATCAACGACTGCGATGTGGGTCTCAAATGGCAGACCGTTATCATCATTGACTTATGAACATCAAAACATATACCACCGTTACAAATCAAAAACATAATATAAGGGTTTAAAGTCAGCTTGCCTATCTGTAACGCTCGGTTATTTTTTTTAGTCAAGGAAAGAAGAAGAAGAAAGGAAAAGAAAGAAAAGAAATAAAGTCCAAGTTGAGGGACCAATCTTCCCAAAAAGGGGGAAAACATTGGAAGAGTGGGTGTAAAGGGGCATGGTAGCCCACTCTCCCCTCACTCTTCCTACATTCAATTGGCCAAGGAGAAAGAAAAAGGGAGAAAAAGGCAAAGTTTCGGGTTTTTGAAGAATCAAGGTGCAAAAGTCGAAGTCAAGCGGGTTTGTGAGAAGCTCTACTCGAAGAGGCTGTCAATGTGAGTTCTAGGACCCCTCTTTTACACGTTTTGTCTGATTTTGGGGCTGGAACACATAGTAATCTGATTTTTGGTTGTGTGGGTGTTGAACCCGTTTATGTGTGTTTGTGTGTGGTGTGCGAATGGGTGGGACTCATGTTTGGGTTTGTGATGTTTGAATGAT
The DNA here is from genome assembly GCA_025215565.1 of Flaveria ramosissima. Taxonomy (NCBI): domain Eukaryota; kingdom Viridiplantae; phylum Streptophyta; class Magnoliopsida; order Asterales; family Asteraceae; genus Flaveria; species Flaveria ramosissima. The sequence goes on from CM046036.1 coordinate 65,830,490, forward strand.
GTTAGGGTTGTGTTTTTAAGGCTTAGGATGGTTGGCTTAAGCTTAGAACAAGTTAGAAAAGGGTCGGAGGCCGAAATATGCAGTTAGGGTTCGACGGGGGCTGCATTCTGCTCCCAGCTAGGGCTCATTTGACTGGAAGCCATGAGACCGAATGGCATGCGACTGGAGGCCATACGGCCGAAAGGCATGCGACTAAAGTCCATGCGCCTGAATGCCATGCGACTGAGGGTCATACGTAAGGAAATCATACGACTGAAGTTCATGCGCCTGAAAGGCATGCGATTGAAGGTTATGCGACTGAAGGCCATACGGCCGAATGGTCATGCGACTGAAGGTCACACGACTGAAAGTCATGCGACTGAAGACTATGCGACTAAGGGTCCATACGCCTAAGTGTTCATGCGTCTGGAAGCTCTCCATATGCCTAAGTGTTCATTCGCCTCATAGTGTCCATACGCCTAAGTGTCCGCATGCCCCTGGAAGACCATGCGACTGAATGGTGCCCATACGCCCAAATAGGGCTCATGCGCCCGAAAGGACTAGAGTGCTTCCTGATTTTTGGGAAAGGGTAGATGTAGGCTTTGACTTGGGAGGGGATTCCCACGGGTTTATGTAAGTTGACTTTTGAGGTCATAGATGATATGATGGGCATGTATGATGTATGATTGGTGCTTATGCATGATGGTATGTATGTGGTATGTTATGTATGTATGATGGTGCCTTGTCTGGTGATGTTGTATGTTTATATTCATGTTCCTTGTTATGTATTATTATTTTCCCATGGCTTTACATTGAATGTTAATGAATGAAATGAAAGTATTATGTAACGTAAAGTGGAAGATAATGAAAAGAGGAACGTAACGAAAGAATGCATGCATTAATGAATGAACGAAAGTAAGAAAGGCTTGCAAGCAAATGTATGGGAGTTTCACACCCAATGAAGGGTGTTTAGCTCAACCGTGTGCGGGTTAGCTACCCTGGAAGGATGCACACTGGGGCTTGATCCGCGTGATTAAGCAAATGTATGAGGTTCACACCCCAATGAAGGGTGTTAGCTCAATTGTGTGCGGGTTAATTACCTCGGAAGGATGCACACTGGGGTTCAATCCTTGTGATTGACCATATGTATGGGACCCTTGTCGCTTACCCTAGGTACTGGAGTCAGCTTCGTGCATAATGTTCGGGGTCTATGAAAGACCTCAGGCTCAGTACCCGCTTTATGCATGACGGTGGGGTGAAGCACATGGCATTGGTTTGAATGAAAGTAATGAATTAATGGTGAATGTACGGATTGAACGAACATATAATGAAGATTATAATGATATATCTATGTGTATGTATAGTGCATGATCACGTACGATTGTAAAGAACGGTTTTAAACGAAAGATAAAGTATGTTTTATTATAAAACTAGAACTCACTCAGCAACGCTGAATTTTATGTGTTTCCAGTTGGCAGGTGAGCATTGCTGAGGATGGCACGGGGCAGCTACTAGGCATTTTTGGAAAGCATTATTTTGTTAAATGTTTTTGCATTGTAATGCGAAAAAACGATGTTTTGTAACAAATGTTTGATTAACTAACTTGCAAAGCATTTATAATGAAATGTTTGTTTTAATGGTTCCTCCGCTGCAATGTTTTCTTTAAGTTAAAGAACCTATATGTTTATGTGCGATGATTAAGTTAAAGAACCTATATGTTTTATGTGCGATGATTGGCCAGCTGTAAGCGTCCCGGGAACGGGGCCTTACACTATCATCATCATCTAATAACCAGAAGCCAGAGGTACGTAAGAAAACAGATACACTAGGATTGAGGGTTCAGATAAAAAATACCCAAAACAAAACACCAAAAACAAAGAAACGACAAACAAGCATATAAAACTGATAGATCCAACGGAAATTAGGGTTAAGCGAAACCATGACTCTCAGATGAGCTCTCACACATCATCATCGATTCGATAGAACATGCATAGCTGAATAGCTTCACCGGAAACAGGAGGCAACGCCGCCATCGTTCCCACGCCTATGATGCCAATAAAGGTAGCCAGCGCCTAAGCCAATCGCCCGGCCGACCTCAACTAGACAATGAGGCAGGGACGCAATATGCTCCTCAACCATCGCAATGATAACCCACCTTAACTCCGGCCATTGCCACCTTGGGCTCGAAAAACAAAGCAAAGGCACGAATGAACCACAGCCACCAAGCCATCGCCACTTAGGGCACGATAAATAAAGCAAGACCTGCAACCATGCACACGTACCTAATGATGATGCCGGAGGTGGGTTATCGTAGACTACAACCCTCACTCTCGTTAAATTGGGGTATCCTTGATTTGGGGATCATCAGAAAACGGGTGGTCACCGTGTCCACCCAAAGGAACACACTGACTGTGGCGACAACAAAAGTCGGAATCGTCGGAGAGGCAACTGCCTCCACCTGGCCGCCACCGTGACAACCCCTCACTCGAAAACCCCAATCTAACTGGAAGCTTCATCCCTTTCTTTCCCCTTTAAAAACCTATTCGGGGGAAGGGGGGAGGGGGTTTAAATGAACAACTTTGAAAGTTGTGTGACTAAACAATAAACACCTTAAAGCCAACTATTTCTTAATCTTTTTTTTTCATATATAGGTTAATATTATTCAATAGACTAATGTTAATTTTACTCTTCATTTCATCAGGATTTAAAGTTTAAAGCTAATAATATTTTTATTAAATTAATATTATTTTTTGTTCATTTCATCATGATTTAATATATAAAACAATTTAAATCCATCTAAGCGCTCTATGTGTCAGATGGACAAGTTAATCAAGAATCAGATAAACCATCATAGCTGTGGATAATAACTAAAAGATCTGATTTCACACATTTCGAATAAATACCCAAAACCAAATAGATCGTGTTATAGTCTTTTGAAAATCCTACCAAACAAAATAATCAAAGTAATTATAACTAGAAAACAATTTTGGCCATCTATTGAGGCAGTTAATAACTTATAATTAAAAAAATTATTATCACTACCCTCTTTTGGAGTTGTTTGCCCCCAAACAAAAAAAATAAACTTTAATAATAAAACAACTTTAATAAACTTTAATTATAAAACAACTTTAAGCCATTGAGCGGTTTATAAATAATTATAACTAGTGTTATTCCCTGCACGCGTGTTGCGCATTGGATCCGAGGCTGTCTCAGACGAACACATCTTCGTCATCACCGAAGCCATACCAGCTCTCCAGATCATAATTCACACCACGTCACAACAAAATAAAAAAAATACTCAGTTCACGGATTAGAATGGATGCCTGGTTGCTGATTCATGCAAGAAATAACTGCCAAGCGAAAGCAAACATGACCATTTTTTCTATCATCATAGGCCGAAGAAACCACAAACCCACAGTTATATAATGTATCCGATGAACACATCTTCATCACCCAACAATTAATATAATGGCAAATATCAGTTTAACCAAACATAATAAGCAAAACAAATCAAGACACAACCATAACAAATCTCATCATTAATACACCAACAATGAAATCATGAAACAACTAAGTCTCTAATAAGCAAAGGCTTGTCGTCATCGGCATGTCAATACACCTAGCCGGATTCAGTCTTAGATGGGAGAAACCTCATCATCCACGACACTTGTCACCAGACCACCATCACCAACCTTGCCACTTCGGTCATCCGGCTCACAGCGGCGACAACAATTAGGGGCCACTTCGGTCATCAAGCTCATAGCTGCGATAACAATTAGGGGCAAACACGGCCAAATAAAACAGAAACGGGGGAAAACACGACATGCACCCACCGAAGAACAACAACCATGAGGTGGCACCTCCGGTGGAGACACCAACCGGACCCGCAAACCCTAAAGAACGAAAGCGGCCGCTCTCGGGGGGAGATCAACCGAAAGCTCTTCAAAAGCAGCCACCAGGTGACGAACATCAACCGGACCAAAGGGATAGGCGGCGTTATCAGTGACAACTATTGCAACCTGGTCCGTTTTCAAGTCACGAACTATGAGGTTTCATAAAACGACAGCACCAACAACGACAACTTCCTAGACCGTCAGTTGAGCCATTAGCAACCACCGCCTGCTCCACCTCAACCACATAGGGGAGACGGAGCGACAATAGAGGCCACAAAAACCATCGGCGAGAAAGACATGCAAGAGAACCATTACCACCTTCGTCGGCTTCGCCATCGTTGCCTTTGCTACTGCCAGCCATTACCAAGAGCTCAAAATGAGCTAAGACTACTTTCATAATTATGTTATTGTTTGACACATAATGGGATTTCGTGACATCAAGAGCTCAAAATGAGCTAAGACTCGAGTGTGTTGTATGTGGTAACGTTTTCACTGGGTTTGGAAGGATCTACAATGGATTTGGATATGCATTTAGACGTTATTACCTATGTATGTTTTCGGATCCATCTATTACATGGTAGAATAATTTGGTTTGGAGCTAAAATGAAGATGCTTTTTATAAATTATTATAATTACTTTGCGAGATGATCCTTGTGTATGAGTATGTATAAACTCATACCTTTTTAATTGGATACAACAATTATAGATAAAAGTTATTGAATCAACTACTTATCTGCGGTCATGTGAAGCATTTTTTGTTGATAAATGCAGTGATAAGTGCGGGAATTAGTGCAAGTGGCAATTTATCTTCAATAAGAATGTGGATGTTGCAAATGAGCTAAACTACCTTCATAGAAAGTGTTTGACAAGAAGTATTTGTTTATGTTAGGACCTGGTATTTGATCGAAATACCTAGTGATTGCGTGTTAAACCAACTCAAATAGTGCGGAATCCTATTTGATTGGCGATCCAATCAGTGAGAACACACGATGAATCAATCAAGAATTGAAATCAACGTCATAAATCGATTAGGAACCGATCTGATGTGTTCTGTGAACTTGGAGAACGATTTGGGAGGCTTCTGGACGGCTAGGGTACGTCTGGAATCGTAATGGGATGAATGCTTACGTTTTCCCACGAATTGGGTCTATTTATAGGTTAGTATTGTTCAATCGTGCGACTGGGCCATAAGTATGGTTCAGTCGTGCGATTGAACCATGCGGTTGATTCATCCGCACGACTGAGTGTTCAGTCGTGCGATTGAGTCAATCTTATGTGTCAATCATACGACTGATCCAGTCTCCTGTTTCAATCGTGCGATTGAGTCAATCGTATGAAGTTATTCATGCGTGTGGTCCATTCGTATGGGCCATTCGCATGAGAACTTCATTAAGTTAAGTTTGAATGTTTTAATTAATATAACATAATGTGCAATCATTCAAACATTCATAAACCCAATCAATTCAATCACAACTTCTTAATGAAATATTAAACATCACAAGTAACAACCAATTCATATCATTTCATTAATTGATATAATTACATCATAATCAGACAGACAAGATTTATTACATTACAACTCATGATCTAGGGACATACATGCATCAACAGTTTAGGATAAGATTTTTAGCTTGTGACTGCCACATGTGAAGTATTTGTTTAGGATAAGAATTTTTTTTGTTGTAACAAAATAGAAATAAAATAGAAATGATGTATGAGTACGTTTAATAAAATCCTTTATATATCATTTTGTTTTTGCATTATTGTCTTCTTACATCTTCTAATTTACATCATTAACAAATAAAACCAGGCTAATGTTTACTATTATCTAAATTTTATATTTAAATAGTCATAAAAAACATTTTATTAGAATAATAACAACATTATTAAATATTCACATTATTTCTCAACACAATCTACTATTAACGAAATTAGTTTTTTTACCTGTCACGCGTTGCAGCGGCATCAAACACGGTGTGATAAAGTATACACTAACAATCAACCCGATATGACTTCGGACTATATTTACGTGAAAAAGTAAAGTAACTCGAATTTATATTGTTAAATGAAATAATATTAGGGGGTGGGGCCGACGGAAAAGTATTAGGGAGTGGGGCCGCCCACGCCAGAGGCCGGCACCGCACGACAACACCACCGCCGGTCCCCTACGCCGCAAGTTTCCACCATTACGCGGTAGGTATAAGCCGAGCCACACCACCACCAATCCTAATTTTTTGATTGAGCCACACCACCGTTACCCACTAAGCATCAAGTAGTAGGTGGTAAGAAACCACGCCAAATGGGAGTCGGTGGAGATTATAGCCTCAGAGTTTGGTACTCAAACAACAAAGAGTACAAAAACTTTAGAACTAATACGTTAGCTCTAATGAGCCTGTTACAAGCCCCCTCCCCGACCTCAACGAGAACGCAATACCCACCGGGCCGAGATGCAAAGACAAAACTACGGGGGAGTCTTCTTTAAGCAAAGCAACATTGAATGAGGCCATTAGCAAGTACAAAACGATACGTGAAAAAAATGAAGGAAAAAATAGAACGAGAAACGCTTCACGTGAAAGTAACCGAATCTAAATTGGCCTTACTCGACTTATAACGAGAGACATTGCATCGCGAAATGCAAGACCGGGACATGGAAAATTTTCTTAAACCACATGGCGATGTTCCCGAGCCAATGTTAAAGAATGTCCTTAAACGCAAACGTCAAATTACCCAGATATGTGGTTGGGAGTTTAATCATAGATTTTTAGTTTTAATATTTTTAAATATTTAATTTTGTGTTGTTTTCTAATGTCATTTTTTATTTTAATTGTAATTTATTTATATTTATGAAGTAATATTTTTTATTAAAAAACAATTTAGTGATGCGGTGTGGTGTGAGTGCTCCCAAAAATGGTGTGGTGTTGTGTGGGTATATAGTGTGGTGTGGTGTGATGTATGTGGTTGCGTCGTATGTGGCGTGATAAAGCACGTGAGGTTTCGGCATATGTGACGTGTTAAAGTATAGATCACAATCATCATGACTCGTTTGCAAACTAAATTTGCGTTGTCGCGTATGGTAACTCGATTTATAACATTAAATGAAAACGTTTTACAATTACCCGACTCATTTGTGCACAAAATTTATGTCAAAACATAGACAAACGTCGATACAGAAATCATCTCAAAACATATATAAGAATAAGCACGAAAATGTTTTATATATTACCCGACTCGTTCAGACACGTATATAGATATACAAACGTTAGAAATTAGGTTTTCTTAAGTAAACTGGGGAAAGCTGGAACTTTAGAAATATAAGTGTGGGGGGGTGTTAAAAGTGACATTTTACTATTTTTTACAAAAATGTCTGGGTGTGATTCTATAAAGGTGTTAAGTTGACCTGGTAGATTTGGATTGAATAATCAAATAATATTATTAATTTATATTATACTAATTATCAATCTCTCTATGCATATTCGTGTTGTACCTTATGCATAGGGGGGTTTGTAAAAAAATTTGACTTTTCATTTTTAACATAAGATTTTCATATTTTACAATAAAACATTTCAAAATTTGATTATTTTTACTTTAAACCCAAAACTGTTTATCATTTGCAATTCAATCTCACAAACTTTATACTTTCAACTTTGATGCTATCTACTTTTCATATTTTGCAAATTTCCGTCTTACGTTCGTTATAGGTTTTGCAAGTTAACACGCCACAAACATGCATGTGTGATTCACCAATTTTACGAGTCGCTTTACGTTTCATTTTAAATTCTATGAGTTAACACAGCACAACGTGAGTGTGTGGTTTATTTTTTTACGTCTATTTCCCCCTTTACTAGGTTCGTCGTAACGCGTGAGTCTTAGATCAACTTAGTTATATTTTATATTTGGTCTTATTTTTTCGTATTAACATACCGTAATTTCAGTGTGAATGGTCATTAATGGTGGTTTGACATTGGAATTATTTTGCACGGTTTCACGCCCCTCGCAACGCAGGGAGCTTAATTCTAGTTATATTCAATAACCAAATAATATTATTATTTATATTCGATAAACAAATAATATTATTAATTAAGTTTAATAGATTAATAACGTTGTTTCCCCGTGCGCGCGTGACAAAGTGGTTAAAATCGAGGCTTAGATAAACGCATGTTGCCTGATCATCACGTTCTTACCATCATAGCTTTTTTTTCACGGAGCTGGAACACATTGATTTAACGTATATGTTAATAAATCAAGTAAAAAGCAAAGCAGATTATTTCAAAAAGAGGAACTATTGGGCTCAGATCTGGGTATTGAGTTACCATGACTGCAACACAGGTTGCAAGTGTAGAACACCACACTTGCCCTCACTGAGTATGCCACGCCAAGCAACCATCTTTGCCACGGTCATCATAGCAATGCTTACACCTAATCGACCATTAAGGCAACGATCATTAACGTATCATAGGCACCATCATCAGTAAACCAAAAACAAACCAATGTAAGACCCTGCCGACTTTAAACAATCAATGAATGCGATATGGGTCTCAGATGGCAGACCGTCATCATCATCGACTTATGGACATCGAAACATACACCACCATCACATATCAAAAACATAATATAAGGGTTCAAGGTCGGCTTGCCCATCATCATCATCATCTAATAACCAGAACCCAGAGGTACGCAAGAAAACAGATACACTAGGATTGAGGGTTCAGATAAAAAATATCCAAAACAAAAGAACAGAGAATAGAGAAACAACAAGCAAGCATGAAAAACTCATAGATCCAATATAAAATTAGGGTTAAGCAAAACCCTAACTCTCAGTTGAGCTCTCGCACATCATCATTGAGTCGATAGAACATGCATAGTTGAATAGATTCGCCGGAATCAAAAGGCAACGCCACCATAGTTCCCACGCTGATGATGCCAATAAAGGTAGCCAAAGCCTAAGCCAATCGCCTACCCGACCTCAACCAGACAATGAGGCAGAGTGGCAATATGCTCCTCAACCATCGCAATGATACAAACCCACCTTACCTCCGGCCATTGCCATCTTGGGCTCGAAAACAAAGCAAAGGTGCAAATGCACCACAACCACCAAGCCATCGCCACTTAGGGCACGATAAATAAAGCACGACCTGCAACCGTGTACACGTACCTAATGATGATGCCAGAGGTGGGTTATCGTAGACTACAACCCTCACTCTCGTTAGGGGTCTCCTTGATTTGGGGATCATCGGAAAACGGGTGGTCATCGTGTCCACCCAAAGGAATACACTGACTATGGTGACGACAAAAATCGGAATCGTCGGAGAGGCAACTGCCTCCACCTGGCCGCCACTGTGACAACCCCTCACTTGAAAACCCCAATCTAACCGGAAGCTTCATCCCTTTCTTTCCCCTTTAAAAACCTCTTGGGGGAGGGGGTTTAAATAAAGAACTTTGAAAGTTGTGTGGCCAAACAATAAACACCTTAAAGCCAACTATTTCTTAATCTTCTTTTTTCATATATAGGTTAATATTATTCAATAGACTAATATTAATTTTACTCTTCATTTCATCATGATTTAAAGTTTAAAGCTAATAATATTTTTCTTAAACTAATATTATTTTTTGTTCATTTCATCATGATTTAATATATAAAACTATTTAAATCCATCTAAGCGCTCTATGTGTGTGAGGGACAAGTTAATCAAGAATCAGATAAACCATCATGGCCGGGGATAATAACTAAAAGATCTGATTTCACACATTTCGAATCAGTACCTAAAACCCAATAGATTGTGTTATAGTCTTTTGAAAATCCTACCAAACAAAATAATCACAGTAACAAAAATGTACTAATTGGACTCGAATCCGAAATGGTCAGTAGCGGCTGCATATCATATATGGTAATAAATTTTAATTAAAATAATTTTGGCCATCTATTGAGGCAGTTAATAATTTATATTAAAAAAATATTATCACTACCATCTTTTGGAGCTGTTTGCCCCCAAACAAAAATAATAAACTTTAATAATAAAACAACTTTAATAAACTTTAATTATAAAACAACTTTGAGGCATTGAGCGGTTTATAAATAATTATAATTAATATGAATTTGATAAAAAAATATTATTCTTATTATTGTTCCTTTCTTCTTATATTAATACTCGGTTTTTCTGACCCGTGCATTGCGTGGGGAATTCCACCATGATCCAAATATCAAAAGTGGAATGCAACACGTTGCAGTAGCATTTGCACGTGACGTGACAATGTATGTACTAACAATCGACCCGACTTGTTATACCGTCAAATAAAAACATTTTATATTTGATGCACTCATTTTAGAACAAATTTACGTCAAAACGTAGACAACGTTGAAACATAGATCATCTTAAAGCGTATATAAAAATTTACACGTAAACTTTTTATATTTGACCCGGTTCACACCGACAAGTAAACCCGAAACTTTAGAATCTAAGGGGTTAAAATGACATTTTACAAAATTTTAAAACATGCTAGGATCTGAAGGTGTCAAAATTGACCAGTTAAATCGTTTAATAATAATTCACTAACTAAATTATGTATATATTATTATTATTTAAATATTTCTATTATTTTATTATTATTAGTATTACTGTAGAATCATACATGGAATAATATATGTACAATATGTATAATAATATATATAAATTTTCAAAATAAATCGATTAGACTACAAGATTTCATGGTTAATCACGAAGTGGTTAGTCAATTTAATTGGTTGTTGCATTTGTCTCTGTCAAATTGATGCAGATGAACAAATATGTCGTTTTTAGGAGTTGATTTTTATAGGGTGTGTTTTTGCTGTTGTTCGACTAGAAACCACTTTAGTTGAGATACTAAAGTTTCATGAGAGCATTCACATCAGTAGGGATGGCAATGCGAGAATTTGGGACGGATTTCGTTAATCCTAACCCATACCTAATTAGAAAAGTGTGTTTCATACCCGTTTCAAAAGACGTCGGGTATGTATAGGGTGATTACCCGTCAGGTATCGGGCATTCCCGCGGGTAGTTGGGTATACCCGTTAAAGTTATAAAAATTACCAATTGGGTATAACCATCGGGTATGTATTATATAAAGCTATATTTGCATATACGTATCAGGCAATACTTTTGATTAACCCTTAATATTTTTCTTGTTGATATTCCACTAGTCCTCTTTAAATTCAAGAATTGACATCGAGTTATATTATAACTTTGTAAGATAATATGTGATGCAAATGATACGAATCTTAATAACTTATATTCAAATCATGATTATGAACTAAATAGATTTTAAATAAAAATAATACAAATATAAAGTATATAAATTATATATAATATAATTATTAAGTATAAAAAATAAACAATAAAATAATTTCGGGTATATAATCAAGTAAACGGGTATGCTTAATCGGATAACTAAGTCAGGTAAATGAGTATAAAATCCAATCCCAAACCCGTTAAATAAAATAAAAATTAAACCCAAACCCGGTCCCATACCTGCTTACCCGACCCCATACTCGTCGGAAATGTCTTGGGTTTCGAGTATTACCATCGGGTTCAAGTTTAATTGTTATCCATACACTTCAGGTTCCCCATCGTCATCCATATAATTACATTAAAAATCACTTATTTTTTCCTCTCATTTTCAGTTAAATAATATTTTTTATATATTTATTATATTTTCTTTCTATTCCACTCCTAACAACTTCCAAAAAATATTAAATAATTTATAGGGATGAATAACGTATAACCAAATATACTTATGAACAATAATATTTTTTTTCCTTCACTCACAACAATTTACAACCATTGCTTATAATATATAGCCATACACTTGTAATAATATAGGAAACATAGTGTTAATGCTCTAACAGTGTATATCTACATAAAAACTTATACCTTTTCAAATAAATGCTATAGTCATCCAAAGTTGTGGATGTTACACGTGAACTATACTACCATCATACCAATGTAGACATTCAACAAGGAATCATACCTTGTTATTGTAAAGGGCTTAAAGGTCCATTTGAAAGAAAATTACACATACTATATCGATTGGCTTGTCTCTCTTTCTTTTGAATCATAACCTATCATTATATATGCGTAAAACCGAACTAATTACTTTTCTATAACCAATTTATGACAACAAAAAATGACTTAAATAGTGGCTAGATGTCCCTCTCCCCTCTCAAAACTACTACCATCTAGCTTCTTTCTTCAACATCTTTTGGTAAAGTATTCAATCGCAAAAGTCCTAGGACGATTGATCTGTGAAGCCAAGGAGAGAGGGGAGAATAAGTCTTTTCGATTTGGTTATGGGTTGTAACCAACTTATGATCAATGTTTTGGTTTTATTTACTTTTACAGCCAATCTGCTTCGTTTTATAAATGATTTGTTTAATTCAGCTATTTAAATAGATAGTTCGATGGTTAAACATTGGCTTTTGAATAGATAGCTCATTTCAATTAATAACATCTAATTATATATTGAATCAAATAAAATAGAGTTAATTACATAGATAGTCCCTATCGTTTATCCAAAGTAACAGGTTTGGGTACTAAGGGTTTTTTGTAACAGGTTTGGGTATTATGTTTTTAATTTTGTAACAAAAATGGGTATTAAGACTAACGAACGTTAAGTTTTCTGTTAAATTTAAATGAAATGACTAAAGTACCCTTGGATTTATTATTCCTACAATTATATATTTTTCTTTTATCAGGGACCATTTGTGTAACTACTATCATTGACCCACCATCACCACCATATATCCCTGTCAGAAGTGATGTACAAATGTTGAAGCATGATTTACATGTTGTTGAAGCGTACTCGTTCTGGATTACTACCATCACCACCATCTACGCAATGGTCACAAGAAGCATGTTAACCCTCCTGTCTACTAGCCACCACCCAACACCCAACACCCACAAGCACCCAAACCTAGATCTAAACCCTAATTGAATGGTCACAAGATCTGAACCGGTGAACCTAAACCTAGATCTAAAACAACACTATCAAACACCTACCGTCTGAACCCTAATTGAATCGTCGGTAGTGGTGAGAGTCGTCGGTGGTGATCAGGCGGCAGTGATGGTGGTGGCGGCTAGTGGTTGTCGATAGTTGGTGGTGGTGGGGGTCGTTAGTGGCAGTGGGGGTTGGCGGTGGTGGTGAGGGTTAGCGATGGTGGTGGTGAGATGTCGTTCATGCGACAGTGATGGTGGCGACGGCTCGTGGTCGTCGTTGGTGGTGAGAGTCGCCGGTGGTGGTAGGAATCGCCGGTGGTTGTGGGAGTCGCCGGTGGTTGTGGGGGTTAGCGGTGGTGGTAGTGAGATGATGTTCAGGAGGTGGATGTTGGGTGGGGGGCAACGTTGGAGGCGGCCTGCGTTGGTGGCAGTCGGTGTTGGTGGCGGCCGACGTCGGTGACGACCAACGTTGGTGATGGCCATGGTGGTAGGTGGGTGTTTGTTTTTTAGTGGTGTATTAGAATATTATATATACACATATAATATAATATTTAGGTAAATTACAGAAGTAGCCCATCACTTAAGTTACATAATCAGTCTTTTAAATGTGAAATGAACAATATACCCTTAAACCTAACAGAAAAATTAACTGAAGTTAATGTTAGTACCCAAACTTGTTACAAAATAAAAAGTGAATACTCAAACCTGTTACTTTTTTTTGCTTAGTACCCAAACCTGTTACTTTGGATAAATCACAGATACTATCTATGTAATTAACTCAATAAAATATTAATGAGTGATTTAATTTATATAAGAATCATCCACCACTAATGTCTCATCTAAGAGAAGAAGTACCAAAACTCCTTCTGCATATGAAAATAAAAATATAAAGTTGGTTTTAATGACAGTTTAATTCTATATTATTTTTACAATTAAATAACTTTTAATAAACAAGATTTCTTTTGCCACTTGTCATTCTCTTAACCCATGTTTTTGTCACTTGTCATTCTCTTAACCCATGTTTTTGCCACTTGTCATTCTCTTAACCCATGTTTTTACCACTTGTTATTCGTTTAGACATTCACAAATTAATTTTCCCTTCTAAAAGATCTTATAGTAATTTAAATACTCATACAAATTTTTCTCACTTATTAAAAATAAATTTTATTAATTGTTATGTTTCTCTCTCTTATCTAATTAAAAAAAATATAAAACTATCTTTTTTTAAAATAGATTTTATAAAGAAAATAAAAAATCACATATTTTAATCAAAATCTAAATAACAAGAAACTAAAGTTTTATATAATATGAAAAACTAAACATTTTTAAACAAAATATTTTAAACTGTTTTGTTTTTAAAAAAACTTATAAACACGTGAAATATTTTAAAACAGTCTTATTAAAACAACTAGAATAATTACAAACTAGATTTTTTTAAAAACGAGATTTTTATAAAAAATATTTTTTTATAAAAAATCTTAAAACGAATGTTTAAAAATAAACTTTTTACATAAGAGAGTTAAAAAATGGTATAATTGTTTTATTTCTTAAACTAAAGTATATATATTTTTATTATATTTTATATTAAAATATTATACTTAAAGTAGCTATTTATATGTAATTAACATCATATTTTATCTTCAAACATGATTTTATAATGCATAAGTTTTTATTAATAATTATTTAATATTTTATTTATTTAATCCGTGTATTACATAGTTTATAACTATAAACCAAATAATAAAACTCAGTTACCATTGGTTTCTCAATCAATAGTTCAACTCCATTATTTTGATTATAATTCAATTTTGATTATGATTCAGTTATTCAATTCTATGATGCTCCAAATTGATTTACAGTCAATTTGATTATAATTACTACAAAGCTCATAACCTTTAAATGAGCTCAACAAGTAAAGACAGCCAGATAGGCAAAGGTGTTAGTGGATTAGAGTCATTAGACTACCTTAACCACTAAAGATTCTTAACAAAGTATGTGAATTGTGAAATGAAAAACTCACATTATTTCGATGTCGTTGTCCAAGTTCAAATATAAAACAAGGCTTCAGAATAACACGATTCAACATAACATGTATATGCTCCAAATGATGAACCCCAAACCAAAATTCAAGTTCGATTTTGCAGTGAACTAGTCACATACTCACATTCCAATATACTGTGGATTTCTTAAGAAATACCTCCACGGATGCTTTGTCATTTTGGTTCAGGACTTGGTCATGTTCGCCACACGAGAAACATGTATGTTTTTCGATGGAGATCATAAACCCACAAACAAAATTTTCTCCAATCACAACAAACCCTAATCCACAAACTAACCGAAGCAACTCCAAATCATCTAAATTCACATCACTAGAATATAAAGAGCCTACAGCTAACAGTCAAGATGATATATGCTTCCAAATTGTTACATTTGATCATGTTCACACAGTTTAAGTTAGGTTTTACTATTTACTATTTATCATACATCTGCAATGTCATTAAAACACACAAAACACACACAAATCTTGTAGACTAAGATCAATAACTTGAATTTACTAGATAAAGGGCTTTTCATATATAAAACCAATTTAAAGTAAAGAACTACCACACAGATATCTTTACATGTTTACTTTAACCGATACACAAGACACTAATGTAACCACATAATCTACTCTCTTTCTCTCTCCCGCTATATCCGGTCAACACAAGTGTTCATGCAGTTCTTTACTTAAAATTGATTCTATATTGAGCTCCTTCGCTGCTTGATAACGCACAAATAAGCAATCTAAGCATAAACCTATTCCAATAAGAAGAGACAGTAACCCATGACTTCTTTAAAACTACAAATTGGAATTATAACCGATATGAGACAAGACAGTAGACACCAACATAATATTTCATCTGGGTTCCAATCTTGAATCACCATAACAACAAAAGACACGAACTTGACCACAATCATCATCAAGTTCAAAACTTTTCAACAAACCAAAAATACCCAAATCACACAACACATTCATAAACTATAACTAGTATAACACATCATGTCACAGTAGCAACCAACATCTCCAAGATCAAACACATAAAAGCACAAACTTTAAGACAAACTATACCAACCCCATCACAAAACAGATCACACAGCATCACATAACAGAACAAACACAGATCAAACACAACTAATAAACCATACTTCTTAAGCAAGGGCTTCATAGCGGTCAACATCACGATCTGGGTTGATGCATACGATGGCATAAAGGGCGTAAATGATCCCAGGAAGATAACCCAGAATGGTCAACACCAAACATATGAAGACCTCAACCTGCAACAACAATTACATTCGATCAGACATTTACACAAACACTTTGTGTGCATAATCATAATGAAATCAGTTGTTACCGTGCAGCAACCGTATCGGAGGCAAACGCCTAGAGGTGGGAGGAAGATCGAGAGGATGATTTCGCAGAGGAGAAGACATCCTGATGACATTTTTGTTGGTGAAGATTGGGGATTTTTGGGTTCGAGAAGTGGAGTCGATTGAGTTATATGGACGACCACACATATGAGTAAAATAACAACAATAATAATAATAATCTAGTTAGAATAAGGTACCTCGTGTATCATATTTTAAACTTAAGAGTTAAGTTTCAAACTTAAGAGTTAAAAGGGTACACAGAGTGGTACCTGGAATGCTTCCTAACTTGTCATAAAACTAATCGGTTGGAAACATTGTTTTATTACGTTAATGCCGTCTTATTTACCGTTCCATAACATGAGAAAATGTAAAAAGCGGATGTGATAAGTCTGTTCTTTTCAAAGTTTGAAAATAAAGATGTGAGATGATACTGATATGATATGTAATAAGAGTGGTAAGAATGGTAAACACTCTATCCCTCTAAATCTCCAAATAATATACAAAAAGTCTATGCAACCAAAAGAGTGTATTAAATAATTTTAGTAACGGTTAACATGTAATCTTTTATATTTACTTTCAAATCTACGTTAAAAGAGTTTTAACATGGAACTGAATCCTAACCATAGAAGGAACATATTTACAAAACCAATTGATATTGCTGAACTACAAGCCCTATGAAATCTATATTAAATGGTGTTCTGACGCCAAAAATATATATTAGATGATGTGTTGACGCTGGATCGAATTTGATATTAACTCAAAAATTTTATGTCTTTTCATACACATGTATTCATGGGTTTACAAATAAATTATTTTTAGGGGTCATTTCGTTCACCTAGATTAGGCATAATGTTGATGATCCATGATTGAATTTGATGAAAGATTGGCTTTTGGGTGTTACCTTCCTGAAAGTGAAACTTTATTGATATGAATCATTTAATCTTGTGAATTGGGCACATATATGGTGTTAAGATCATATTAGAATGCTTGTTGACAGTGTTTTATGTGTTAGAATGCGTTAATTGGGTCATTTGGATGCTTGATGGGTTATTTGTGAAATCTAGGTTTCATGAAACATTGTGCAAAGTGATAAGTTTATATTTGAAAGTTATGAAATCATGTTTGGGATTATAATAGGTCATTGTTATGTATGTTAATGTATTTGATTGGTATGAATCATGTTGAGAAATGTGATAATGAACATCATACACACGTGTGAGTATAAGACCCATACTTAGAAGGATTGGTAGGGTTTAAGATGTGAAGTTATGAGTTGTTTCACATGACATGTTATGCGTGATTAATCTAGATGTGTGATGTGTTAGTTGTTATTTAATTATATTTATGTTGAGCATGATGATTGGTTGAGATTTGCATGTGTTGTATGATAATCTATGTAAGTATGATGATCTCGATAGAACGTAAGATTCATAATGTGGCACACGTGAATAACTTGTATAATAATCATGAATAATGAGTTACTATACTTGATCAAACAAGATTTCAATTAACATGTCACCAACGGGTCAAATGGGTCAACTAGGTCAAATATGTCATTTTTTCCAAAACCCTTCGGTCAATGTGTTGTTTGAGCACTTAGAGTTTGTTAAGTTTTTCTGGTTAAACGTACTTATCGTGTTCTAGATAACATTTGATGGGTTGTCTTTCCACTCACGGTCAGCTTCGCTTATATTGTTTATTTGCTCACCAGGTGAATTTAATGCCTCACTTTTATACACTCTTTTGGGGGAGATATCATACTTTTTACAAACGCCTTATATTATAAGTTGTGTATAGTATAACATAGTGTGATATACCATTGAAAGTCCTTATGCTTTCGGATCGTTAATATTGGAAATTAGCGGGGAATCTTGGGTAGTACTATTGGGTCTGACAAGCCCCACTCGTACGGCTGGAGGTCAAGCGGGTGCAATATTGTCTGTTGGATCTAGAAAGGCTGGTGCAACCAAAACCAAAACACTAGATAATTTTGATACAACTTATAAAGGTCTTCCGAAGCTAAGTACAGAACTTCCGAAGGCAAATGGAGTTCTTTCGAAGCCAAAGAACAAGAACTTTCGAAGATCATCTTCCGAAGGAAGACTCTAGCTTCCGAAGACAAAGTCTTGGCTCTTTCGAAGTTCAAGACTTAGAAGAAATCAAGACTTCAACTTCCGAAGTATAAAGATACGAAGAAGTCCTAAAGCCTCGAAAAAAGTAGTCTTTTCCGAAGTATAAGTGGCTTCAGAAGAACAAGTTCTTCCGAAGCCAATTAACCTTCGGAAGACACTACTATGAACCAATGAACCATCCAAATCAACATGTTTTTTACTCCTCCTTTCACCATACTAAAAAATGACCCTCAACCAAAAGTCTGAAGTTGAGATGGGGACGATGACTAAAGCACCTATCATCACCCCTGAAAACTTTAGATAATGGAGCAGACGCATGAAAGGCTTCATCAGATATCAAGATAGCAAAATGTGGCAATCTATTGTCAATGGCCTTTACAAACCAAAGGTGGCAGCACCAGGTGAAAACGGTGCCATGATAGAGAAGGCTGTAAAAGACTACTCTAATGAAGACCGGGAGAAGCTGGACATTGATAGTAATGCCATGACTGTTCTAATGACTGCTATACCCAACTCCATCATGGTGGGGTTTGAGCATTGCAAGTTAGCTAAAGAACTGTTTGATGCACTTGCTCAGATGAACTCCAGCTCCAATGACTCCAAGAAGGATTCCGTGAAGCAACAGTTCGAGAACTTCACTTAAATTGCTGGAGAGACCCTTAGCCAGCAATACTTCAGGTATATGGATCTTATTTCCTCTCTTCGGTCTGTAGGAATTGCCCTTGAATTAAGAGATCTCACAAGAAAGTTCATGATTGCACTCCCAAATGAGTGGACGTTCTACTGTGTTTCTATCAAGAGGACAGAAAATCTGAACACCCTTACCATGACTGAACTTTATAACATCCTTGATGGATACCGTTTAGAGATGGAGAACAAGAGTGGCCATCAGGCAAGCAGACCCTTAAGCCTTCCTGCTAGAAACGCTTTAATGGTTGTTGAAGGCTCAGGACCCTCCCAACCTTAACAGTACCTGACATACACCCAACAACCATCCTGTTCTTCTGGGCCATACATTACATTCCCTGAGACTCCAAGGTCTCAATAGGCTCAGCAAAGTTATTTTCAAGACAGTTGTGCATTTGTCTGAGGAAATGGGCACTCTAGTGACTATCAGTATTGCTTTGATGATCTAGATTGTTTCAGCCCAAATGATGTGGAGTATGTGGACATAGTCCAACAGATGGCTCTGTTAACCTATAGAGCGAAGAAGTTCTTCAAGAGAACGGGAAGCAATTTCCCCATAACCCAACTAACAACAAGTTTGGTTTGACAAAAAAAACGCCAAATGTTACAACTGTAACCAACTTGGTCACTTTGCCAGGGAATGCAAGCCTCCCAAGTCAAATCCGGGAACCCCACAGGCCTCCACACATCCCTCTACACCAAAAGCTACTAGAAAGTCAACTAAGACAACTGCTATGGCTCAAGAAGTTGATTAGAGCTTCATGATACAGGATGTGACTCCAGCTCAAGCACTCATGGCTGGAATAGATGACAACAAGGTATATGAACATCTTTGTACTCCAGCTTGTATTGCTAAGGTTAAGTTATATCAGGACTACAATAGGGAAATTGTAAGGATTCCTGAAGTCTGATGCAACCCAAAACAGCTTAAGTGTCTCAGCAACATGCACTAAGTACTGAAGTGAAGAATGCTTCGGAAGTTTTACACAAAGCATTAGAAAATACTCTAAGTGTAAAATCTTCCGAAGCCAAGACCAATATCTTCCGAAGCCAAACATGAAGTCTTCCGAAGCTTCAGAGACAAAGTCTTCCGAAGCCTCATCCTATGAAGACAGATTTCTTCCGAAGACTTTTAGTACACATGCTTTATCTGATGTACTGTTCCATAAAGCACCTTTTCCGCTGCATCTCTGTAAAGTCACCAACTTACATGAGTTGGTAAAAAGGGCCTTGCTTTTGGTAACTGTACATTGAGGTCTTGAGTATTCAACTTTCCACTTTATGTACTTTATCCTTTTTGTATTGTATAAGGATGTGAGCTATGGCATGTCATAGTCACAAGGTCAAAAGGCAGATATGCCTTTGATCCTACAATTGATTTTGTTAGTGTCTAGTCAATGTATCCAGCTGGCTTTCAAAGTATGGCCGGCTGGCTGTAGGTTGTAGTATAAGTATTTCAAGTTCTTGTATCTTTTTTTATGCTTTGTAACACTTGTAAAAGAACTTGAGAAAGCAATATACTGCCTCCTTGAAACCCAACTCTCTTGTTCTGTCTCTTTACATTACTTGTGTTCTTTGTCTCACTTTGGTTACTCAGTTCACTGTTTGATTAGAGCTTAGTTATTCTCCTCATTGTGTTGTTGTGTTGTAATTGTGTTTAAGCCCTAAACGGTCCTGCTGCAATTGGTATCAGAGCTTTCCAGGCTCTTGATATAAGATCTAACCATCTTAAGATCCCTCACACACACAAAAACTAAACTCTTCAAATGGCTGCCATCTCTAAGACTGATATGGAGACTGGAACCATGAACAAATCCCCACTGATCACTCTTGATGATTTTGACACCTGGTGCATGAGGATGGAAGGCTTCATCAGGTCTCTTGATTCAAGAATGTGGGAATCTGTTGAGAATGGACCTTTCATACCCAGCACCCCCTCTGCTACTGGTGCTGGTATGATTCCTAAAGATGTGGCCAACTACTCAGATGAAGATAGAAAAAGAGTAGAGATTGACAGGAAGGCCATGACTGCTCTTCAGACTGCTCTCCCAAACTCTGTATACAGAGGCTTCAAGAAGTGCAAGACAGCCAAACAGCTGTGGGATGCACTGAAGCTGATGTATGAAGGCTCCTCTGAAGCCAAGGAGAACAAGAAAGATCTTCTGAAGCAGCAGTTTGAAAATTTCACCTTCAAAGCAGGTGAGACCATGACTCAACAATACTTCAGGTATGTTGAGATTGTGGATACCCTAGTGGATGGAGGAGTTCCTCTTGAGAACAGGGACATTGTAAGGAAGTTCATGTCCTCACTTCCTAGGCAATGGACACACTATTGTGTGGTGATCAAGAGGACTGAGAACCTTAAGACTCTTACTCTTACAGAGTTGTATGGAATTCTCAGTGGATACCAGATGGAGATGAACATGCAAGGTTCATCTGGCAACTCCAACAATCAAATGGGTTCAGCCCTTCATGTGGTTGAAAGGGACATCATAGAACCTCAGCATCATCTCTTATGCTACCCTGACAACTCACAAAAGGGTCCTTTCATCACCTTCCCGGAGACACCAAGGGAGAACTTTACTCAAGGAAGCCCATTCCAAGAGACAAGTTCTTCTCAAGCCTTTGTGTCTGCAGATGAAAGCTGTGGGAATTATCTCTTCACTCTTGAAGACCTGGACTGTATCCATCCAGATGACCTGGAATACATGGAGATAGTTCAGCAGATGGCTCTCCTCACTCACAGAGCCAAGAAGTTCTACAAGAGGACAGGAAGAAGATTTCCAAGCAATGCTACCAGCAGTAAGTTTGGGCTGGATAAAAGCAAAGTTAAGTGTTACAACTGTAACCTTATGGGTCACTTTGCCAGGGAGTGTAAGGCACCTAAAACAAATGGGGGCCAAACACAACCCAGACCAAACTTTACTGACAAAGCTCCTCAAGCTGAGAAGACAAAGCAACATGCTGCTGTTGCTGTTGAAGAAGGAGGCTTTGACTGGAGTTTTCAGGTGGAGGATGCTTCTCCAAACCAAGCACTGATGGCTGACCATGATGAAGCCAAGGTATTGGAACATCTTTGCTCCCCTGAATGCATTGCTAAAGTAAATAGATACAGGTCCTATAACTTAGAGATGAGATCTGATCTTGAGTCATTAAACATATAAAATCTGATTTTAGAAAGTCTGAAAATGATTACAAGTTAAAGATAGAAGACTTGGAGAAAACCATTTCAGTACTAAAACATGAACATACAGATTTCAGAACTCAGATCCAAGATCTCATCACTAAGTTAACTGAGTGCCAGGCTGAGCTTGTGATCAGCAAAGCCAAGGCAGAGAAGAGTGTTCTTGAAGAAGAGACCTTCAAGAACATGATATCCTCATCCCTGCACAACAAAGTTTGTTATCAAAATAGACAGGGACTAGGATCAAATGAGATAGCTCCTCCACACACAATCTTGTCTGTAAGATCTCCTAGGTGTGGAACTTGTGAAGATGAGCTTCCTCTCATAGATCCTGTAAGTGAGGATGATGAAGAAGTGATAGTGAAGAATTCCTCTGAGAAGAGTGAAGAAGAGGATTCTTCCAAGGGCCACTATCCTTCTGAGGAGAAGAAATCAACTGAGATGACCAAGTCCAAAAGAAAGAACTTGATCAGAAAGAGCAAAAGAAAAGCAAAGAAGGCTCAAGAAATCAAGGCTATTTTGATGCTAAGCAGAAACAAGTTTTTATCTCTGCAGGTTTCAAAGTAGTAAGGACTGAAGACATCAACCAGGACTTCTTAGCTAAGAGTCATGGTTCTTGTTCAAATCATCTCAGTGCCAAGAAGAAGACTGATTTGCTGTGTACCACTGCTGCACAGCCTGGACCATCAAACTCCAAGAACAGTTCACAGCCCAAAGGAACTGTCTCAGCATCTACCAAGATGAAGATGGAGAGGGGATGTGACCAAAGTCAGTCTTGCTCTCAAAGGGAGACTTCTTTGAAGAAGATAATGTTATGTGTTATGTGTGAAAGTACTTCTCACATTGCTAAGGATTGCCCATACAATCCTAAAAGTACTGTCCACATGACTAAAACAAAGACTTCAAAGAGTCTCAAGAAATCTCAAGCTTCGGAAGGAAAGTCTGTTTCCTTCGGAAGCTCCAAATCAAAGAAGGAGGTAAGTGGAAAATTACCTTCGGAAGCAAAGTTGGTCTCGGAAGAAAGGAATTCTTCCGAAGCACTAAAGTCTGCTGCAGTGACTGTAGACTCTTCCGAAGGATCAGTCATCAAAACTTGTGAAGTTCTAAAAGCTTCTAAGGTTTTGAAGGTCAAGTCCAAGACTCCAAAGGTGGTGTGGAAGTCTAAGAAAGACCAAATGACTGAGGTTTCTCCATCAACAACAGCTGAAGATCCCTATAGTACAACCATAGGATCTATTACTGTTGCATTACCTTCTTTACTGTTAATGAGCCCAAGACAAGTAAGGCTTGGGTTTCCAAATGTAACTAATCATCTTCTCTGTGCAGGAACAGCTCAAGACCAACAGGAATGTCTGGATAATTGACAGTGGCTGTTCCAGGCACATGACTGGCAATAGGTCTCTACTCCACAATTTTGAGAGGATTGATGGAGGACCAGTTGCTTTTGGAGGAGATGAAGGTGGTTACATTTCTGGAAGGGGCAAGGTCACAAATGGTAAGCTCAGCATTGAGAAGGTAAACTTTGTTAAGGAGCTTGGGTACAATCTTCTGAGTGTATCCCAATTTTGTGATCAGAGTCATAACATGCTCTTTACTGAGCATGAGTGCATTGTTCTCAAACCTGGTGTGGTCATTCCTCATGAGCATATCCTGCTCAGAGCCCCCAGGAAAGGGAACATGTACAAGATGGATTTGCAAGAACATCTCCCTCAGGAGAAGTTTCATGCTTTCTATCTAAAGCAAATAGTGATGAGTCTTTCCTATGGCATAAAAGAATGTGCCATGTAAACTTTAAGAACATGAATAAATTAATTAAACATGATTTGGTAACTGGAATGCCAAAGAAAGAGTTTACTAGTGATGATCATTGTGTGGCATGCCTGAAAGGGAAGCAACACAAAGTATCTCACAAGCCTAAGGAAAAGAACTCCATCACTACTCCCCTACACTTGTTACATATGGATCTCTTTGGCCCCACCAGTGTAATGAGTTTAGGAAGGACCTCTTACTGTCTGGTGATCACAGATGATTTTACAAGATTCACTTGGGTCTTCTTCCTTAGAACTAAGGATGAAACCCCTGAGATTCTGAAGAATTTCATCTTAAAAGTTGAGAATCAATGTGATCACAAGGTCAAAACCATAAGATGTGATCAAGGAACTGAATTCAAGAACCAAATCCTTGATGCATTTTGTGATGAAAAAGGTATTACAAGACAATATAGTGCTCCCAGGACTCCTCAGCAAAATGGAGTTGCTGAAAGGAGAAACAGGACACTTATTGAAGCTGCAAGAACTATGTTGTCTGACTCTAAACTGCCTATCACCTTCTGGGCAGAGGCAGTCAATACTGCTTGCTATGTGCAAAACAGAGTTTTAGTAGTTAAGACACATGGTAAGACTCCTTATGAACTTTGGCACAAGAGGAAACCTTTCATTGGTTTTCTCAGGTCATTTGGATGTCCCTGCACCATCTTGAATACCAAAGATCAAATTGCCAAGTTTGCTGAGAAATCAGATGATGGACATTTCATTGGATACTCTTCTCAAGCTAAAGCTTATAGAGTATACAATCTCAGAACTAGAATTGTTGAGGAGTCAGCCAATGTGACTTTCAATGAGCACACTCCCTGTGTGGCTGGTTCTGGTCCGGATTGGCTGTTTGATCTTGATTTAGTTACCAACTGTTTTAACAAATCTTGTGAGCATGTTTCAGGATCTGCAGAAAATCTAAATACAGGTGATCCTGATCCAAGATTTGAGCTAGGAAGATCTTCAACTCATACATCTTCAGCTCCAGTTGGAACTACTTCAGCAAATGAGGTTTCTATCAGCACAACAATGACAAATTCAGCTGATACATCTGGCATGCCTTCAAATTCCAGCTCAGAGGCCTCTCAACCAGATAAAGATACCTCACTTGTAGAAGACAACAATGGTGATGGTGATAGTGATCAGGAATTTCTTGATGCTAATAACCACACCATAGATGACAACATCAATGATGTCTCACACTCATTGGATCAAGTTAATCTTGATAAGTGTGATAATGTGGAGGGTGAATCTTCAGGACCAGATTTAAATTTCTCAAATTTAGATCTTTCCCAGCAACTTGCTGTGATCCCTCAGCTAAGGATCCACAAGTCTCACCCCACCACAAACATCATTGGAGATGTTGTCACAGGGGTAAGAACAAGAGGACAAACCCATGAAGCAAATGTTTGTCTTCACTCTTGTTTCTTATCCAGATAGAGCCCAAGAAAGTTGATGAAGCTCTAAAGGATGGAAGTTGGGTTGAAGCTATGCAACAAGAGCTGCTTCAATTCAAAAGGCAGAAAGTTTGGAACCTTTGTCCTCTTCCTCATGGGAAGACTACCATTGGAACCAAATGGGTTTTTAGAAACAAGAAGGATGATAGGGGAATCATCATCAAGAACAAGGCAAGACTAGTTGTTCAAGGATACACACAAGAAGAAGGGATTGACTACACTGATGTCTTTGCTCCTGTAGCAAGACTAGAAGCTGTTAGGATATTCCTGGCATTTGCTGCATCCAAGAACTTCAAGGTCTACCAACTTGATGTAAAGTGTGCTTTCTTATATGGAGTGATTGATGAGGAGGTTTATGTCAAACAGCCACCTGGTTTTGTAGACCCTGATCATCCTGATTATGTCTGCAAGCTTGACAAAGCTCTTTATGGGCTGCATCAGGCACCCAGGAAGTGGTATGAGACACTATCTAAGTATCTCTGCAAGCATGGATACAGAAGAGGTACTATAGATGGAACCCTCTTCATCAAAGGACAGGGAAATGACTTATTGCTGGTTCAAGTATATGTTGATGACATCATCTTTGGTTCAACTAATCCAAAGCTCTGCAAAGACTTTGAGAAGCTGATGAAGGACAGATTTGAGATGAGTTCAATGGGAGAACTCAACTTCTTTCTGGGAATTCAAGTGAAGCAGGTTGAAGATGGCATCTTCATAAGTCAGTCAAAGTATGTTCAAGACATACTCAAGAGGTTCAATATGACTGATTGTAAGATTGCTAAGACACCCATAGCCAGAAACCACTCCCTTGGTCCAGATCTTGAGGGGGAGTGTGTAGATGAGCACTTATACAGGGCTATGATTGGGTCTCTTATGTATCTTACAGCTAGCAGGCCTGATATCATGTTTGCTACATGTATTTGTGCAAGATATCAAGCCAACCCTAAGATGTCTCACTTAATCACTGTGAAAAGGATTTTAAGATACCTCAAAGGTGCTTCAACACTTGGTCTATGGTATCCAAAGAATCCAAATTTCAATCTGTATGCCTATACAGATAGTGATTATGGTGGTTGCAATATGACTGCAAAGTCTACATCTGGGGGATGTCAATTCCTTGGTGGAAGGGTGGTCTCATGGCAATGCAAGAAACAATCCTGTGTGTCTGCATCAACTGCTGAGGCTGAATACATTGCTGCTGCAAGCTGCTGTGCTCAAGTGCTTTGGATTCAAAATCAGATGCTGGACTATGGATTTAACTTCAAAGAGACTCCTATCCACATAGACAACAATAGTGCTATCTCTATCACTGAGAACCCTGTGCAGCACTCAAGGACCAAACACATCAACATCAGGTATCATTTAATAAGAGATAACTATGAAAAAGGATTAATTAAACTAGTCAAAGTTCATACAGATGAACAATATGCTGATCTGTTCACCAAAGCTTTTGATGAACAGAGATTTAAGTATCTGATATCAGCTATTGGGATGATTAACTTTGAGTAGACTTTTTATTAAAACTAATTCTAATTATTTCTTCTTAAAATATGTGTGTCCTAAGTTGTCTAGTTCATCACTTTCATAAGCTCATGTTTTCTTTGGATGTAAAATTCTTTTTGAAGACTTTCCTTAGATTCTTGAAAATTTCTGATACTTCGGAAGATAAAGATTTTATCTTCGGAAGAAAAACATGTCTTTAAAATAAATAACTGTCTAAGAGATTTTACCTTCGGAAGAAGTAAAGTTCATCTTCCGAAGCTTAAAATTCTTATCTCAGACACTTATCTATTTTCAAGAACCTTTTCCTTCCGAAGCAAAATTAACCTTCGGAAGCTTTGTTTATTTTCATACAAAGCATTCAAGGGTTTATTTCTCTTCCGAAGCATAAATTATCAAGACTCTCAGGAAAATCTTCCGAAGCCATTTTAGCTTCGGAAGCTTTTTAAATCAAAACTTCCGAAGACAAATAAACTTCGGAAGCTTTTCGAATTCCAAGAAAACTACTTTTTGAGCAAAAGTAAACTACTTTTTCAGAGGTGGGACCGACTTTCGGATTTCAAAGTTTATCCTCTTTCATTAACTTTGGTTCAAATCCTTTTCATATAAATACCCAACGGTTCCCCCTCTTTCCCACTATCTTCCTCAATTCTACTGTTTCTCTAACCTAATTCTCTAAACCGCCTTTGCTTTCTACCTTTCTTCACCCTTAAGCTTCTAAAATGGCCAACCTTAACCGCAGAAACAACCCTGATTTCTCCATGCAACTACACAGGCAACATAATCAAGTTGCTCTGTTAAGCTCTGAGAAAGATGCAAGTTTCTCAGAGATTTGCCAATTCTTGACTCTGTCAAACTACTTCACCTCCCTGACCATTGATCCTCCTCTATATGAGGATCATTTGCTTGAATTCTGGAAGACCTGCCAAGAGGTCATTATGGATGGGGAGAAGGCACTGTCTGCCACAGTGCAAGGGAGGACAGTCTTCATCACTCCGGCCATCATTAACCAACATCTACAGCTGGATGATGAAGAAGGTGAGGTGTCCTTCCCAAAAGAAGCTGTAAATCATTCTTTTGAGCAGATGGGCTATGAGGGAGATTTCTCTGTAAAGACCTTTAGGAAAGGGAAGGTCTCATCCCAATGGAAATTCCTGCTCCATGTGGTTATCCACAGCTTGTCAAACAAGCATGGTGGATGGGACCAGATTCCTGAGGATCTCTCCTTCATAGTTCATGGAATGGTTCAAGGGGTCAAGTTCAGGTATTCACAATTTGTTTATACTAATTTACTTGCAAACTTAGACTCCTTAGAGTATTACATGTTTCCTAGATATGTTCAACACATTCTCAACTGTGAACTGGGCTCACAGTTGAGGGAAACAGGTAATATTCTTAAATTGGGACAGATGAAGCCCGGCATCTTTAAAATAATGAAGAAGCCAACTGTAGGCTTCTCTGGGGTAGAAACAGCCCTAGTCCCAAAAATGTTAGAGCTCATTGCTCAAGGTGACAACCTAGCAACACAAGCTAGTGTTGAACCCACACCTCTTTTGTCCCTACCATTAAAAAGACCAGAAATCACCCTCACCTACCAAAGAAAATCCAAACGAACCCCTGCTCAGACTATTGAGTCTGTGCAGGCCCCCAAATACTCAACCTTACAGGAAGAAGTGGACACTAGAGCTCCCACTTCTCCTGAGGAGCAAACCACTCCCATTACTTCACCTATCAGGGCTGAGGTTCCTCAAGCTCACCCTGATGAGCTCAATAGCCCAACAACCTTAAGCCTTCACTCTGAGTCTCAACACTCAAGTGGACAACCTTCAGGGGACAGCTACCATCCCCAGCCTTTGGATCTCAACCAACCAATTCCCAACCTATCCTTTTACACTGATGAAGACTTAGGATTCAGTGAGTACCATGAGTCTCTCTTCTCCTCCCCTACTCAAAGAGAGATGAGTACCTCTGACTCTCCTCAGTCTATCCCCCATCAGTCACCTATTACTGAGGTGGACACTTCTGAACCTGTTCAGGATGTCCATATGGAAGAGGCTCTCACTTTTGAAAGTGATTACATCATTAAGACCTCAACCATGGCAACTCAGCCCATTGGCATCTCAACTGAGGCTGCCAGTGAGCAGAGGAAAACCAGCAGCCAAGAAACTCAAGCTGGTGGTGAGAGAGAGGACTTTGGTCCAATCATCTCATCCCCCAATGAATCTTCTGATGAAGATGAGGGGAACTTGAGACTAAAGGTGCAACAACTGTCAAAAACATGCACCTACTTAGTCTCTAAGGTTAGTCACTTGGAATCTCAAGTGACTACCTTACAAAACAGGGTCAATGATCAGCAACTCCAGATTTCATATCTGCAGGAAAAACTAGCTGGGAGACCTTTAAGGAGAGCTCAACCAGGAACACAAGAACCTGTGGAAGTGATTGACTTATCCTCCAGCTCACCTATGCAAGTGGGTGATGCTACCAAAAAGGGGGAGAAAGTTGTTACAACCACAGAACCTGGGAGTTCTTCAGAGAGAATGGACATAGAGGACTCACCATCCTCACTTGCTGTTGTGCATTCTCAGCAACTTCCTCAAGTTCACATTAATGTGGACTCTATAGACTCTCTCATCAGGAGTCTCTTTGAGGAAGGCATACCAAGGGCTGTCTCATCTCCACCACTGGGAACTAGCAATCAAATCATAAGGTGGAGGTATGATGATGACAGAAGAGCCCTCATACTTCAAAGAGTTCAAGGCCAACAAGAAGTTTTTCAATTCCAAAGCCTGAGCTTCTATGAAAGACTGGATTTAGTCAACCTGCCACTTGTCAATCCAAGCAATTCAAGACAGCTGACAGGCTGGCTCAAAGAATCCAAGACAGGATCATGACAGAGTTCTCTCTAAGAAGGAGACTTAGGGAATCAGGCAATGTCATCGGTCAACTGGATGTTGAGGTGGACCCTAAGATTAGTTTCATAGGGGAAACCTTGACTGAAGGCCCAGTGACAGAACCTGAGACCCCTGTCTCATCATCAACAACTGCTGCTGAGGTCCAAACTCCATCTGAGACACCTGCTGGTGAAGGTGTTTCTCAGCCTCTCTCTGGCCAGAGCATGGAAGCTACTCCAAGCAATGAAGGCCAAGCTTCAATCCACCCTGAGTCACAAAGGTCTGTTGGTGACAAAGGGAAAAGGATAATGACTCCTGAGGAAATTGAGGAGGAAGAGAGAGAGAGGAAAAGGAGACTAAGGGGAGAAAGTTCCACTGGGTCATCTAGCTTCATGCAAGCTGCAATCAGGGCTGCCCCCAGACCAAATACTCAGGATGATGAGTTAAGGGCAGTCAGGATTACCTACTTACAGACCAGGAACTATGACATTGATGAGATCATCTCCCTCCCCTTAGAAGAACTAAATGAACTGGCTGACAGAGAAGTGTCAAGAGAGTTGAAGGAGAAAGAGGATGCAATGATACTTCTCCAACTCAAAGAGGAGAAGAGACAGAAAAGACTTTACAAGCATGCTCCTACTCTCTCACCAGTTCAAGAAAGTCCTGCACAGGAAGATGTGGCTCCACAAGAACCTCAGGTAGATAAAGAGGAAGATAGGATCAAGATGATCAACTACCTGAGTGCCACAGGCTTCTATCAGGCAGATGCACTTCTCCCTTTGTCCTATGACTTCATTGAGTTCGAGTATCTAAAGCAACTTGAACTTGAGTTAGTCAAGGAAAGAAAGACAACCAAAAGGAAACTAAGGGAAGAAGCTGCAAAGTCAAGGGCCACCATTCAAAAGAATGCAAAGAAATCTGCTGACAGACAAAGAATGGTGAGCTTCTTGAAGCTGTATGGATTCTCCGGAA
The DNA here is from genome assembly GCA_025215565.1 of Flaveria ramosissima. Classification (NCBI taxonomy): domain Eukaryota; kingdom Viridiplantae; phylum Streptophyta; class Magnoliopsida; order Asterales; family Asteraceae; genus Flaveria; species Flaveria ramosissima. Next base: position 65,861,373 of record CM046036.1, read on the forward strand.
GGAGACTTGGCCCCATGTCTCTATCCACTATGGATGAGCATATTAGGGTGATCAAGTAGAAGATTAAGAGTGGAGAACTTATTGACTTGCACTCTCTTCCAAGTCAAGTCCCACCTGAAGTGGAGGTCAAGTTTGAACAACCAGAGACACCTCAACCAGCACCTCCAGCTGAGCCCCAGCAAGCTTCATCTTCTGATCCTAGGCAGGGTCAAACTCCCTCTCCTTCTGAACCTGTGAGGGAGGAACACCCAACTGAGAAAGACACTGATGATCAACATGGTGCTACAGACCAGTCTTCTCAGTTAAAGACAACCAAGAGGAAGAAGAGAATGGCTTCTAAACCAAAGACAAAGAAGAAGAAGCCAAAGTCATCTACCTCTGCACCTCAGGCTGAATCAGATCAACCTGAGGAAGTGCATGATGAGGGAGCCCAATCAACTCCTATTCAAGTGGCTCCTCTAACTAGTGAGACACCCATCTTGTCCTGGACATACTCTACCAATCCAGAGAGATGGACTGTTATCAGAGATCAAGGTGTTGAGAATGTCTACTCATGGCAAGACATAATCAACTTACCTCTGCATGATCTCTTTGAGATGAGAAGATATTATGAAAGTCTTGATGATCCTGACCATCTCATGAAGAAAGGAATGGTCCTGATTGTACTGAAGACTACCAACATTTGAAGATCTTCCAAGTGTTTTGGTAGCATCAGCCTAGGGGGAGTTTGTAAGGATTCCTGAAGTCTGATGCAACCCAAAACAGCTTAAGTGTCTCAGCAACATGCACTAAGTACTGAAGTGAAGAATGCTTCGGAAGTTTTACACAAAGCATTAGAAAATACTCTAAGTGTAAAATCTTCCGTAGCCAAGACCAATATCTTCCGAAGCCAAACATGAAGTCTTCCGAAGCTTCAGAGACAAAGTCTTCCGAAGCCTCATCCTATGAAGACAGATTTCTTCCGAAGACTTTTAGTACACATGCTTTATCTGATGTACTGTTCCATAAAGCACCTTTTCCGCTGCATCTCTGTAAAGTCACCAACTTACATGAGTTGGTAAAAAGGGCCTTGCTTTTGGTAACTGTACATTGAGGTCTTGAGTATTCAACTTTCCACTTTATGTACTTTATCCTTTTTGTATTGTATAAGGATGTGAGCTATGGCATGTCATAGTCACAAGGTCAAAAGGCAGATATGCCTTTTGATCCTACAATTGATTTTGTTAGTGTCTAGTCAATTGTATCCAGCTGGCTTTCAAAGTATGGCCGGCTGTAGGTTGTAGTATAAGTATTTCAAGTTCTTGTATCTTTTCTTTATGCTTTGTAACACTTGTAAAAGAACTTGAGAAAGCAATATACTGCCTCCTTGAAACCCAACTCTCTTGTTCTGTCTCTTTACATTACTTGTGTTCTTTGTATCACTTTGGTTACCCAGTTCACTGTTTGATTAGAGCTTAGTTATTCTCCTCATTGTGTTGTTGTGTTGTAATTGTGTTTAAGCCCTTAAACGGTCCTGCAGAAATTAAATCTGATATTGAGTATTTAAATGTTTTAAAATTTGATTTTAAAAGGGCTGAATCTGACTATCAAAAGAAAATTGAAGAGTTAGAGAAAATTGTGTCCTTGTTAAAACATGAACATACAAACTACAAGACTCAAATCAAGGATTTAATATCCAAATTGTCTGAGGCTTAAGCCAAGCTTGTCACAGCTGAGGCTCAAGCCAAGAAGCATGCTATTTCTGAGCAAAACTTCCAAGCCATTCTCGTATCATCCTCTTACTCAAAGCTTTGTTATCAAAACAAAGGTTGGTTGGGAACCAATGAAATTGCTCCATTCTTATGAGTCTATTAGACAACCAAGGTGTGGTACTGAAGAGCAAGAGGTTCCATCTGCTGACCCACCTTCCCATGAGTCAAAGAGTGATGCAACTATAAAGACCATCACAGGGAAGAACCAGGTAATTTTACCCACTCCTACCGGTGATGATCAACCCCTGACCACCAAAGCCAGAAGAAGTCGAGCTAAGGCAGCTAGAAAAACTGCCAAGAAAGTGGCTGAGTCCAAGCTAAAGATAGACCCAAAGCAAAAGGGTGTGTTCATCTTAGCTGGATTCCAGGTGGTAGGAAATTCTGATTCAGGAAAGGGGTGTAGTACCAGCACTTCTGTCCTACCAAAGGAGCAGAAATTAAAGTGAAAGATTGCTAATAAAGAAAAGAAGAACAAGAAACAACAATCCTCAAGTTCCTAGAAGATTAACATTGCCTGCATAATGTGTGGTCTGCAAAACCACATGGCCAAAGATTATTACTACAATCCTGCTAGCACACATTATGCAAATAATGTTAAAAGAGAATGAGTCAAGGAAGGTTTCACATTTGGACCCTATCATATATTTCAAGTGTTGAAGAAAGGAAAACTTGTCTCGGAAGCAAAGTTGCTTTCGGAAGAAACTCATTCTTCCGAAGGGTGCTTCGGAAGATAAGGACAAGAAAACTCAAAAGAACAAAATAGTTCCTTTGAGACCTTTAGAGAAAAGGACTACTTCGGAAGAAAAAGTGGTGAAGGTCTTTTCCGAAAAGAAAGAAGCTTCGGAAGAATGCCAAGCTGCACAAGCTTCTACAAGCTCATCTTCAATGATCAACCAAGGGATGGAATGAAAGATCAATAAAGATGCTGCAGCCCAAACCTCTTCTTCAAAGACATCCATTGAACCCCCATGCATAAACTTTGATTCAATTATGTCATTATCATTGGAAGAACCCACGACCAACAAGGCTTGGGTTTCAAATCAAAACTAATAATCTCATCTTATGTGCAAGGACATCCATATGACAAGAATAACAATGTATGGATTATGGATAGTAGATGCTCCAGGCACATGACATGGAACAGATCTCTCCTTCAACAATTTCAACATTTTGATGGAGGTCCTGTCTAGTTTGGAGGTGAGGCCGGAGGATATATTTCTGGCAAAGGAAGTATATCCAATGGTAATTTAAAAGTTGACAAAGTACACTTTATCAAATAACTTGAACACAACATGTTAAGTGTTTCTCAGTTTTGTAATCAAAAGCATCAAATGCTCTTCATAGAACATGAGTGCATTATCCTAAAACCTGGGATGACAATTCCTCAGAAATTGGTGCTTCTTAGATCTCCCAGGAAATGGGATATGTACAAGCTTGATATGAACAATGCTTTCCCACTAGGTGAAGTATCATGCTTTCTTTCCAAAGCTAATGGTGATGGGTCAACACTATGGCATAAACGAATGTGTCATGTGAATTTTAAAACAATGAATAATTAGGTTAAAAATAACTAGGTACATGGTTTGCCTAAAAAAGGAATTTTTCTGCAAAGATAACTATGTTGCATGCCTGAAAGGGAAGCAACACAGGACATCTCATAAATCCAAGGTTGTTAACACTATCACCACTCCATTACACTTATTGCACATGGATCTATTTGGTCCCACAAGTATAATGAGCATTGGAAGGAAATCAGATTGCCTTGTGATTGTTGATGATTTTACAAGATTTACATGGGTATTCTTTTTAAGAACTAAAGATGAAACCGCTAAAACTTTAAAATCTTTTATTCTTAAAATAGAAAATCAAATTGATCACAAGGTTAAGATAATCAGAAGTGATCAAGGGACTGAGTTTAAGAATCAAGTTCTTAACTCATTCTGTAACTCAAAAGGGATTGCCAGACAATATAGTGCTCCTAGAACTTCTCAACAAAATGGTGTTACTGAGAGGAGAAACATGAAACTTATTGAGGCTGCTCGGACCATGTTAGCTGATTCAAAGCTACCTCTAACACTTTGGGCAGAGGTAGTGAGCACTGCATGCTATGTGCAGAACATGGTTCTTGTAGTTAAGCCACATGGAAAAACCCCTTATGAGCTATGGAACAAGAGGCCACCGTTCATTGTCTTTCTAAGGTCCTTTGGCAACAGGTGTACCATACTTAACACAAAGGACAATTTGACAAAATTTGCTGAAAAGTCGAATGATGCTATCTTTGTTGGATATTCCTCTAACTCTAAAACTTATAGAGTTTATACCATCAAAAATCAACAATTTAAAGAATCTTCCAACATTGTTATTAATGAGCACACTCCTTGTGTTGGGGGGAATGGCCCTGATCATATTTTTGATTTAGAATTGTTTCCAAACTATTCTAAACCCTCTTTGAGAATGTTTCAGCTGGAACAGATACTCAAAGTGATTCTGATGAAGACCAATTGTTTGCGTTAGCCAGACCTATTCCAAGTTCTCCAAGAGTTGCTGCAAACCAAGCTCCCACTATTGGCAGATCTGATACCATGACTATCTCAAGAGATAGTGGAGCTTCAGCTAGTGATTCACCTAATGAACCTCAAAACTCATCTGGTCACACTGTATAACACCAAGCTGATGAAAGTAGCATCTTGAAGGAACAGGCAATTGTTAATGCTGGTTCATAGCCAACAAATGATGATGATGCTTCTCATTCATTCATTCAGTCCTCATTAAATGAGTTTGAATAGCAACTGGTCCTAGTGTTCAAGCTCCTGAGCAAAATATGTCCAATCTAGATCTATATTTGCAAATGGATGTGATCCCTAGACTTAGGATTCACAACACTCATCCAGCTGAGAACATCATAGGGGAAGTCTTTGAAGGTGTGAGAACAAGAGGACAAACTCATAATAGGAATGTTCGTTTGTACTCATGCTTTTTATCCCAGATGGAACCCAAGAAGGTAGAAGATGCCTTGAAAGATAGTAGATGGGTTGAGTTAATGCAAGAGGAGTTGCTTTAATTCAAGAGACAAAAGGTTTGGAACCTATGTCCGCTACCATCCGGTCAAGTACCAATAGGCACCAAATGGGTTTTCAGGAACAAGAGATATGATTGAGGCTTGATCATAAAGAATAAGGCAAGACTGGTAGTTCAAGGATGCACTCAAGAGGAGGGAATCGATTATACTGATGTCTTTACACCTGTTGCAAGACTTGAGGCAGTTAGGATCTTCCTTGCTTATGTTGCATCCAAGAATTTTACTGTCTACCAGCTTGATGTCAAGTGTGCCTTTCTATATGAGGATATAGATAGGGAAGTTTATGTATGCCAACCTACAGGATTTGAAGACCCACAGCACCCCGACTATGTGTGCAAACTGGATAAAGCTCTATATGGGTTGCACCAAACACCTAGGTTGTGGTATGAGACATTGTCTCAGTTTCTTATGAAGAATGGTTACACTAGAGGTACCATTGATAAGACTCTATTCATAAAGAAGTTTGGGAAAGACATTTTGCTCATCCAAGTCTATGTTGATGATATCATATTTGGTTCCTCAAATGACCAAATGTGTAAAGACTTTGAGAGCATCATGAAGAAGAAGTTTGAGATGAGTTCCATGGGAAAAATGGACTTTTTCCTTGGAATTCAGGTGAAGCATATGAAGGAAGGGTTCTTTATCAATCAATCTAAATATGTCAATGACATTTTAGAAAGATTTGATATGAAGGATTGTAAGCTAGCCAAAACACCTATACCCAAAAATCATAATCTTTGTCCTAACTCTAAGGGGGAGGATAGTGATCAATATCAGTATAGAGTAATTATTGGTTCTCTGATGTATCTCACAGCAAGTAGATCTGATATCATGTTTGCAACTTGCATCTATGCAAGATATCAGGCTACTCTAAAGGTGTCTCACCTAGTTGCTGCCAAGAGAATCCTCAAATACTTCAAATGAGCACCTAAACTAGGTTTCTAGTATCCAAGGAACAACAATATCAATCTCTATGGCTATTCTGCTAGTGACTATGGTGGCTGCAATATCAACAAGAAATCAACATCAGGTGGATGTCAATTTCTTGGTAGAAGGATCATCTCATGGCAATGCAAGAAGCAATCCTGTGTGTCAACATCTACTGCTGAAGCTGAATACATTGCTGCTGCTAGTTGTTGTGCTCAGCTGCTGTGGATTCAGAACCAGATGATAGACTACGGATTCAACTTCATGAGTACTCCTATCCACATTGACAACAATAGTGCTATCTCCATTAATGAAAATCTGGTGAAGCACTCCAAGACAAAGCACATTGATATCAGGTATCATATCATTAGAGATATTCATGAGAAAAATTTGATTAAGCTAATCAAAGTTGACTAAAATGAACAATATGCTGATTTGTTCACCAAAGTCTTTGATGAACAAAGATTTAAGTATCTTATTACAGCTATTGGGATGATAAACATTGATTAGTCTATCTCATTTGAAAACCTTTTTAAAATGTGTAATGTCTTGTGTTAAACAATCTAAGCCCTGTTACAAAAGATATTTCTCTAAAATTTCACTAAGTATAAATTCTTCCGAAGAGAAATTATATATCTTCCAAAGCAGAATTCCTCCAAGGAAAATCTTCTTCTCGAAATAGTTTTTAGTCTCGGAAGAAGTGATTGATTGCATATCAGATCTACTTCCGAAGCTTATAAAATTCTCTATTCGGAAAGCACTTTTTACTCTCGGAAGTAAGAAATTTACCTTCGGAAGTAATATTGCTTTCGGAAGAAGATTACCTTCGGAAATGCTTTATACTCGGAAGAGAGATTTTACAATGTAAAGGAAATCTTTTGGGGCCCACTCTGTAAAAAGCATAGATTTTGTTAATGATGTCGGATTATTTAAATGGACTTTACCTTATAGCCCTTGTCACATCACACACCAAAACATGTTTTCACCTTATCCAAACCCCAAAACCGCCATTTCACCCATTTAAATAAACCCGACTTATCACTTTCATCTTTTTACCAAATTTACTATCCAAAAGCTTTCTTCATCTCCAATTTACCTAAGTTCAAACTCATCACTCTGTAACCTTTCCCACAATGGCGCTTAACCCTCAGCCCAACCAAGTCGCACTCCTTGATTCATCCAAGGATGCTGACTTCTCAGATATCATTTCCTTTCTCACCCAATCTACCTATTACACCGTTCTGACTGTTAACCCCACCGTTTACTCAAACCATATGGCTGAATTCTGGGGCAATGGTCAGATTGAAACCCTAAATGGAGTTAGGGTAATTAGGTCAAGCATTTATGGCAAGGAGTTGATCATTTCCGAACAACTCATCAGGGAGCATGTGGAGCTTCACGATGAAGGCGCTCCTACTGAATTCCCCAAGTCAGACCTAGACGACACATATACCCAAATGGGATATGGTGGAGATGTGAGCAGGTCTACTGTTTACAAGTTCAATTTCTCATACAACTGGAAGTTCCTGCTTCATGTTGTTCTCCACTATTTGTCTAATAAGTCTGGGGGATGGGATCAAATCCTATATGAACTAGGATGCCTAGTTCATGAGTTGGTGAAGAGCCTCCGCTTCAATTACTCAAGATTTATGTTGCTTAACGTTATGGGGAACCTCCAAAGGGACACATTCTATATGTATCCCAGGTTTATTCAGCATCTTATCAACTGTGAGTTGGACCAGAGTCAGCTTGTCTGCGCAGCTATTCTACCAGTTCCTCAAATGAGGCCGACCATCTTCAAAGTCTTGAAGAGAGTGTCCATCAACTACAGTGGAAGACACTCTGAGCTTCTTCCAAGCATGATTGAGCCAATGGCTCCTGGTGACATCCCAATTAACCCCATAGGTGATGAACCCACACCAGGAACAACCCTCACTTTGCCAAATCTTCCTTCTCACCCCATCACAATCACCTACCAGAGACGCCCCAAACGAAACCTTGTTCAATCTACTCTAATTAAACAAGCTCCTCCTGTTCAATCCAAAAAGACTAAAGCGGAAACATGGGCTCCCATTCAGTCTGAGGTCTCACCATCATTCACATTTGACCTCAATAAGGGTATTGAGTCTCCTCAGTCTCAATCCTTGAGTGTCACACCCCAACCTTGACGGCGGAAACGTCAAGATGTGAGAGTTAAGATCGTTCACAACCACATAATGCTATTATTAAATCCAAATATATTAACCATAAGTTTCAACGTTAACATTACAATAATAAGTTTCAAATAAAGAAAAAATAACATAACAAAAGATGTAATAAGCCAATTTATTTCATTTATTTAACTAGGTCCATTCCTAGATGTGAAAACACTTCAAGATGTCAATCAAACTTGAGCATTTCCTGAAATATGTTAAAAATAAAAGGTCAACATAATATTGGTGAGATTTCTATAGTTTTCAATACATAAGTATATAAAAGATGGCAATTCAGGTTATAAGTTAGAGAACAAAGTAACTAGGGATGTAAGACAGAATGCACAATCAAACCTTGATAGATTTTTACAAGTCTCAAACGTTTACAAGTATATATGATTAGCCAAGTGTACTTGGATTAACCAAGCAGGCTTGTCAGGCCCATAGATGTATGACGTCGCCAGGCTAGCAATAGTTAATGATTGTACATATAATCGACATTACATGGTAGCTACAAAGATCAACTAACCACAACATACAAGTGAATTGCCATAAGTTTACAAGAATCAAACGTTTTACAAGTGCAACGATTATAAGGTAACATGTTTCACCCTAAAGTGTGAAAATATAAAAAGGGGTATAGAAATACTCACTTGGTCAATAAATATATAATGTATGATTAACAAGAAATAATAACAAGCGTCATTTCAACGTAGTCCTTCACAATACACCTAAAATTAATATATATATACAAGATTAAATTTTAATCATAATTTTAATGGTTAAATAAGAACTAGGGTTTCAATCTGGTGTTTGGGGTTTTGTCAAACACTTATGTTTACGAATGGATATCAATTATATTTTCTTGGAACAAATGCTAAGAAATATATTTATATTTTATATAAAGATATGAATAAGAGCAACATTAATAATTTGTAAAATTTATAAAATTTAAATAAAGTTCTATAACTAACTAAATAAAATAATCACAATTTAAACAATAATTTAAGGGCAACGTTTGAGATAATAATTTGTATAAATTAAACTATTATTTAAAGGTTAAATTTTTATATAAAGAAATAAGCTAAATATAACATTAGCTTTAGGATATTAAATAAAAATATAAGATTATTTTTATGAATAAATTACAGAAAAATAATTATGTGATTTTAAATTAACATAGTTTATAAAATAGTCCTTTATTATTTTTAGAAATTTTTAATAATTATTTTGGAGACCAAAAAGGCATAAAACAAATAAGTGAGGCTCTCCGGATTCGAACCGGGGACCTCCCTTGTAGAGGTCGAGTGTCTTTCCAGTGAACCAAAGGCCTCAGCCGCGATATAAGTTGACTTTAAAACCTTAAAACCATTTGATATCAAACACCCCCAAAACACATGAACCCTAATTCGTTCAATCCCCAAATTGAAACTTAATTCGGAGGATTCAACCCGATTAATCTTAGGGATTTTGTTCCCTAGATGTAATCGAGTTGAATGGTAAAACATACTTACATGCTTAATAACAGATTGACGTGTTTACGCCCGGTTTAGTCTCGATACAGTCGCGATGAACAAGGTGTTAGGGAACGTCGATTTAGTGAATGTTTCACGAAATTGAGTTTACGGGGAATTGAAAGGAATCGAAGGTGATGATTCCCCTCTATTATATAGGTACAATTTCTACGTTAAGAGGTCGATTGAGCTTTGGTTTCCATTCTCATCTCTATGATCTGAAGTTTTCTGGGGTGATGATGGGTGCTTTAGTCATCATCCCCATCTCTACTTCAGACTTGTTGAGGGCCATTTTGAGTGTGGTGTAAGGAGGAGTGAAAAACAAGTTGATTTGGATGGTAAGATCTCACAATCAAGAGCCTAAAAAGCTCTGATACCAATTGCAGGATCAATTTTGTCACTTAAACACTTAGTTTTTCTCTCAATACTCACTTGTAACACACTCGGATCAGATGAAGTAAAATCTCTTCTAAGAGTTGATAATAATATATTAAGTAGCATAGAACACAAAGAAATAATTTTGAAGGTACTTGTATATATTACTTTTCAACTTAAAGTATTACAAGACTGTTACAAGCATATTACATGAGTTACAATGAGAAACTATATATACTAGATCCTACAACCGGATATATTTTGATACCAGCTGGAAATCTACGACTAAAGCATATACTACAATGCTAAAGTTAAGGTATCTTAGATAAAGTATTATCTAAGATATGGTAGTCATGGCATGTCCATGACTTACCTTTTGTCACCAACTAAAGTTGGCAACTGTATTAACTGATAAAGGTGAACAGTGGAATAAAGTATGGTCAACTACATGGCTTTTGAGAAAACACCATGCAGTATATCAGAGGTCTGCAGCGGAGTGTCAGAGAGACCATACTTATGTCCACTGGTTCATAGTAGTGTCTTCTGAAGGTTAGTTGGCTTCGGAAGAACAAGTTCTTCTAAAGCCACTTATACTTCGGAAGAGGCTAATTCTTCCGAGCTTTGAGGACTTTTTCATATCTTCATACTTCGGAAGTTGACTTCTTATCTTTTCTTCTAAGTCTTGAACTTCGGAAGTAAGAACTTTATCTTCGAAAGTTGGAGTTTTCCTTCGGAAGATGATATTGCACTTTGTCTTTGGAAGAACTCCATTTCTTTTGGATGTTCCACACTTACCTTCGAAAGTCCTTTATTAGTTGCACCCAAAAATAGTCTAAGTGATTTGGTTTTGGTTGTACCAGCCTTTTCAGATCCAATAATCTGCATTGTAAAGTTTATGTTTCTTTTGATTGTGTTGATGTTGTGAATGATTCCTTAGTGAAGAGCGAAGTGAAAATTAAAAGTAATTGTTTTGAAAAATTCTTCTCTCACCCCATCCCATCTTTTACCCCATTTAATATTACACCATCAAGTGAAAGGGGTATGTCATCATCTTGTGCAAGTACGAGTGGTACAAGTACCACATGTAATTCTGATGAAATTGTTTCATCTTTTGTAAATAATCATTCTTTTATAAATAAAAACAGACCCAGAGATATGTACGAGACTTATAGTGATGATGATTCTAGATTGTCTGAATGTGATGAGGAATATTCATGGATAAGATCCCTGATTTGCAGCATATTAGACCTAGATTAAGATCACATTGTTTCAGGTGTGTAAATATGATCATGTAGTTAAAAACTGTCCTGAGCTTCAACATAGACATGTTCATAAGAATTCTTTTGGCAGTAGATTAACTCATCTGTTTAAAAATTTATTTTGTAAAAGGTCATCTACACCAAAGCCTAAAGTTGTTCAAGCATGGGTTCCTGTTTCAACTGGTTAATATGTTTATATCATTATTGCAGGGGTCATCCACTAAAGTTGTAAATAGTGTTTGGCATGTTGATAGTGGATGCTCCACACGATAGACAGGGCTGAAGGATTTATTGACAAACTATCGCATCAACAATGGAGGGTATGTCGCTTTTGCCGGCGACAAGAAAGGAGGAAAAATAATTGGCCAAGGGGAGGTTCCAAATGGCTCTCTCACGCTGTAGAAAGTTAATTATGTGCCAGAACTAGCTTTCAATCTGTTGAGTGTCTCTCAGATTTGTGATAAAGACATTATGGTCTTGTTCATGTCTAATGAATGTCTATTTCTGAAGTCGGAGATTGATATTCCAGAGGAGATGGTGCTTATGCGGGCTCCAAGAAAGAATGACACATATCTTTTTGACATGGGTTCTAGAGAGTCAACGTCTACCGTCACCTGTCTTCTGTCAAAAGCTTCCTCATCTGAGTCTTTCCTATGGCATTGTAGATTGGTCCACGTTAATTTCAAAAATATAAATAAATTAGTTAAAAACAATCTTGTTAGGGGACTACCTTTAAAAGACTTTTCAGTGGTTGAAAAATGTATGACATGTGCCAAAGGAAAACAACATAAAAAACCACATAAAACAAAACTTGAAAATAGCATATCTAATCCCCTCGAGTTGTTACATAAAGATTGTTTTGGCCCAATCAGCGTTAAATCAATTGCTAAGAAATCTTTCTGTCTTGTGGTTACAGATGATTTTTCCAAGTATTTCTTGGTGAGATTTCTTGGCCATAAAGGAGAGGCTGCTGAGGAGCTGCGTAAGTTGATTCTTTCTATTGAGATGATAAACAAGAGGAAGGTTATGGCGATTCGAAGTGACAATGGTACCGAATTCGGAAATCAAATCTTTGATTTCTTCTGCGCTGGTAAAGGTATTCTGAGACAGTTCAGTGCAGCGAGAACACCTCAGCAGAATGGTGTTGCTGAAAGAAAGAATCGCACCCTCATTGAAGTCACTTATACTATGTTGATTGAGTCCTTTTACCCATCATCTTCTAGGCAGAGGCCGTGAATTGTGCTTCATATGTTCATAACAGGGTGCTGATCGTCAAAGACAAAATGAAGACTCCATATGAATTGTTCCATAAGAGGAAGCCTTTGATTGATTTCTTTAGGCCATTCGGATGCTCATGCACTTTACTGAATACCCAGGCACAAAAGACGAAATTCGGTGCTGTGTCTGATGATTGTTACTTTGTTGGCTACTCATCCTCTCAGAAAGCTTATCGGGTGTATAACAAGAGAATCCGTATTGTGCAAGAGTCCTTTTATGTTGATTGGCAGGAATCTAATTCCTCTGATGTCCAATCAGAACCAGCATGGTTCTTTGACTCCAATACGGTGTTCAACTCGTTTAATCTTCCAGTTTTTGATAATGATGCATCCATCTCCAATGTACAAACTAACATTATTCCTCCAGATCCATTACCTATCATGCGTCCTATTCATCATGCCCTTCCTAATTCATCACCTAACAATGCTACATCAGTTGACATTGCATCTTCCTCATCATCCTTTGACATTCCACCCCCACCTGTTTCTGCATCTCTTCCCTCATCACCTACATCTACCTCATCTCAGCCTGTCTCATCCACATCACCAATTGATTCTACCCTACCATCTTCCTCTCCATTATATACCCATCAACCAACCTTCTTCAAATACCCAACCCTTAACCACTGATTTCAAAACCCTGAAAGATCACCCCCATGATAACATTATAGGATTTATTACCGATGGAGTTCGGACGCGCAGTCAATCTAGTTTGATTAATGTATGCTTATTTTCTTGTTTTATATCCCAAACTATACCGAATAACGTTCATGCAGCTCTTCAGGATCCTTGTTGGGTTGAATCGGTGCAATTGGAGCAGCAACAGTTCAGGAAGATTTAAGGTGTGGACCCTGGTTGATCTCCCACCAAACAAATGCCCAATAGGCATGAAATGGGTGTTCAAGAACAAACCTAATGACCGTGGTATTGTGGTAAGAAACAAGTCCAGATTGGTGGTTCAGGGAGAAGGTATTGATTACACGGAAGTCTTTGCTCCCGTAGCACGTCTTAAAGCTATTCGGATCTTTATGGCTCATGCCGCCAACAAGCAGTTCAAAGTCTATCAAATGGATGTGAAATGTGCATTTCTTTATAGAGACATTGACGAAGATATATACGTGTGTCAACCACCGGGGCTTGAGGATCCCGGCTTTCCCGACAAAGTCTACAAGCTTAATAAGTCCCTTTATGGTCTTCGTCAAGCTCCTTGCATTTGGTACGAGACTCTAACACAGTATCTTCTGAGTAATGGTTTTTCTCGTGGCACCATTGATATGACTCTATTCAAGAAGGAAGTCGATGGTGAGATGCTGATTATGCAAGTCTACGTGGATGATATCATTTTTGGCTCCACCATCCAAAGTTGTGTCGGGAGTTTGAGGAAGTTATGCGTAATCGTTTTGAAATGAGCATGATGGGGGAGATGTGCTTTTTCCTTGGGTTTCAGGTTGAACAAAAGCCAGAGGGAATTCTCATTCATCAGGAGAAGTATATTATAGAAATTCTGAAGAAATTCAAGATAAATGATGCTTCTCCTGAACTGACTCCATTTACTGCTCAAACATACCTCACTCTTGACGAGAACAGGAAACCTGTTGATCCTCATCTCTAGAGATCTATGATCGGTTCCCTTATGTATCTTACAGCGAGTCATCCCGACATAACCTTTGCTGTAGGATATTGTGCTCGAAACCAATCTGCCCTGAAGGAGTCTCATGAAAAGGCTGTAAAATAATTTTTCGTTATCTTAAAGGCTCTTCTCGTTTAAGGCTTTGGTATCCTTATGGTGGGAATTTTAACTTACATGCTTATTCTGATAGTGATTCAAATTGTTGCAGGTTAAACAGAAACTCGTTTACTAGAGGCTGTCAGTATATAGGAAATTGTCTTGTATCATGGCAGAGCAAGAAACAAACTACTGTCTCTCTTTCCACGGGGGAGGTAGAGTACATTACTGCTTCAAGTTGTTGCTCACAAGTACTCTAGATACAACAACAGATGATTGACTATGGGTTCAACTTTCTCCATACACCGTTGTTGTGTGACAACGAAGCATCCATTGGTATCGCAAAGAATACTATTCATCATTCCCGAACCAAGCACATTGCGACACAGATTCATGCAATCCGTGATGCTCAGGAGAAGGGTTTTATTGGTATTATTTCATTAACACTAAAAATCAAAAAGCAGATCTTTTCACTAAAACATTTGATAAAGCTTATTTTTATGAATTGATCTCTATGTTAGGATTAATATCATTTTAAAACACATTTGCCTTCAAATTATCTCATGTACATATTATTTATACTTCTTTTGTTATTCTCTTTCTTTCTTTTTGTTTTTCTGCATGCTCCATAGTCCTTCATCATTTTACATATAAAAAAATTAAAATAATAAAAATATAATATTAAGAAAATGATATATATATATATATATATATATATATATATATATATATATATATATATATATATATATATATATATATATATTATTAAGAAATTTCTCCATCTTGCTAGTTTGTAGAAATTTCGGGGGAGAAAAATAAATGTTTCTCTTGTTCTCTTATGCAGAATTCTCCTAAATAAAATTTGTTGCCTGGATGATGTGAAGGAGGTCAACAATATTGTAAGGATTCCTGAAGTCTGATGCAACCCAAAACAGCTTAAGTGTCTCAGCAAACATGCACTAAGTACTGAAGTGAAGAATGCTTCGGAAGTTTTACACAAAACATTAGAAAATACTCTAAGTGTAAAATCTTCCGAAGCCAAGACCAATATCTTCCGAAGCCAAACATGAAGTCTTCCGAAGCTTCAGAGACAAAGTCTTCCGAAGCCTCATCCTATGAAGACAGATTTCTTCCGAAGACTTTTAGTACACATGCTTTATCTGATGTACTGTTCCATAAAGCACCTTTTCCGCTGCATCTCTGTAAAGTCACCAACTTACATGAGTTGGTGAAAAGGGTCATGCTTTTGGTAACTGTACATTGAGGTCTTGAGTCTGTAACTTTCCACTTTATGTACTTTATCCTTTTTGTATTGTAAAAGGATGTGAGCTATGGCATGTCATAGTCACAAGGTCAAAAGGCAGATATGCCTTTTGATCCTACAATTGATTTTGTTAGTGTCTAGTCAATTGTATCCAGCTGGCCTTCAAAGTATGGCCGGCTGTAGGTTGTAGTATAAGTATTTCAAGTTCTTGTATCTTTCTTTATGCTTTGTAACACTTGTAAGAGAACTTGAGAAAGCAATATACTGCCTCCTTGAAACCCAACTCTCTTGTTCTGTCTCTTTACTTACTTGTGTTCTTAGCTTCACCTTGGTTACCCAGTTCACTGTTTGATTAGAGATTAGTTATTCTCCTCATTGTGTTGTTGTGTTGTAATTGTAGTTAAGCCCTTAAACGATCCTGCAATTGGTATCAGAGCTTTCCAGGCTCTTGATATAAGATCTAACCATCTTAAGATCCCTCACAACACACAAAAGCTAAACTCTTCAAATGGCTGCCATCTCTAAGACTGATATGGAGACTGGAACCATGAACAAATCCCCACTGATCACTCTTGATGATTTTGACACCTGGTGCATGAGGATGGAAGGCTTCATCAGGTCTCTTGATTCAAGAATGTGGGAATCTGTTGAGAATGGACCTTTCATACCAAGCACCCCCTCTGCTACTGGTGCTGGTATGATTCCTAAAGATGTGGCCAACTACTCAGATGAAGATAGAAAAAGAGTAGAAATTGATAGGAAGGCCATGACTGCTCTTCAGACTGCTCTCCCAAACTCTGTATACAGAGGCTTCAAGAAGTGCAAGACAGCCAAACAGCTGTGGGATGCACTGAAGCTGATGTATGAAGGCTCCTCTGAAGCCAAGGAGAACAAGAAAGATCTTCTGAAGCAGCAGTTTGAAAATTTCACCTTCAAGCAGGTGAGACCATGACTCAACAATACTTCAGGTATGTTGAGATTGTGGATACCCTAGTGGATGGAGGAGTTCCTCTTGAGAACAGGGACATTGTAAGGAAGTTCATGTCATCACTTCCTAGGCAATGGACACACTATTGTGTGGTGATCAAGAGGACTGAGAACCTTAAAACTCTTACTCTTACAGAGTTGTATGGGATTCTCAGTGGATACCAGATGGAGATGAACATGCAAGGTTCATCTGGCAACTCCAACAATCAAATGGGTTCAGCCCTTCATGTGGTTGAAAGGGACAGCATAGAACCTCAGCATCATCTCTTATGCTACCCTGACAACTCACAAAAGGGTCCTTTCATCACCTTCCCGGAGACACCAAGGGAGAACTTTACTCAAGGAAGCCCATTCCAAGAGACAAGTTCTTCTCAAGCCTTTGTGTCTGCAGATGAAAGCTGTGGGAATTATCTCTTCACTCTTGAAGACCTGGACTGTATCCATCCAGATGACCTGGAATACATGGAGATAGTTCAGCAGATGGCTCTCCTCACTCACAGAGCCAAGAAGTTCTACAAGAGGACAGGAAGAAGATTCCAAGCAATGCTACCAGCAGCAAGTTTGGGCTGGATAAAAGCAAAGTTAAGTGTTACAACTGTAACCTTATGGGTCACTTTGCCAGGGAGTGTAAGGCACCTAAAACAAATGGGGGCCAAACACAACCCAGACCAAACTTTGCTGACAAAGCTCCTCAAGCTGAGAAGACAAAGCAACATGCTGCTGTTGCTGTTGAAGAAGGAGGCTTTGACTGGAGTTTTCAGGTGGAGGATGCTTCTCCAAACCAAGCACTGATGGCTGACCATGATGAAGCCAAGGTATTGGAACATCTTTGCTCCCCTGAATGCATTGCTAAAGTAAATAGATACAGGTCCTATAACCTAGAGATGAGATCTGATCTTGAGTCATTAAACATATTAAAATCTGATTTTAGAAAGTCTGAAAATGATTACAAGTTAAAGATAGAAGACTTGGAGAAAACCATTTCAGTACTAAAACATGAACATACAGATTTCAGAACTCAGATCCAAGATCTCATCACTAAGTTAACTGAGTGCCAGGCTGAGCTTGTGATCAGCAAAGCCAAGGCAGAAAAGAGTGTTCTTGAAGAAGAGACCTTCAAGAACATGATATCCTCATCCCTGCACAACAAAGTTTGTTATCAAAACAGACAGGGACTAGGATCAAATGAGATAGCTCCTCCACACACAATCTTGTCTGTAAGATCTCCTAGGTGTGGAACTTGTGAAGATGAGCTTCCTCTCATAGATCCTGTAAGTGAGGATGATGAAGAAGTGATAGTGAAGAATTCCTCTGAGAAGAGTGAAGAAGAGGATTCTCCCAAGGGCCACTATCCTTCTGAGGAGAAGAAATCAACTGGGATGACCAAGTCCAAAAGAAAGAACTTGATCAGAAAGAGCAAAAGAAAGGCAAAGAAGGCTCAAGAAATCAAGGCTACTTTTGATGCTAAGCAGAAACAAGTTTTTATCTCTGCAGGTTTCAAAGTAGTAAGGACTGAAGACATCAACCAAGACTCCTTAGCTAAGAGTCATGGTTTTGTTCAAATCATCTCAGTACCAAGAAGAAGACTGATTTGCTGTGTACCACTGCTGCACAGCCTGGACCATCAAACTCCAAGAACAGTTCACAGCCCAAGGGAACTGTCTCAGCATCTACCAAGATGAAGATGGAGAGGGGATGTGACCAAAGTCAGTCTTGTTCTCAAAGGGAGACTTCTTTGAAGAAGATAATGTTATGTGTCATGTGTGAAAGTACTTCTCACATTGCTAAGGATTGCCCATACAATCCTAAAAGTACTGTCCACATGACTAAAACAAAGACTTCAAAGAGTCTCAAGAAATCTCAAGCTTCGGAAGGAAAGTCTGTTTCCTTCGGAAGCTCCAAATCAAAGAAGGAGGTAAGTGGAAAATTACCTTCGGAAGCAAAGTTGGTCTCGGAAGAAAGGAATTCTTCCGAAGCACTAAAGTCTGCTGCAGTGACTGTAGACTCTTCCGAAGGATCAGTCATCAAAACTTATGAAGTTCTAAAAGCTTCTAAGGTTTTGAAGGTCAAGTCCAAGACTCCAAAGGTGGTGTGGAAGTCTAAGAAAGACCAAATGACTGAGGTTTCTCCATCAACAACAGCTGAAGATCCCTATAGTACAACCATAGGATCTATTACTGTTGCATTACCTTCTTTTACTATTAATGAGCCCAAGACAAGTAAGGCTTGGGTTTCCAAATGTAACTAATCATCTTCTCTGTGCAGGAACAGCTCAAGACCAACAGGAATGTCTGGATAATTGACAGTGGCTGTTCCAGGCACATGACTGGCAATAGGTCTCTACTCCACAATTTTGAGAGGATTGATGGAGGACCAGTTGCTTTTGGAGGAGATGAAGGTGGTTACATTTCTGGAAGGGGCAAGGTCACAAATGGTAAGCTCAGCATTGAGAAGGTAAACTTTGTCAAGGAGCTTGGGTACAATCTTCTGAGTGTATCCCAATTTTGTGATCAGAGTCATAACATGCTCTTTACTGAGCATGAGTGCATTGTTCTCAAACCTGGTGTGGTCATTCCTCATGAGCATATCCTGCTCAGAGCCCCCAGGAAAGGGAACATGTACAAGATGGATTTGCAAGAAACATCTCCCTCAGGAGAAGTTTCATGCTTTCTATCTAAAGCAAATAGTGATGAGTCTTTCCTATGGCATAAAAGAATGTGCCATGTAAACTTTAAGAACATGAATAAATTAATTAAACATGATTTGGTAACTGGAATGCCAAAGAAAGAGTTTACTAGTGATGATCATTGTGTGGCATGCCTGAAAGGGAAGCAACACAAAGTATCTCACAAGCCTAAGGAAAAGAACTCCATCACTACTCCCCTACACTTGTTACATATGGATCTCTTTGGCCCCACCAGTGTAATGAGTTTAGGAAGGACCTCTTACTGTCTGGTGATCACAGATGATTTTACAAGATTCACTTGGGTCTTCTTCCTTAGAACTAAGGATGAAACCCCTGAGATTCTGAAGAATTTCATCTTAAAAGTTGAGAATCAATGTGATCACAAGGTCAAAACCATAAGATGTGATCAAGGAACTGAATTCAAGAACCAAATCCTTGATGCATTTTGTGATGAAAAAGGTATTACAAGACAATATAGTGCTCCCAGGACTCCTCAGCAAAATGGAGTTGCTGAAAGGAGAAACAGGACACTTATTGAAGCTGCAAGAACTATGTTGTCTGACTCTAAACTGCCTATCACCTTCTGGGCAGAGGCAGTCAATACTGCTTGCTATGTGCAAAACAGAGTTTTAGTAGTTAAGACACATGGTAAGACTCCTTATGAACTTTGGCACAAGAGGAAACCTTTCATTGGTTTTCTCAGGTCATTTGGATGTCCCTGCACCATCTTGAATACCAAAGATCAAATTGCCAAGTTTGCTGAGAAATCAGATGATGGACATTTCATTGGATACTCTTCTCAAGCTAAAGCTTATAGAGTATACAATCTCAGAACTAGAATTGTTGAGGAGTCAGCCAATGTGACTTTCAATGAGCACACTCCCTGTGTGGCTGGTTCTGGTCCGGATTGGCTGTTTGATCTTGATTTAGTTACCAACTGTTTTAACAAATCTTGTGAGCATGTTTCAGGATCTGCAGAAAATCTAAATACAGGTGATCCTGATCCAAGATTTGAGCTAGGAAGATCTTCAACTCATACATCTTCAGCTCCAGTTGGAACTACTTCAGCAAATGAGGTTTCTATCAGCACAACAATGACAAATTCAGCTGATACATCTGGCATGCCTTCAAATTCCAGCTCAGAGGCCTCTCAACCAGATAAAGAAACCTCACTTGTAGAAGACAACAATGGTGATGGTGATAGTGATCAGGAATTCCTTGATGCTAATAACCACACCATAGATGACAACATCAATGATGTTTCACACTCATTGGATCAAGTTAATCTTGATAAGTGTGATAATGTGGAGGGTGAATCTTCAGGACCAGATTTAAATTTCTCAAATTTAGATCTTTCCCAGCAACTTGCTGTGATCCCTCAGCTAAGGATCCACAAGTCTCACCCCACCACAAACATCATTGGAGATGTTGTCACAGGGGTAAGAACAAGAGGACAAACCCATGAAGCAAATGTTTGTCTTCACTCTTGTTTCTTATCCCAGATAGAGCCCAAGAAAGTTGATGAAGCTCTAAAGGATGGAAGTTGGGTTGAAGCTATGCAACAAGAGCTGCTTCAATTCAAAAGGCAGAAAGTTTGGAACCTTTGTCCTCTTCCTCATGGGAAGACTACCATTGGAACCAAATGGGTTTTTAGAAACAAGAAGGATGATAGGGGAATCATCATCAAGAACAAGGCAAGACTAGTTGTTCAAGGATACACACAAGAAGAAGGGATTGACTACACTGATGTCTTTGCTCCTGTAGCAAGACTAGAAGCTGTTAGGATATTCCTGGCATTTGCTGCATCCAAGAACTTCAAGGTCTACCAACTTGATGTAAAGTGTGCTTTCTTATATGGAGTGATTGATGAGGAGGTTTATGTCAAACAGCCACCTGGTTTTGTAGACCCTGATCATCCTGATTATGTCTGCAAGCTTGACAAAGCTCTTTATGGGCTGCATCAGGCACCCAGGAAGTGGTATGAGACACTATCTAAGTATCTCTGCAAGCATGGATACAGAAGAGGTACTATAGATGGAACCCTCTTCATCAAAGGACAGGGAAATGACTTATTGCTGGTTCAAGTATATGTTGATGACATCATCTTTGGTTCAACTAATCCAAAGCTCTGCAAAGACTTTGAGAAGCTGATGAAGGACAGATTTGAGATGAGTTCAATGGGAGAACTCAACTTCTTTCTGGGAATTCAAGTGAAGCAGGTTGAAGATGGCATCTTCATAAGTCAGTCAAAGTATGTTCAAGACATACTCAAGAGGTTCAATATGACTGATTGTAAGATTGCTAAGACACCCATAGCCAGAAACCACTCCCTTGGTCCAGATCTTGAGGGGGAGTGTGTAGATGAGCACTTATACAGGGCTATGATTGGGTCTCTTATGTATCTTACAGCTAGCAGGCCTGATATCATGTTTGCTACATGTATTTGTGCAAGATATCAAGCCAACCCTAAGATGTCTCACTTAATCACTGTGAAAAGGATTTTAAGATACCTCAAAGGTGCTTCAACACTTGGTCTATGGTATCCAAAGAATCCAAATTTCAATCTGTATGCCTATACAGACAGTGATTATGGTGGTTGCAATATGACTGCAAAGTCTACATCTGGGGGATGTCAATTCCTTGGTGGAAGGGTGGTCTCATGGCAATGCAAGAAACAATCCTGTGTGTCTGCATCAACTGCTGAGGCTGAATACATTGCTGCTGCAAGCTGCTGTGCTCAAGTGCTTTGGATTCAAAATCAGATGCTGGACTATGGATTTAACTTCAAGGAGACTCCTATCCACATAGACAACAATAGTGCTATCTCTATCACTGAGAACCCTGTGCAGCACTCAAGGACCAAACACATCAACATCAGGTATCATTTAATAAGAGATAACTATGAAAAAGGATTAATCAAACTAGTCAAAGTTCATACAGATGAACAATATGCTGATCTGTTCACCAAAGCTTTTGATGAACAGAGATTTAAGTATCTGATATCAGCTATTGGGATGATTAACTTTGAGTAGACTTTTTATTAAAACTAATTCTAATTATTTCTTCTTAAAATATGTGTGTCCTAAGTTGTCTAGTTCATCACTTTCATAAGCTCATGTTTTCTTTGGATGTAAAATTCTTTTTGAAGACTTTCCTTAGATTCTTGAAAATTTCTGATACTTCGGAAGATAAAGATTTTATCTTCGGAAGAAAAACATGTCTTTAAAATAAATAACTGTCTAAGAGATTTTACCTTCGGAAGAAGTAAAGATTCATCTTCCGAAGCTTAAAATTCTTATCTCAGACACTTATCTATTTTCAAGAACCTTTTTCTTCCGAAGCAAAATTAACCTTCGGAAGCTTTGTTTATTTTCATACAAAGCATTCAAAGGTTTATTTCTCTTCCGAAGCATAAATTATCAAGACTCTCAGGAAAATCTTCCGAAGCCATTTTAGCTTCGGAAGCTTTTTTAAATCAAAACTTCCGAAGACAAATAAACTTCGGAAGCTTTTCGAATTCCAAGAAAACTACTTTTTGAGCAAAAGTAAACTACTTTTTCAGAGGTGGGACCGACTTTCGGATTTCAAAGTTTATCCTCTTTCATTAACTTTGGTTCAAATCCTTTTTCATATAAATACCCAACGGTTCCCCCTCTTTCCCACTATCTTCCTCAATTCTACTGTTTCTCTAACCTAATTCTCTAAACCGCCTTTGCTTTCTACCTTTCTTCACCCTTAAGCTTCTAAAATGGCCAACCTTAACCGCAGAAACAACCCTGATTTCTCCATGCAACTACACAGGCAACATAATCAAGTTGCTCTGTTAAGCTCTGAGAAAGATGCAAGTTTCTCAGAGATTTGCCAATTCTTGACTCTATCTAACTACTTCACCTCCCTGACCATTGATCCTCCTCTATATGAGGATCAGTTGCTTGAATTCTGGAAGACCTGCCAAGAGGTCATTATGGATGGGGAGAAGGCACTGTCTGCCACAGTGCAAGGGAGGACAGTCTTCATCACTCCGGCCATCATTAACCAACATCTACAGCTGGATGATGAAGAAGGTGAGGTGTCCTTCCCAAAAGAAGCTGTAAATCATTCTTTTGAGCAGATGGGCTATGAAGGAGATTTCTCTGTAAAGACCTTTAGGAAAGGGAAGGTCTCATCCCAATGGAAATTCCTGCTCCATGTGGTTATCCACAGCTTGTCAAACAAGCATGGTGGATGGGACCAGATTCCTGAGGATCTCTCCTTCATTGTTCATGGAATGGTTCAAGGGGTCAAGTTCAGGTATTCACAATTTGTATATACTAATTTACTTGCAAACTTAGACTCCTTAGAGTATTACATGTTTCCTAGATATGTTCAACACATTCTCAACTGTGAACTGGGCTCACAGTTGAGGGAAACAGGTAATATTCTTAAATTGGGACAGATGAAGCCCGGCATCTTTAAAATAATGAAGAAGCCAACTGTAGGCTTCTCTGGGGTAGAAACAGCCCTAGTCCCAAAAATGTTAGAGCTCATTGCTCAAGGTGACAACCTAGCAACACAAGCTAGTGTTGAACCCACACCTCTTTTGTCCCTACCATTAAAAAGACCAGAAATCACCCTCACCTACCAAAGAAAATCCAAACGAACCCCTGCTCAGACTATTGAGTCTGTGCAGGCCCCCAAATACTCAACCTTACAGGAAGAAGTGGACACTAGAGCTCCCACTTCTCCTGAGGAGCAAACCACTCCCATTGTTTCACCTATCAGGGCTGAGGTTCCTCAAGCTCACCCTGATGAGCTCAATAGCCCAACAACCTTAAGCCTTCACTCTGAGTCTCAACACTCAAGTGGACAACCTTCAGGGGACAGCTACCATCCCCAGCCTTTGGATCTCAACCAACCAATTCCCAACCTATCCTTTTACACTGATGAAGACTTAGGATTCAGTGAGTACCATGAGTCTCTCTTCTCCTCCCCTACTCAAAGAGAGATGAGTACCTCTGACTCTCCTCAGTCTATCCCCCATCAGTCACCTGTCACTGAGGTGGACACTTCTGAACCTGTTCAGGATGTCCATATGGAAGAGGCTCTCACTTTTGAAAGTGATTACATCATTAAGACCTCAACCATGGCAACTCAGCCCATTGGCATCTCAACTGAGGCTGCCAGTGAGCAGAGGAAAACCAGCAGCCAAGAAACTCAAGCTGGTGGTGAGAGAGAGGACTTTGGTCCAATCATCTCATCCCCCAATGAATCTTCTGATGAAGATGAGGGGAATTTGAGGCTAAAGGTGCAAAAACTGTCAAAAAATGCACCTATTTAGTCTCTAAGGTTAGTCACTTGGAATCTCAGGTGACTACCTTACAAAACAGGGTCAATGATCAGCAACTCCAGATTTCATATCTGCAGGAAAAACTAGCTGGGAGACCTTTAAGGAGAGCTCAACCAGGAACACAAGAACCTGTGGAAGTGATTGACTTATCCTCCAGCTCACCTATGCAAGTGGGTGATGCTACCAAAAAGGGGGAGAAAGTTGTTACAACCACAGAACCTGGGAGTTCTTCAGAGAGAATGGACATAGAGGACTCACCATCCTCACTTGCTGTTGTGCATTCTCAGCAACTTCCTCAAGTTCACATTAATGTGGACTCTATAGACTCTCTCATCAGGAGTCTATTTGAGGAAGGCATACCAAGGGCTGTCTCATCTCCACCACTGGGAACTAGCAATCAAATCATAAGGTGGAGGTATGATGATGACAGAAGAGCCCTCATACTTCAAAGAGTTCAAGGCCAACAAGAAGTTTTTCAATTCCAAAGCCTGAGCTTTTATGAAAGACTGGATTTAGTCAACCTACCACTTGTCAATCCAAGCAATTCAAGACAAGCTGATAGGCTGGCTCAAAGAATCCAAGACAGGATCATGGCAGAGTTTTCTCTAAGAAGGAGACTTAGGGAATCAGGCAATGTCATCGGTCAACTGGATGTTGAGGTGGACCCTAAGATTAGTTTCATAGGGGAAACCTTGACTGAAGGCCCAGTGACAGAACCTGAGACCCCTGTCTCATCATCAACAACTGCTGCTGAGGTCCAAACTCCAACAGAGACACCTGCTGGTGAAGGTGTTTCTCAGCCTCTCTCTGGCCAGAGCATGGAAGCTACTCCAAGCAATGAAGGCCAAGCCTCAATCCTCCCTGAGTCACAAAGGTCTGTTGGTGACAAAGGGAAAAGGATAATGACTCCTGAGGAAATTGAGGAGGAAGAGAGAGAGAGGAAAAGGAGACTAAGGGGAGAAAGTTCCACTGGGTCATCTAGCTTCATGCAAGCTGCAATCAGGGCTGCCCCCAGACCAAATACTCAGGATGATGAGTTAAGGGCAGTCAGGATTACTTACTTACAGACCAGGAACTATGATATTGATGAGATCATCTCCCTCCCCTTAGAAGAACTGAATGAACTGGCTGACAGAGAAGTGTCAAGAGAGTTGAAGGAGAAAGAGGATGCAATGATACTTCTCCAACTCAAAGAGGAGAAGAGACAGAAAAGACTTACAAGCATGCTCCTACTCTCTCACCAGTTCAAGAAAGTCCTGCACAAGAAGATGTGGTTCCACAAGAACCTCAGGTAGATAAAGAGGAAGATAGGATCAAAATGATCAACTACCTGAGTGCCACAGGCTTCTATCAGGCAGATGCACTTCTTCCTTTATCCTATGACTTCATTGAGTTTGAGTATTTAAAGCAACTTGAACTTGAGCTAGTCAAGGAAAGAAAGACAACCAAAAGGAAACTAAGGGAAGAAGCTGCAAAGTCAAGGGCCACCATTCAAAAGAATGCAAAGAAGTCTGCTGACAGACAAAGAATGGTGAGCTTCTTGAAGCTGTATGGATTCTCCGGAAGGAGACTTGGCCCCATGGCTCTATCCACTATGGATGAGCATATTAGGGTGATCAAGCAGAAGATTAAGAGTGGAGAACTTATTGACTTGCACTCTCTTCCAAGTCAAGTCCCACCTGAAGTGGAGGTCAAGTTTGAACAACCAGAGACACCTCAACAGCACCTCCAGCTGAGCCCCAGCAAGCTTCATCTTCTGATCCTAGGCAGGGTCAAACTCCCTCTCCTTCTGAACCTGTGAGGGAGGAACACCCAACTGAGAAAGACACTGATGATCAACATGGTGCTGCAGACCAGTCTTCTCAGTTAAAGACAACCAAGAGGAAGAAGAGGATGGCTTCTAAACCAAAGACAAAGAAGAAGAAGCCAAAGTCATCTACCTCTGCACCTCAGGCTGAATCAGATCAACCTGAGGAAGTGCATGATGAGGCAGCCCAATCAACTCCTATTCAAGTGGCTCCTCTAACTAGTGAGACACCCATCTTATCCTGGACATACTCTACAATCCAGAGAGATGGACTGTTATAAGAGATCAAGGTGTTGAGAATGTCTACTCATGGCAAGACATAATCAACTTACCTCTGCATGATCTCTTTGAGATGAGAAGATACTATGAAAGTCTTGATGATCCTGACCATCTCATGAAGAAAGGAATGGTCCTGATTGTACTGAAGACTACCAACATTTGAAGATCTTCCAAGTGTTTTGGTAGCATCAGCCTAGGGGGAGTTTGTAAGGATTCCTGAAGTCTGATGCAACCCAAAACAGCTTAAGTGTCTCAGCAAACATGCACTAAGTACTGAAGTGAAGAATGCTTCGGAAGTTTTACACAAAACATTAGAAAATACTCTAAGTGTAAAATCTTCCGAAGCCAAGACCAATATCTTCCGAAGCCAAACATGAAGTCTTCCGAAGCTTCAGAGACAAAGTCTTCCGAAGCCTCATCCTATGAAGACAGATTTCTTCCGAAGACTTTTAGTACACATGCTTTATCTGATGTACTGTTCCATAAAGCACCTTTTCCGCTGCATCTCTGTAAAGTCACCAACTTACATGAGTTGGTGAAAAGGGTCATGCTTTTGGTAACTGTACATTGAGGTCTTGAGTCTGTAACTTTCCACTTTATGTACTTTATCCTTTTTGTATTGTAAAAGGATGTGAGCTATGGCATGTCATAGTCACAAGGTCAAAAGGCAGATATGCCTTTTGATCCTACAATTGATTTTGTTAGTGTCTAGTCAATTGTATCCAGCTGGCCTTCAAAGTATGGCCGGCTGTAGGTTGTAGTATAAGTATTTCAAGTTCTTGTATCTTTCTTTATGCTTTGTAACACTTGTAAGAGAACTTGAGAAAGCAATATACTGCCTCCTTGAAACCCAACTCTCTTGTTCTGTCTCTTTACTTACTTGTGTTTTTAGCTTCACCTTGGTTACCCAGTTCACTGTTTGATTAGAGATTAGTTATTCTCCTCATTGTGTTGTTGTGTTGTAATTGTAGTTAAGCCCTTAAACGATCCTGCAAATATTGTGTTGGGATATGCTTGATAGGTTCAGCCAGATAGCGAAGTAGATAGCAATCTTATGGCTTAACTAACAGAATAAGAAACTTGATGACTCGGATAATCCCCTTGACAATTTTGGCCTTCACAAAGTTTCAAGTCCTTGTTCAAAAAGGATTGAGAACGTGATATCTCTGCGTTGATTTATTTTAACTAAAGTATCCTTGTTTCTCTTTGTCATCCTATCTCAAAAGCTATATGCTTGCTCATCTTTGTATCTCTGAAGCCCCTTGTTGTATTCTTCCTCGTGCCTATCTCTTCTACTATGTGTGAACATTGACCTGGAGTGATGATCTCATTTGTTGTATGATAGTACTGACATGGAGCTCTCATTAGCATGATATGATGATCTTCTTTGTTATACATAAGTATAGACCTGAAGCTCTCATCTGTAAGACTCAATTGATCAACTCCTCTATTATACGTAAGTATAGACCTAGAGCTCTCATCATTTGATGTCAATCAGAACTATGCTTCTTTTGAAAAAGGATCTTTGTTGCTTCTAAAACGAATAGTCAAGCAGAGCGTGTCATTTGTTCAATACATCATGAGGACAGGATAAGTTTTTTTGCCAAATGTTTGTGGGGACTGAGTCATTCAAAGTGTTCTTTAAATGAACCAAAACATGATAACAATAGTTGCGGTTCACTTGTTGAAAAGAAGAAGGCATGGACTTAATAGAACACGTATATCAGTAATCCTTTCGAACTATGACTCTCCAGAAGATCTCTTCAGCTTCTCGTCCTTTTCTACTCTTTATTTTCTTCTCTTTTATTATGTTAAAAATATGTGAAGTTTGGTGACGTCTTGTGGGGCAGTTTCTTTTTGATTTATTTATTTTGCTTTTGTTTTGTTTTAATTATTTTCTAAATAGTTTTATTTTATTTTATTTCAAAAGGAAAATAATTTTTTTTTAAGTTTTTAAATTCTCAGCGAAGCTGTATTTTCGCTGATAGTTTCGCAGTGTGAAACTATAGATTCGCCTGCTCTTTCGCTCATCTCAGTGTCACTTCTGACCAAATCATGTACGGGCGAAACTATAGTTTCGCTGAGCGAAACTACAGTCTATATATCGCATTTTGCAAAATTGAGACCTCATTTTCGCACAATCGAGGTTTTAGGTCTTTGAAAGTATACCGTGACTATTTCATGCGATTTTGAGATTTTGAGAGTTTATTTTCTGTTTGATGGTTATTTAAGCATCTAATGTGAGTTTTGAACCTTGGACAATAGTTTAATCTTGGTTTAATCAACTAGTTTTTGACCGATTGGGCTGAGACTCTTCGGTACCTTCGCAGTTCTTACTGCGAAAGTATCGATAGTCCAGCGAAACTGAACGAAAATTCAAAGGTTTTTAGCGAAACTGTGAAGTTATGCTGTCCGAGCAAACTTAACAGTTTCGCTGGTCATATTTCAGTTTCGCTGCGCCGAATTTATAGTTTCAGCGTGCCGAATCTATTGCACAGGCATGCCGAAATTACTTCATGCTTCTTGCCAAAATTACATTTTCGCCTGCCGAAACTACTGTTTCGGCTAGCAAAACTATACTTTCGCCCAGCGAATTTAAGTTGATTTTTCTTTATTTTTATTATTTTTAATTATTTTTCTTTATTTTTCATTTTAATATATCTTTCTAATGCGTTTCATCTGCTTTTCAGATTAAATGGCTAATCTACAGTTTGACGAGAGGAATAACATCATGGCCATCTTGGATGATACACACCCCAAAGCCGTGGGATTTAGAGACTGTATTCGTTGGCTTCAAAGATCACCCATTGCTTATGCGATCACTCATTCTCTCACCATATATGACCTACAGATCAGAGATTTCTGGCATACTGCCGAGTACGACACTAGTGCCAATCCTCAGAGGATTGTTGTGAGAGTGCTGGAGAACGACATAGCTATTACTGCAGAGATCATTTCTAGAGTATTGAGACTTCAAGAGGATAGTGGAGATGAGGTCGTGCTGACAGATCAAGAGGTATTTGATGCTTTTAGGAGTATTGGATACGAGGGCCCTCCTTTTGGGACAAGAATGGAGATCAAGAAGTCTTTTTTGTCCAAGGAGTGGAGGTACATCGCCCATGTCTTTATTATGTGCTTAGATCACCGCAAGGGTGGATCAGATGGGCTTAACTTGGATTGGGCCAAAGCCATGATTATATTTTGTAGAGGGAAGAAAGCCAACATAGCCAAACTTATCTTTGACTGCATGGCAGAGAATGTAATGACCGTGAAGAAAGATAAATGGCTGTTGTACTCACGATTTCTGTAGATGATCATTGGCGATCTTATTCCTAATGTACCGAGGCATGGGGAGATAAAGAGGTTAGTGCAGATGAACACTCACATATTTGCCGACTACTGTGCGATAAGGCATGATTTCAGTGGGAAGATTACACATTTATGGGAAAACATGTACCCTCCTGAAAGATGGAACTATATTCGGAGGGTGAATGAGTCTGAGGAAAAGCGGGTTGAGAAGACAAGACATAAGCAAGCTGAGCCGGTGAAGAAAAGAAAGAGGTATGCTAAAGAGAAGGATTGTGATTTTGAAGATGAAATTCATGAGGCTGAACAGGAAGTAAGGGCAGAGAAAGAGAGAAGGTCAAAGAAAAGAGCTGAAGAGGGGGAGACCGAGAGGAGGACTAAACACAAACATCAAGCATTTACTAAGCCCCAGAAAAGGGATGAGAGGGCTGGTCTGGATGAGGATGTTATAAGGAACCTCAACTCCTCTCTAGCCAATGAGCTAAGTATGATAAAGACCAAGCTAACCAATCAGGAGTTGAGAGAGAAACAAATAGATAAAATGCTTGAGGGGATGACCCAGATGTTGGTGGATCAGAAAAAGTTGATAAAGAGATTGCTGACTGAGGTCAATGACCTGAAGGCCCCAATTAGCTAACTCAATCTGAGTTAGATGATATGAATGATACTGCTAAGTACCCATTTCTAAATGTGGGTATATCATCCTGGGCAGGAGAGGGCACTTCTGGTGCAGGAGTTGAGGAGGCTGGAGGTTCAGGTGTGAGAGATGATGCTAAGGGAGTGAATGAGGCAGGAAGGGATGTAAATGTTGAGAATGAGGAGGAAGTGATTGAGGCTGGGTTTGTAAATTTGGGCTTTGATATAGAAAAAGATCTAGTCGGTGAGGAGGTTGTAAGAGTCACACCGGCGGAAGGTGCTGACAGGAGATTGATAGATGAGGAGGAAGAGGAGGAACAGTTGGTTGACTATAATTCTGAGCCTGAATACTATGAGGTCGATGAGAGACCATTGACTTATGGTGCCAAGAAGGGCGAGGATAAAGGAGATGCTTAGATGACAAAAGAAGAATGGTTTGTGAGGGAGCAGGGGCCTGAGGAACTAACTCCCCTAATCCAGAACATGCAGAGGCTGAGCAAGAAGGAAGCTGATAAGAAAATCACTAGCTGGAAATACAACCTCGGCCTCAAGATGTTCATGATTAAGAGGAGAGGGGGAGGAATTAGATATTTGCATAAAAGGAAGGCATTTAATACCTTGCCTAAGTGGGACTTAAGGAGGTTAGCTGTGTTGCCAATGATTGACTCTAATTTAAGTGAGAGGGCGAAGATGTTGGAGGAGGAAATCAAGAAAGAAAATGAAAGATAACTTTGGATTTATAAAGGCGGAGAGAAGGAGGTCAAAGAAAGACAAGGATCGGGAAACAGGGAAAGGAAGGATTGTGCTGCGCGTGAAACCCCCAAAGACTGTGAGTAGGGTTAGATTGCCAGATTCCTTTCCCCAACAACTTCAAAGTTTTGAGAAATGGTTTTATGATAACAATACTGTGGAAGCGATGATCAAATAAAAGAATGGAGGAGAAATTAGGTTGTTTGACCCTATGGAGATATTCGCCTTCTATGATGAAGATCTACTTGTACTGTGTGAGAATCATATCAAAGTAGGGGCTGGAGCTGAGACGCGAAAAGAGGCTGCATTGTTCATGACTGTGGGTAACAAGGTAAGGAGTGTTCGGGCTGAGGTGAAGGAACTAGCCCAGAAGGTTCGTGAAAAGGGTGAGTTGAGGATGGATGTGCGGGACTTATCGAGACAATTTGAGCAGGCTAGGGCATGTACCGAAGAAGCCACTACAGCAGGAGCTGACCAAGGAGAATCAATGGCGAAAGCTTCTGAGGATGATGCTACAAGAGCTACTGAAGATATATCTGACGCGACTGGAGAAACTGGAGCTGAAAAGACAAACCTAGAGTGATCAAGACGGTGAGATCCGACCTAGGGGGAGTATTGAAGATCAAGTATAGGTTGGACTCATCTTAGATTAGATTTTGATTATGTTTGATTGTAATAGGGTTAATGTTAGTTTACTTTTGTATGTTGGTTAATTAGTTAATATAGTTTCGCTCATAGCAAGCTCTTAGTTTCACCCGACGAAACTGTCTGTCTCAGCCGGGCGAAACTGTGTTTTTGGCAGGATAGTTTAGCTGGAAGCGAAACTGTCAGCGAAACTATCATTCCTATATATAGTTTTAATCTTTGTCATTGTTGGGCATCCTTGCAAAAACACTAATCGTTTATTCCTGTTGCAAGTGTCCATTGTAAGCTGGTTTATCACAGAAATATATTGAGCTTTTGTTACTTTTATTGTATTGGATCATGATTGTTATATCTTGAAAACATTTGGGTTATTCTTCTTCATCATTGTGTTTGTTGTTTGTTGTTATTGTTGCTATTGAACGAATCAACCTCTCAAGTGTATTGAAATTCGATCAAATGGACCAACAATAACTTTCTTTGTCAAATGTCTGTGGGGACTGAGTCATTTAAGTCTTCTTTAACTGAACCAAAAACATGATAACAAAAGCTGCAGTTCACTCGTTAAAAAGAAGAAGGCATGGTTTTAAAAGGACAAGTATATCATCAATCCCACCAAACTTTGATTCTCCAGAAAATCTCGCCAGCTTATCGTATCTCTATATCCTTCAAATTTTCTTTACTTTTGTTTCCTTATTTTTCTCTAACTTTTTATAAAATTTTGATTAGGTTTTGTGGGACATTTTCTTTTTGATTCTTTTATTTTTGTCTATTTCTAAATTCTTTTCTAAATAATCATATATTAAAAGGTAAATAGAAAATTTTAAGTTTTTAAAGTTGTAGCGAAACTATACTTTCACTGGTAGTTTCGCTGTCAGCTAAACTAAGTGCTATATATTGCACAATGCAAAAATTGAGAGCTCATTTTCGCACCATCGACAAGTATTCGTCTCGGAGCCCTTATTGTGAACCTCCCGTACGATTTTGATTTCTTGTTTGTTTTCTTAGTGATTGATGACAATTTGATCATTAGGTGTGTGTTTCGAACCCTCGTTGGTAGTTTAATCTAGATTTAAACATCTTTTTAAGGACCGATTGGACTGTGACTCTTCGGTACCTTCGCAGTTCATACTGCGAAAGTACCGATGCTCCAGTGAAACTGAATGAAAGTTCAGTGGTTTTCAGCGAAACTGTGATGTTATGCTGTCCGAGCAAACTTGACAGTTTCTCTTGATAAAACTCAGTCTTGCGTGGCCGAAATTATAGTTTCGTCTTGCCGAATCTACTTCTTCGGCCGGCCGAGACTACAATTGCTTCTCTGTCGAATCTACACTTTCGTTTGCCGAAACTACTGTTTCAGCCAACGAATTTAATTTGTTTTTCCTTTAATTTTATTCTTTTTAATTGTTATTTGTTTTTTTATATTTTGGTATATCTTTCTAAATTGTTTCATTTTCTTATTTTCAAATAAATGGCTAATCTTAAATTTGACGAACGGAAAAACATCACAGCTATTCTGGATGTTACAAGCCCAAAATCAGCAGGATTTTGTGACTGCATACATTGGCTCCAACGTTAACCTATTGCTTATGCGGTCTCTCACTCTCCTACTATTTATGATCTCCATATCCGAGACTTTTGGAGAACCACCGAGTACGACACGAGAGCCAATCGTGAGAGTATTGTTGCTAGAGTGCTAGAGAATGACATCTCAATTATTGTGGAGATCATTGCTCGGGTGCTAAGGCTGCAGGAAGATTGTGGGGATGAGGTGGAGATGACTGATCAGGAGGTGTTTGCTTCCTTCAGGAGCATAGGATATGAAAGCCCTCCTTTCGGGATAAGGAAAGAGATCAATAAGTCTATCTTGTCCAAGGAGTGGAGATACATTGCTCATGTTTTCATTATGTGCTTAGATCACCGAAAGGGTGGATCAGATGGGCTAAACATGGACTGGGCCAAAGCCATGATCATCTTTTGTAGAGGGCAGAAGGCTAACATAGCCAAACTTACTTTTGACTGCATGGCCGAGAATGTTATGGCCCTAAAGAAGGACAAGTGGTTGTTGTATCCAAGTTTCCTCCAGATGTTGATAGACGACTTGATACCGAACGTGCCTAGACACGTAGAGATAAAAAGGCTGGTTCAGATGAACAAAAGGATAATCACTGACTGCTCTGATATAAGGCATGATTTTAGTGGAAAGATCACACATCTGTGGGAAAACATGTATCCAGCCGAAAGGTGGAACTATATTAGGAGGGTGATAGAGGCTAAAGATAAGCCTGCTGAGGAGACGAGAGAAAAACAAGCTGAGTCTGTAAAGAAGAGGAAGAGATACGCCAAAGAGAAAGATTCTGACTTTGAGGAAGACATTCATGAGGCTAAGCAGGTGTTGAGGGCTGAGAAAGAAAAACGATCCAAGAAAAGGGCTGATCAGGGGGAGACTGAGAGGAGAACAAAGCAAAAGCATCAGTCATTTACTAAGCCCCAAAGGAGAGAAGAGAAGGGTAGCTTGGATGAGGATATTATCAGGAACCTCAACTCGTCACTGGCCAATGAGTTGAGCATGATGAAGACAAAACTCAAGAATTAAGGGAGAAAAGGAAGGATGAGATGTTGGAGGGGATGTCTAAGATGCTGGTGGATCAGCAAAATCTGATTAAGAGATTGTTGAAGGAAGTTAATAAGCTGAAGGTTGTAGCCAGCCTGCCTAATAAGCTAATTCAATCTGAGTTAGATGATCTGACTGATATTCCAAGGTACCCATTCCTGAATGTGGGTACCTCTACTAAGGTAGGAGAGGGCACAAGTGATGCAGCTGATGAGATAGTAGGAGGATCTGGTATGAGGAATGAGGAGGAAACTGAGAATGTGTCTGGAAGGAAGGAGAATGAAGGGAATGTAGAGGAGGTGATCGAAGTTGGATTTATAGATTTGGGAATCAATATAGATACAGATTTTGGAGGTGAGGAGGTTATGAGAGAGCCGACTGAGAAGAGTTTGTTTGATGAGGAGGAGGAGGATGAAAAACTGGTAGATTATGACACAGAACCTGAGTATTATGAGGTTGATGAACGACCATTGACTTATGTGGCCAAGAAAGGCTCTGAAGATGGAGATGTATTCGAGCTTGAGAAACAGGAATGCTTCGTTAGGCAAAAGGAACCAGAAGAGATAACCCCTTTATTGCAGAATATGCCGAGGCAGAGCAAGAAAGAAGGTGACAAGAAGATAATCAGCTGGAAGTATAAAACTGGACTGAAAATGTTCATGATAAAGAGGAAAGGGGGAGGTATCACATACTAGCATAAAAGGAATGCGTTTAAGACCTTGCCTAAGTGGGATCTTAGGAGGTTGGCAGTGATTCCTATGATAGATTCCAATTTAAGTGAGCGAGCCAAGCTGTTGGAAGAAGAGGTCAAACAAGGGCTCAAAGACAATTTTGAAGCATTTGGATACATGAAGGCTGAACGGAGGAGATTGGGAAATCGGAAAGGGTCGGATTGTACTGAGCATGAAGAAACCGAAGACTGTGAGTCGGGTGAGGTTACCTGATCCCCTCCCCCAAAAGCTTCAGAGTTTCGAGAAGTGGTTCTACGATAACAACACTAGGGAGGCGGTGATTAGGTTATAGGATGGAACTGAATACAGAGACTTTGATTTAATGGAGTTATTTGCTTGTTGTGATGAGGATTTGCTAGTGCTGTATGAAAATCAAATAAAAACTGGGGCAGGAGCTGAGACACGAAAATAGGCAAGTCTGTTTATGACAGTTGCCAACAAGGCGCGAGGGGTTCGGGCAGAAATAAGAGAGTTGGCCCAGAAAATTCGGGAGGAAGATGAGGTGAGAATGGACGTGCAGGATTTGACTAGACAATTTGAAAGAGCAAGCGCACATGGCGAAGAAGAGATTGCATCAGGAGCAGAAGCTGAAAGCAAATCAAAGGCTGAAGAAGATACTGGAGCTGAAGCGACAAATGAAGAATGATCAAGACGGTGAGATCCAACCTAGGGGGAGTATTGAAGATCTAGAATAGGTTGGACTCACCTTAGATTAGTTTTGTTTATGTTTAAATAGTTAAATGTTAGATTACTTTTGTAAGTATTTTAGTTATGTGAGTTTTGCTGCCCCGCGAAACTATGAGCGAGGATTGTCAATTCTTGCTTGGATTGACTTGTACCTCAGATGTGATACAAGTTTCCTAGTTTTTGACTGATCTTGGACTTTTATGATTCCAGATTTCTGCATAAACTGAGATACTATAGTGTAACTCCCAACACAGTCAATTCCTTCTTGATTTTATATTTTTAAGAAAGGAAATACCTGTACCAACTGATCAAAATTTTAAATTACTCCCCCTAAAGTTTATATCCATAAGGAATAGAAACCTTAAACATTTCAAAAATTTTGAAGGTGAGGTAATTTTGTAATGTTTTTATTTTCTTATCTATACATGAAGAGGAATTATACGTTTCTTGGGATCATATCAATCTTACATTACACAAGTGCAAGCTTTTGTTAGTAAAATAGACATGGTTATGAGCTTATTGATTGAAGGTATGTTTATCCTCTTAAACTCATGCTTGGTTAATATTGTAATGCATGGTAGAACGTTTTACAACTTACTTGACCAGGTCATTTAAATTATGAGATCTCATTTTCACTGATCCTTATTGGGATTTTTTTACTGTGATTCTTTTATTGATTTGATCCTTATTGGGATTCTTTTTCACTTCAATTTGGAAGGTGATCCATGATGGGATTCTTTTTGTTCATTCACAAGGAAAGTGATATTTTGTTAAATCATCCAAGGTGGATTTGTTCCACATTGGGAATCTTTTGGATCATGACATCAGCACTATGTGCTTCTTTCTCCAGATCTTTGCTTAGCGAAACATAGAAGAAACTGATGTGCGTGAATGAGATTCATACGGCATCATTACCTGGTGTGCTTAGGTTGCCACACACTCATACACTTGGATAAGCCAATACTTACCAATACTCTGAGATGAGTGTTTCACAGTTGAATATGAATTTTAATTCGTCACAGCATGTATCTTTTTTTCCAAGCAAAGCCTACCCGCATATCAGATAAGTCATGACAGTGTTCTGAAATTTTGAAATAAGCACAGTGAATGATATAACGACTGTAATTATATCATTTCGTTTAAGTATAAACCACATACTTCATAAGATGACTTCTTTTGTGATTTTTGTAATCTTTTGAATTGTTTCTGAACCTTATAATTTTTACTCAAGGTTAATCATGCCAATTGATTAAACTAGGAATTCAAACCGACTAGGTTCAAATGCCTTGGTAAATAAATCAGCCAATTGATTATCAGTGTGAACCTGAATCAATTTGATTAACCCCTTTTCAGCATAATCTCTCAAAAAATGATATCTAATTTCAATATGTTTTGTTTTTGAGTGCTGAACAGGATTATTTGTGATAAACAATGGTGTTGTGTTGTCAATATGAATTGGAGTGGGCAAGAAGTTAAAACCATAGTCAAGCATCTTGTTTGAATCTAGAGAACTTGATAACAACAAGCTGATGTTGCTATATACTTAGCTTCTGCTGTTTAAACAGACACGTTTGTCTGCTTCAAGCACTGCCAGGAGACTAGTTTGGGACAAAGAAGTTGACAACCGCCAGAAGTGGATTTACTATTAAAGTTGCATCCCCCGTAATCACTCTCAGTGTAGGCATATAGATTTATAGGGTCTCATACCACTTCCGTGGCGCTTGATGAAGAACATACAAAGCTTTGTCAAGCTTGTACACCCTATGTGGGAAATCTGGGTCTTCAAAGCCTGGTGGTTGACTCACATAGACTTCTTCAGCAATGTTTCCATACAGAAAGGCACACTTTAAATCCATTTGATAAACAGTGAATTTCATGGATGCTAGTATGCAAGAAAGAGTCTTATTGCCTCTAAGCAGGCAACAGGAGCAAACACTTCGTCATAATCAATTCCCTCTTCTTGTGTATAACCCTGAGCCACCAATCTTGCTTTGTTTCTGATGACAATTCCCCGTTCATGAGTTTTGTTCCTGTATAGCCATCTGGTACCGATAGGGTATTGTCCTTCGGGAAGATCTACTAGTTTCCATACTTCTTGTTTCTTGAATTGGAGCAACTCTTCCTGCATTGCCTCAATCCAGCTATTGTCTTTAAGAGCCTATTTGATATTCTTGGGTATTGTATGATACAGAAAGCAAGAGAACAAACAAATGTTTGCAATGCTTGACTTGCTTCTTGTCACCCGTTCATTAAGTTCACCAATAATGCTTTCCACTGGATGATTCTTGTGTATTCTGGTGGTTGGAATTGAGTAGCCAGCAATGGATACATCAAGATTAGAGACATTCAGATCATCTTGGTGAGAGGCATCTTCATGTTGTGATATGGGAGAGTTGTGAAAGTAATCAAAGTCTTTTCCAGTTCCTGCTTCAGCGTCATCAACACTTTGAAGGGTTTCATCATTTGATGTTCTTTCAGTTTTAACTGGCAGTGTATCTGGTTCATGATTTCTTACTTTAGTCGAAGTTTCTACTGAAGGAGATGGAAGTGTTTGGACCAACCTCAGTTGAAACACTCTCATTTTATGATGCTTGTCTGATAGGACAACTTGCAGTGAAACATCTTCATTTAGTTCTTCAGCAGAAGTAGGAGGAATCGTTGGATAATCATTTCTTCTTCCTACTGATTCAGAAGATCCAGCTTATTGTAGGTTACCTGCAGTAGGCAAGTGAAATTTATAAAATGACCTTGTAAATGAGTCAATATCAAACAACCAGTCAGATCATTTATTGATTTGGGAAAGGAATGCTCATTGAATTGAACATTTTTTGATTTATCAATAATGTTTAATCGAGGATTAAACACTTTATAAGCCTTTGAGACAGAGGAATAACCTACAAAGAATCATTTATCAGACTTTGAAGCAAACTTTCCCAAATGGTCTCAGATGTTCAATATTGATATAGGACTACCAAATGACTTAAAAAATCCAATGATTGGTTTTCTGTGAAAGAGAAGTTCATAAGGAGTCTTGTTGGTTTTTTTTACAATCAAAGTTCTATTTTGTACAAAGCACGATGTGTTAACTGCTTCTTCCCAAAAGGAAATTTGTAGTTTAGCATCGGCTAGCATAGTTCGTCCTGCTTCAATTAGTATTCTATTTCTCCTTTTAGCTACCCCATTTTGTTGAGGAGTTCTAGCTGCACTAAATTGATGAGCAATGCCTTTGGTTGTACAAAAAGAATTCATATCTTCGTTTTCAAATTCAGTCTCATTGTCACTTCTAAATTATTTAACTTTATGATCAATTTGATTTTCAATTTTGGTGATGAAATCTTTTATTAATTGGGATGCTTCGTTTTTATGAAGTAAGATAAATTTGGAAAAGTCATCTATGATCATCAGACGATATTGTTTCTTTCCAATGCTCTTGACATGAGTTGGTCCAAAAAGATTCATGTGAAGTAATTTCAATGGAGAATTGTTTGTGTTCACAAGCTTTGGCTTGTGGGAAGACTTATGTTGTTTCCCTTTTGAGACAAGCTGAACAGTGGTCAATAAAATAAAATTCTTTTTGAGGTAAACCAATTACATGGTTTCCCTTGACCAATCTATTCATGTTTTTTTAAATTTGTATTTCCCGAACGTCTATGCCAAAGTTATGACTCATCAAAAGATGCTTTTGACAGAAGACATGTTTCTTTTTTAGGTAGAGCAGAATTAAGGTTAAGACATAGGTCTTAATTTTCCTTAGGTTCTTCAAGACAACCCATTCTTTAGGAATTTGAAATCCTGATTTCAGAATGTAACAATGAGTGTCAGTGAAGTGAGTGGAATATTTTTTGTCGCAGATCTGGAACACGCTAAGTAGATTGAAGTTCAGTTGTTCACAGTAGTTCACTCTATCAAAACTTAGCAGCCTATGTTACAGATCCTTCACCAGTGATTCTATCACCTTGTGAATCTCCACCAAATGCCATAGTAGTTCCTTGAATATGCTTGAAATCATGAAGGAGGGAACTGTCTCTAGTCATGTGTCGGGAGCATCCACTGTCCACATACCATAGGCTATTGGACATATATGGACGACCCTACAAGCATGAAAAGAACTAAGTAGAATATGGAACCCAAGCCATGACGGTCTTGGCTTTCCCGTTCCTATCCATGACAGTAACTTCTTGATATTTTTCTCTAAATTGTGGCTTAGAGGATGAAGTTTTGTTTGATTTCTGTTGAGATCTTGCTGATTTCATCTTATCTACTTCAACGGAAGTGGTAGAGATCAATCTTTCCTCTTTCATACCCGTGTTCAAGAAGAAAAGATGATAAGGTCTCATACCACTTCCGTGGCACTTGATGAAGAACATACAAAGCTTTGTCAAGCTTGTACACCCTATGTGGGAAATCTGGGTCTTCAAAGCCTGGTGGTTGACTCACATAGACTTCTTCAGCAATGTTTCCATACAGAAAGGCACACTTTACATCCATTTGATAAACAGTGAATTTCATGGATGCTAGTATGCAAGAAAGAGTCTTATTGCCTCTAAGCGGGCAACAGGAGCAAACACTTCGTCATAATCAATTCCCTCTTCTTGTATATAACCCTGAGCCACCAATCTTGCTTTGTTTCTGATGACAATTCCCTGGTCATGAGTTTTGTTCCTGTATAGCCATCTGGTACCGATAGGGTATTGTCCTTCGGGAGATCTACTAGTTTCCATACTTCTTGTTTCTTGAATTGGAGCAACTCTTCCTGCATTGCCTCAATCCAGCTATTGTCTTTAAGAGCCTATTTGATATTCTTATGTATTGTATGATACAGAAAGCAAGAGAACAAACAAATGTTTGCAATGCTTGACTTGCTTCTTGTCACCCATTCATTAAGTTCACCAATAATGCTTTCCACTGGATGATTCTTGTGTATTCTGGTGGTTGGAATTGAGTAGCCAGCAATGGATACATCAAGATTGGAGACATTCAGATCATCTTGGTGAGAGGCATCTTCATGTTGTGATATGGGAGAGTTGTGAAAGTAATCAAAGTCTTTTCCAGTTCCTGCTTCAGCATCAACAACACTTTGAAGGGTTTCATCATTTGATGTTCTTTCAGTTTTAACTGGCAGTGTATCTGGTTCATGATTTCTTACTTTAGTCGAAGTTTCTACTGAAGGAGATGGAAGTGTACTTGGACCAACCTCAGTTGAAACATTCTCATTTTATGATGCTTGTCTGATAGGACAACTTGCAGTGAAACATCTTCATTTAGTTCTTCAGCAGAAGTAGGAGGAATCGTTGGAAAATCATTTCTTCTTCCTACTGATTCAGAAGATCCAGCTTATTGTAGGTTACCTGCAGTAGGCAAGTGAAATTTATAAAATGACCTTGTAAATGAGTCAATATCAAACAACCAGTCAGATCATTT
This sequence comes from Flaveria ramosissima, assembly GCA_025215565.1. NCBI lineage: Eukaryota > Viridiplantae > Streptophyta > Magnoliopsida > Asterales > Asteraceae > Flaveria > Flaveria ramosissima. The sequence continues at coordinate 65,902,612 of CM046036.1, forward strand.
ATTGATTTGGGAAAGGAATGCTCATTGAATTGAACATTTTTTGATTTATCAATAATGTTTAATCGAGGATTAAACACTTTATAAGCCTTTGAGACAGAGGAATAACCTACAAAGAATCATTTATCAGACTTTGAAGCAAACTTTCCCAAATGGTCTCAGATGTTCAATATTGATATAGGACTACCAAATGACTTAAAAAATCCAATGATTGGTTTTCTGTGAAAGAGAAGTTCATAAGGAGTCTTGTTGGTTTTTTTTTACAATCAAAGTTCTATTTTGTACAAAGCACGATGTGTTAACTGCTTATTCCCAAAAGGAAATTGGTAGTTTCGCATCGGCTAGCATAGTTCGTGCTGCTTCAATTAGTATTCTATTTCGACTTTTAGCTACCCCATTTTGTTGAGAAGTTCTAGCTGCACTGAATTGATGAGCAATGCCTTTGGTTGTACAAAAAGAACTCATATCTTCGTTTTCAAATTCAGTCTCATTGTCACTTCTAAATTATTTAACTTTAAGATCAATTTGATTTTCAATTTTGGTGATGAAATCTTTTATTAATTGGGATGCTTCGTTTTTATGAAGTAAGATAAATTTGGAAAAGTCATCTATGATCATCAGACAATATTGTTTCTTTCCAATGCTCATGACATGATTGGTCCAAAAAGATTCATGTGAAGTAATTTCAATGGAGAATTGTTTGTGTTCACAAGCTTTGGCTTGTGGGAAGACTTATGTTGTTTCCCTTTTGAGACAAGCTGAACAGTGGTCAATAAAATAAAATTCTTTTTGAGGTAAACCAATTACATGGTTTCCCTTGACCAATCTATTCATGTTTTTTAAATTTGTATGTCCCGAACGTCTATTCCAAAGTTATGACTCATCAAAAGATGCTTTTGACAGAAGACATGTTTCTTCTTTAGGTAGAGCAGAATTGAGGTTAAGACATAGGTATTAATTTTCCTTAGGTTCTTCAAGACAACCCATTCTTTAGGAATTTGAAATCCTGATTCCAGAATGTAACAATGAGTGTCAGTGAAGTGAGTGGAATATTTTTTATCGCAGATCTGGGACACACTAAGTAGATTGAAGTTCAGTTGTTCACAGTAGTTCACTCTATCAAAATTTAGCAGCCTATGTTACAGATCCTTCACCAGTGATTCTATCACCTTATGAATCTCCACCAAATGCCATAGTAGTTCCTTGAATATGCTTGAAATCTTGAAGGAGGGAACTGTCTCCAATCATGTGTCGGGAGCATCCACTGTCCACATACCATAGGCTATTGGACCTGTATGGACGACCCTACAAGCATGAAAAGAACTAAGTAGAATATGGAACCCAAGCCATGACGGTCTTGGCTTTCCCGTTCCTATCCATGACAGTAACTTCTTGATATTTTTCTCTAAATTGTGGCTTAGAGGATGAAGTTTTGTTTGATTTCTGTTGAGATCTTGCTGATTTCATCTTATCTACTTCAACTGAAGAGTTAGAAGAGTATTCAAACCTTCGGTCCCTGTTTCTTTGATGAAATTTGATCCCTTTTTGATTTCAAACATCATTTTTGATTTATATTTTGAATGAAAATCAGGTGTTTGTTTGATATTGAAGTTTAAATTTCTTTAGATACTCTTCAACTCTTTCTAATTGCTTAAGTCATCATTAAAAGTTGATGCCCTGGATTGTTTATTATAAAAAGGACTTATGATTTTGGGTTTCATAGTTGAGATTAGTGAGATGGGCTTGTTTTGTAGAATTCTCAAGCCTTTTTGTTTGAAGAAACAATCAGATGCGTTGTGGTTAGTCATATCACAGCAGAACAATATTTGTTAAAAATAAAATTTATGGTGGAATGATTGTTCATGTCACAGATTGAGCAGTATTGATTGAAATAACACTCATCTGTTCTATGGTTTGATATCTCACACACGTCACAATACATGTGCTTGTCTCTTGATGCTGATCTTGAAGTTGAGACCTTAGTAGAATTACCAGTTTTCAACTGAGTCTTTGATTTTGGTAAGGAAGCAACATCAGCCTTTTTAGTAGTTTGTTTCACAACACTACTATTTTTGTGTCTTTTAGGCTGATTTTGTTCCTTTTGCTTTTTCTATCCTCCCGTTCTTGCTGATTTACATAATCTTTATTGAAAATATCAAAACCGACACCTTTCTTTGGTTTTGATGATTGAGAATCTGTTTTGATAATTGTCTTTGAAATCAAAGGAGTTTTCCCTTTGTTTTTTTATGAAACTTTGACTGATGTGATTGAATTGTTTAGAGATTTGATCTCATAATCAGAAATGCTTTCAGCAGATGGTTTCACAGTAACTTCAACCTTCTTCTTTTCTTTGAGAATTTCAGGGATGAGCTTCACAAAAGGCACTATTGCCTTGATTGGGCTCCTTGTTTTAATTACATTTACAGACTTGTCTGAGCACTCTTTGATATTGACTGGATGACTAACTTGATTTTATCCTTATTTGTTTCAATATAAACACTTGGTTTATTTTGAGTATTTGTTATTTGTGAGACTACTGATTTAGTTTCAATAGTCTTAGGTTCAATTTGCTCAGAAAAAATGAGTGACTCAGGCATGACAGTGTAATTGTCATTGTATGGAGGTGGACACGAATTGTATCCAATCCCAGTCATATCCTTAGGATCCTTTTGTGAATCAAGCACTCTTGCAGCTTTGCTGACGACAGTTGAAACCTTTCAGGTTTCACTTTAGTGGCTGATTGCTTAGCTTTGGATTTTTCATTTTCAGGTGCAAGAGTATATTTTTCCCCATTCAGTTTTTCAATGTCAGAGATTAGCGATTTGATTTTAATCTCAAAACTCTGCATTTCACGTTTAAGCATCTCTGATTTTACTTTTTCTTCTTTAATTTTAGCAGCTAATTTGTGATTGTGCTCACGGTATCCCTGCAGTTCAGCAATGCATTTAACACTGCTAAGATTATACTTTACCTCGGATGGCATAGGAGTTGGGCCATCATTTATGTGAGCCATAAGAGCATGATTTTGAAATTAAGGCTTCACTTCCTCAGCATACAGGCTCCAATCACATACTCCATCTTGTCTGATGACAAGATCATTTGAAGTATTTTGGTTGCTTCCATGAGCTTGATTGGTCAGTTGAGGCTGACTTTAGTGAGATTGTTGATGTTGACTTTGATGATTATATTGATGTTGATTGTTTGATAAGAAGCTTGAGTTTGATTGTGATGATGATTGGCCATGGGAACTTCTTTGAAAGTTGTTGTTGTTTTTTCTTGGAGCATTGCATTCTCTTGAGAAGTGACCGGCCATACCACAGTTGAAGCACTTAACCTTGGACTTATCATATCCAAGTTTGGTATTCTCATTCAGACTTAGCTTCCTTCCATTTCTGAAAAACGTTTTAGCCCTCATGGCTATCATAGTCATTTGCCACTGTAGATCCATTTCTTCTACATCATCAGGATCCATTTCTTCTAAGTCTTCTTGGATTAGATAAGCAGAGGTGAGTCTTCCTCCCAAGTAGGCTTCAAAGCTTGCAACAAAGGCATTGTAAGTAGCCTTTTACTCTTCAGATCTCTGGTCTGCAGGCATGTTTGAGGGAGTGGTAGTGAATACAAGTAATTGTGATGAAGTTGATGGCTTGTTAGTTGATAGAGCAACAATGAATCAAGTTGATTTGATTTGATCTCTTGATGAGAGAAAATCATCTTCTTCAGTAATGAATGCATTTTCCACAGAATGAGTTTCTAATGGAAATTTTTAAGCCTTAGTGACTTGTGGTCCACTGAGGTTCCTGCTCCTTTCATCAAGTTCAAGAGCTTCGATTTTTGCAATCATTATATCCATACTAGTGCTTTCCAGATCAAGTGTGTTTTTCAGCATGGTCACATTTTGCTTCCAACTCTCAGGAAGACTATGTAACATCTTCTTATTTATAACCCCCTTAATCTCAAGATCATTGACCAACTTCACAAGCTGAGGCAATTGTTTTGAGATGACTCCCCTTTGGAGTGGTGGAAGGTTTCATACTGATTGACCAGCTTGTCTTTGTTGATTTCAGCTACTTCACTGCTTCCTTCACATATAATAAGCAGTGCATCCCATATAGTTTTTGATGTTCCATATTTCTCAAGCCTTTTGAGTACATCCATTTTTATGGCTTGTATGAGTATGGAGTATGCTTTGAGGAAAATATTTATCTTCTTATACTCATTATCATCAAGGGTTAAGTTAAAATCTTCAATGGGTATTCTTGTTGTTTTGTATAATGCAACTTGGTCAGCCGAGAGTGACACAGGGATGTAAGGTCCTTTGCATATAGAAATCCAATAATCCGGATCTACACCTGTAATATAATTCATAAACTTGATTTTCCATTGCTTAAACTCATATTTGTGTTTGAGCATAGGAGGTTTTGGAGCATGACCAAGTTCAGAAAAGTTAAGTGAATCCATTGTAATAAGCTTGTTTTAGATTGTTTGAATAAGGATTAGATTAATTTTTAAGTCCAAGTGGTCCAAACAGTCTAACTTTTGAATATTATAATGGTTCTTGTGAGCAGTAGCAGTCGGTTGTCTAAGTGAACAGTCCGAGAATGCTTCTGTAACTATGCTGTTGATTTGAGGTCAGAAGTTTATGATGATGATGATGTGTTTGTTCTAGTTTTTGAGTAGAATATGCTATTGGAAGTTGAGTTCTTGATTCTGAGTAGTCGAATAGGGAATCCAGTCGATGTTTTAAGGAGATTTCAGTATGAATACATGTTAGAAGTTAATGAATTTGCTAACAGTAACTCAATCACCAGTTCAATCGATTTCCATTCAGATCTGGGCAGATTTGAAGCGAATCCGAGAGCCAACGCTCTGATACCAATTGACAGGGTTTTGAGTATGATATTCTCAATTGATGTGAATCAACTAGGATCGAATATGATGATTGAGTCAGTAATTATATTGCGGAATTATATAATCATAGATCATTGAATGTTAGAAATACTCATAAATGCTTTGTATTAATGATGGTGAAAAGTTACAATGAATGCTAGGGTTTATCAAAATACAGTTATAAGACACAACTCAAACATTAAACTGTCAAAGATTCTAATTATTCTGGTTATTCCAAAAGTAGGGTTTTCTATTCTATTTATAGGCTGACAAAAGGCCTTTACAAAATGACTAAACTACCCATGTACTATACATCAGGAAACTAGTCTAAGTACAAAAACCTCATCAACATTTTCTTCTGTTCATCCGCATTAACTAATGTGGATGTCTTGATCTTCATCAGCATTTCTTTTTGTTCTTTAGAATTGGTGTTTGGTCATCTGCATTGACAAATGCGGATGAATAAACACTTATGCGCATTTGTTGCTTAACATCTGCATTAGTAAATGCGAATGAACAAATACTTTTTCAGCATTTGTTCGGCTGTCCACATTTGTTAATGCGGAAGAACAAATACTTGTCAGCATTTGTTTAATGGTCATCCGCATATACAAATGCGGATAGCCGACACTTGTCTTCTTTTTTTATGCAGATTCTTCATCCGCATATCTTCTTGGACTTGGGGAGAATTCAAGCAGAGCAACCATCAACCACCACTTGAATTGATATGTATGATCCTTTCAGGGTCCAACAGATCAGAAGATGAAGTTTGCTATGATCTAGCATGAGGTCCAGGTTGTGTTGTCTCAAATGGTTCAACCTTAACCTCAACTCAGGAGGAGATTGACTTGGTGGGAGTGTAAGTCAACAAGCTCTCCTTTCTTAATCTTTTGCTTGATCACTCTAATATGCTCATCCATAATGGATAGATACATTGGACCAATCCTCCTTTCGGAGAATCCATACAGCTTCAAGAAGCTTATCATCCTCTGTCTATCAGCAGACTTCTTTTGACTCTTTTGGATGATGGCTCTTGACTTTGCTGCTTCTTTCCTCATCTTCCTCTTAGTAGTTGTTTGCCCTTTTAGAGCTTGTTGCTTAAGCTGCTTGAGGTAATCAAACTCAATATACTCATATGATAAGGGAAGAAGTAGAACTGCCTGATAAAGTCCTGTGGCACTCAGGTAGTTAATCATATTTTGTCTATCAACTTTCTTATCCACCTGACGTTGTTCAGTTGCCACATCCTCTTTCTCAATACTTTGTTGAACTGGGGAGAGGGTTAAAGAGCATGTTTGTAAAGCCTTTTCTATCTTCTTTCTTCTTTGATCGTGAGGAGCAACTCTACATCCTCTGCCTCGTTCCTCTCTTTAGACATTTTCATGTCTACCAGTTCATTTAATTCCTCAAAAAGGAAAGAGATAATTTCATCAATGTCATAGTTCCTGGTCCCCAAGTAGTTTATCCTAGCTTCCCTCAACTCATCATTCTGAGTGTTTGGCCTGGAGGCAGCTCTGATAGCAGCTTCCATGAAGCCTAAGGACCCAATTGAACTTTCTCCCCTTAACTTCCTCTTCCCCCCCTCTCTCTCTCTCCTCTTCCTAAATCTCCTCAGGAGTCAATATCCTTTTCCCTTCGTCACCTACAGACCTTGGTGACTCAGGGTGGAGAGATCTTTGGCCTTCATTTCCTGATGTAGCAGTCAGACTCGGGCCAGAGAGCGGCTGTGAAGCACCTTCACCAGCTAGTGTCTCACTGAAGGTATAGGATGTTAAAGTAGTAGTTGCTGTGACAGTGCTCATAGGTTCTATCATTGGGCCTTCAGTTAAGGTTTCTCCTTTGAAGCTAATCTTAGGGTCCACCTTAACATCTAGTTGACCAATGACATTCCCTGCTTGCATTTGTCTTCTTCTTTGTTTGAATTCTCAAAAATCTTGTCTTATATCCTCTCAACCATTCTGTCAGCTTGCCTAATTTAACTTGGGTTGGCAAGTGGCATATTGACTAGAGGAAGACTGTCATATTAGTTCAAGGTTTGAAAGTTGAAAACCTCTTGCTATCCTTGAGCTCTATGCAGTATCAGGGCTCTTCTATTAGCATCATACCTTCACCCAGTTATTTCATTAATAGCTTCTTGGGGTGGGGATGACATTGTCCTTGGAATACCCTCCTCAAACAAGCTTTGAGTGAGAGAGTCCACATTAATGTGAACTTGAGGAGGTCACTGAGTATGGACAATTGCAAGTGAGGGTGGTGAATCCTTAGTGTCCATACCCAGTGAAGAACTCATAGGTTCTATGATGTATTGGACTTTCTCCTCCTTTTTGCTAGCATCACCCTCTTGCATAGGTGAGCTAGGAGTTAGGTCTATCACCTCCACAGGTTCTTGTGTTCTTGGTTGAGCTCTTCTTAAAGGTCTCCCAGCTAGTTTCTTCTTGAGATAAGAAATCTCAAGTTGCTAATCATTTGTTAGGATCGTCTATTGAACGAAATACTAACTGATTAACATGTATACCGAATCAAATAGTGCGGAATCCTATTTGATTAGCGATCCAATCAGTGAGAACGCACGTCGAATCAATTGTGGATTGAATCTAAACGTTAAGAACGATATGGAATCGATCTAGTGCGATCTATGAACTTGGAACAGGTTCTTAGAGGTCTCTGGACGGCTAGGGTACGTCTGGAGTCGAAGTGATATGAATTGTTCTGTTTTTCCACGAATTAAGTGGTATTTATAGGTTAGGGTTTCTTATTCGGGCGACTAAACCATTAGCATGGTTCAGTCGTGCGATTGAGCCATGCAGTTGATCCATTCGCACGATTGAGTGTTCAGTCGTGCGACTGAGCCAATATCATGTTACAATCATACGACTAATCCAGTCTCCTGGTTCAGTCGTGCGACTGAGTCATTCGCATGAAGTTGTTCATGCGTATGGTCCATTCACATGGGCCATTCGCATGAGCACTTCATATTACTAAGTTTGAATGTATTTGTTAATCATTACATTATCAAGATTCATTCAAACAACCACAAACCTATATAATCAAGTCAATATGCGTTAAACAACTCATTAATGAAATATTAAACATTATAAACACAACCAAACATTTACATTTCTTTAAGTACCCAACTATTACATAAGTGTAAGACACTAGTGACCAATTACATTCAGTTCAGAAACTAGGGACACATGTACCTACAAACTCCCCCTTGGACCTAGTTTCATCTAATGTCTTGCCTTCTTCATAGCCTCTTCATACTTCTTTTGTAACTCCTGCGTGTATCTCAAACGCAAAGCAGAGTCGTATAACATTTTGAAACTGTAGAGCTTGTACAATATCTTGAGAGTCATAGAATAGTGGCCACTTGTATAATGTGTATACATCATTTGTAGACAAGTTTGTGAGCCACATCGGGTCAAATACCCTGATAGTATCCATTTTCCCTCTTGGTTCAAGACTATGACTACCTCTCCTGTCCTCCAATCATAGTACCACCATTTGAAGTGTGGAGTGAAGTCCTGTGGCATTTCCCGTAGTGGGATCTTAGACATGGTGCGCGGAGGGCTCCACTTCAGCACTATTCTTGGTTTTCCAGTTATGGCATCAACCTCAGACCTTCGGATATACCTCGTTGGTTGTTAAGGTTTGAAGTTGACCCATCTGGTGTGGTACTCTTTCTTCAGTGATGCTTCAAACCATCCATACATCTTGCGTGGATCAGCGTATAGCAATTTTAGCTTCGCTAACTGGTTCAGCTCAAATCCAGGAAGAGTCTTCAGGTCGTGTGGGAACCTGAAGTACTCGATCCCTTTCTCACGTTTAACTGCATAAACGTTGAGATCTTCAAAGTAAGCCCATGCTATGATTCTGCCTGACACTTTGTGATGTTTCTTCATTTGTACAGCTTGGTGTAGACAGTCGACTTTGACACACTGTGTTGGGCTCTTATCTCTTCAAAGCATGCAGCCCACTTAGCCTTTTTGATATTAACTTCAGCATCCGAGCCTTGGGCCTTATCTTCAGTCTTGTCCGACTCTTGTTCCAGTTTATCCAGAGTCTCCAAGGTTTCACTGACTAGATTGTCTCCCATATTGGGAATGACATTACCCGTATTGTCAGTGTACTCTGGATAATGCTGGTCAGTGACATCTTCAATCTCGATTTCATCCACATCGTTGAGCTCGTCCTCACTTTCCACATGGACTATTGGAGCGTCTTTCACGATCTCGTTGACATTGAGTTTGAACACTTCTGCTATTTGCTCATCAGTGGGATTGTGAATGATCTCTCCTTCTTCGGGAGTGTACATCACTGATTTCCTGACTATACCCTGCAGATCAAGAATCAACGTGAGCTGAGTCTTGATATGTTGGAGGGGAGCAACATCATATTCATCCCTCTGAAAGTTTGGATCTGCTTTATTTAGACATTCAACACATCAATCATTAGTTAATAATCAAAACAAAAACATCAACATTAAATAAAAACATTCATTACATTAATGTGATACATGATTCAAATACATATGATTTAAATAACAAAAACAACTAAGTATTACTCTTTTCCTGGATCATATTCTCTTCTGCTGACGGGGCGGTAATGGAGACACCTTGATCTTGTGCTTTCTTTGTCCTCCTCTCACTTGCAGGTGTAGCACCCGCAGCAGATGTGTCGTCTTTGTCATCATCAATATCATCATCACCAGCATCATCACCAACATCGGTATCATCCTCAATGTCATCACCATCATCATCATCATCATCATCATCATCATCATCATCATCATCACTGTCATCATCACTATCATCTCCATCTCCTTCATTGATCTTTAAGGGCTCGTCCTTGGATCCCTTGAGCGGTAGCATGATGGTCTTGTTGGTGGTCTCCAACTCCTCTATCCTTTTAGCTGATTGGGCATGCTGCTCCCGGAGTTGGGACATCTCTACGCGCTGTGCATCCATCAACTGGGCCTGTTGCTCTATCTGATGTGCCTGCTGAGATATCTGCAGAGATTGGGCAGCAGTAAGGTCTACTAGCTGACGAATCTGAGCAGTCTTCTCGTCATCGGCAGCCAACACCCTCAGCACCATACGGTTAAGTGCTGAGAGTTATTCCTCTTCCCCACTGGGAGGTAGAGGTGATCCAGATGTATAGGTCGGGTGTGATGATGGGCCGGCATGGTGGCTAGTGGTGGTGGTGGTGGCAGTGGTGAAGATTGGGGTTGGTCTTGATGAATGTGGTGGTGGATGAGGTGTGGTAGATATGGTGGTAGCTTGAGTGGTGGTAGTAGGTGGAATGGTCGTAGTAGGTGGAGTGGTGGTAGTAGGTGGAGTGGTGGTAGTAGGTGGAGTGGTGGAAGTGGAGGTAGTAGTGGTGGTGGTGATGAAATTCAACCTCCTCTTCTTCTTCTTCAACCCGTGGGGCTGAGCCATCCTTTTCTTCCTCGATCCCTTCAAGGTGGATGCTCCCCCTAGAACCCTGCTGGTCTGATCGGGAGCAGAAGTAGGATCAGGGTCAGCCTCCCCAGATTCGCCAGGGCGTCCACCAACCTCCCGAATACCTCGGTCAATGGCAACCACCCGGCTCCCCACAGTGCGGGTTAGAGGCTCCTCATCAGTATCCTCCTCCTCATCAGGACAAAAGTCCTGATGGAACCCTGCAGCCTCTGCTCCATCATGGGTGGATGCAGGAGATGCTCTATCACCAGTAGGGGCCCTCTGTTGAGTGGGCCCTGCATCTCCATTATCACCGCTATCATTATCATCAGAATCATCGGATGGGAGCACAATCGGCTCAGAATCTAAGTCACTATCATTGTGACGCCACTTCCTCTTCGCTGGCACCACGTAGTCCACTCGAATCAAATGCCCAAACAGTCGTCTCAAAGGGGGTTTCACCTGCTTCCCCTTGTAGACCTTCATCCGGCCCAAGGTGGTATCATCCATCACCTCGAGCACCACCGCGTTCTCCTTCTCCTTAGGTAGCTGAGGGAGCTTCTGATCAATGATCATCTGCATGAATCTAGGGTACATACAAAATCCCTCCTTCCCCTTCCCCTCAATGTTCTCCACCAGATAGTTGAAGACCATCCTGGAGAAACTGAACGGTTGGTTCAGCACCAACGCTGCGTAAGCGTTCAGGATCTGATCGGAAAACTCGTCGAAACCTCCCTTCCGAGAAGCTATGCACTTGGGTAGCACATGGGCGAGGTACTTGAACTGGGGACACAGATTGCTCTTGTTGAGCACACCTACGTTGATGTCCCCAGAGTACTAGCCCTCATGAAACATCCTCGAACAGTAAGTGGGTGTAAACGGGTGGGACAATCAGCGTCATCCCCAAACTCTAGAACAGTCCGGAGATCGTCCTCTGTGATCTCAATAGCCTCGCCGAATATCGAGCTCCTGATGCAATGGGGCTCCGAGGACCTGTCCATTACAGCGCTTTCCGAGAAAGCCTGTTGGACTGAGCGGTAAGGAGTACATGGTGTCGAGATAGCTCGAAATATCCTAGATCTCCGTAGGAATGTGATGATGCCCAAGAACTCTGCAGCATTCCTGGAAGTCAGATCCAGGTGAGCACATATGTTGTGCTTCGTGCTCATGGTCCAGCGACTTGCCATCTGTTACACAGTATAGATAAACGTTAGTGTATGTAAGTGAATAGCCATTTGAATTTCCTAAATTTGAATCTTTTTGGTTTGTCGTGCGAATGAACTATGCGACTGAAGTTTAGTCGTGCGATTGAGCTCATATGCACAACTGAGCATGCGCTGTGTTTAGTCGGTTGTCATGTCATGCGACTGGATTCAGTCGGATGAAAGAACAAGCGACTGAGTTCAATCGGTTGACTAAGCCTGCGATTGGTTCAGTCGGCCAACTGAGCTCATTCGTATGATCCATTTGGCCGATTGACCCATTCGACCAGCTCAATCGTGCGATTGGAGTTCATCCTGACGACTAGTCGCATGACACACTGTTCGGTCGACTTAGATTCAAATCTTGACCAATTCGTGAAATTAAACGTTGTGTAATGGCTCTTTAGACTCGCAATTACTTAACTAATAACCTAATAACTTTAGTTTTAACAGTTTACTTGGTTTAAGTAGGTTATTAGTCCGTTTAATGGTTCGGTTCTTGTGAGGGTCTTATTTCACAGATTGTGGCACCATTACTCTAGATTTCGATGAGATTTCAACTCATTGTACCTGTATGATCGCACACAAATGTCAGAATATCAATAGAAGTGTAAAATCTTGGTCTGATGAAATTTTGGCAGAGTAACGGTAGGCTATGCTATTTGAGGGTGATTAGGGGGTGATGAGTCGAATGCGATCGACTGTGCCCTATTTATACTGAATCTGAGTTCAATCGGCCGACTGGACCCATTTGCTCAGTTCATTCGGGCGAATGGACCTCAGTCGTGCGATTGGATCAGTCGATCACCTTCAGTCGGCCGACTGGAGTTTAGTTGGGCGACTGGCTCATTCGCACACTCTCATTCGGTCGAATGGCTCATTCTGATAAGCCATTCGGTTGAATGGTCCATACTCATGTCCATTCGGCTATATAAGGCATGAGTATGGTCCATTCGTACGGTTGGTCCATACTCATGGTCCTGTTGTGCGAATGGGTCATACTCATGAAATTTTTTTGACTTTATGACCATTTGACATTTAAACCCTTTTAAACTGTTGGTAATCAACATTCCTCAAGAGATTTTGAGCGGTCTACGGGTATTTTAACAAGAAGAAACTATTCTTAGATCTTTCAAAGAAAAGCCAAGCCTCAGGTCAGTGCCATCGTACAGCAGAGAGGCGGCAAACAACATTGAATTCTAGAATATCTAGGTTATGTATCCTCAGGTCAGTGCCATCGCACAACAGAGAGGCACACAACCTATCTTCTTGTTAGAGCTTCTTTATTTTTCTTTTGCACATAACGCACCAACAACATAAGTTATTAGCTTGATAGCGTTTGCTTTTATGTTTTCGTGCTTTGCTCTATTTATGGTCATCCGCTCACATTTGTGGCGTTTATTTGCTCGTCACCCCTTATTGGAATATTATTGATTATGTTAACCAGTGATAAGATGGAAACCCATAGTCAGTTGAACAACTTAGTTATCTTGAGATCACCAACCAGGTCTAATCATCTTTTGTGTTGAATCTACTGACATATCATCTGTGGTCTAGCAATCTCTAGGTCTACTTTCGTTGTGTTACCTTAGTAGTAACCAGTTTTGCTATCATTTTTCATTTTATATTGCTTAGACTACACAGACTTATACTTTGAATTTGGCATCTTATCTAATTTAAACTTTTAAAGTCCCACTTTATTTGTTCCTGTGTACTATCATTTTCCAAAGTCATTGAATCGGTATCACAGATACGATCTACTTTCTATCAGCTTACCTCTCCTTCTCCCTTGTTTTTTTTATTTAATGTTGTTAACTAAACCTATTCTCCCCCTAAAATTCTAAAACCATAAACGATTTGCGCTTTTAGGATTTTAATAGGCAAAGAAATAACATCAGATTAATTTTAACAGAAAATAGAATAAATAAAGGAAATAAAAATAAAAAAATGGACTAAATGCATCGGACTAAACGTGGACATCATCTGGAATTCCATCACTTTTCTTTTTAACGTCGTTGACCTCTAACAAATATAGAAAACGTGGTTTGTCAAAAGCCTTTGTATAGAGATCAGCGCGTTGAAAATCAGTGTTTATTTTTACTACATCGATTAAATTCTTTTCAAAGCAGTCACGTATAAAGTGATATTTTATGCCGATGTGTTTGGTCTTAGGATGTTGTACTGGATTTTTAATTACTGCAATTGCAGCAGAGTTATCAACAAAAATAGGAGTAGAAGAGAAATTCAAACCGTATTCCCGCAATTGCTGTTGAATCCAAATAATTTGTGAACAGCAACTTGCAGCAGCAACGTATTCGGCTTCACAGGTTGACAATGCAACCGAGGTCTGCTTCTTATACTGCCAGGTCACTAATCTCCTCCCAAAGAATTGACACCCTGCTGATGTAGACTTGTAATTCATCTTGCAGCCACCGTAATCTGAGTCACTATACGCCGTGAGCTCAAAGTCATCATCATGAGGATACCACAACCTAAGTGTTGGAGTACCCTTCAGATAACGAAATATCCTTTTGACCCCTATCAGATGGTTAACCTTTGGCTTTGCCTGATATCTTGAACATAGACATGTAGCATACATGATATTAGGTCTTGAGGCAGTGAGGTACATGAGAGATACAATCATTCCTCGGTACATGGTTGCATCGACCAGATCACCATTCTCATCGGGTGCTACATCATGGTTTGTAGCAAGTAGAGTCCCAACTTCAGAAGCATTCTCCATGTCAAACCGACTGAGAATATCTCCTACATACTTGGTTTGATGTAGGAATATTCCTTTTGGTGTCTGATCCACCTGTAAGCCGAGAAAGAATTTCATCTCTCCCATGGCACTCATCTCAAATTCAGCCTTCATTACTGCTTCAAACTCTTTACATAAATTTTTGTTCTTTGACCCGAAGATGATATCATCAACATAGATTTGAACAAGCAGCAAATCACCATCTTTCTCTTTGATAAAAAGTATGCAATCAATAACACCTCTGCGAAAGCCGTGTTTCACAAGGTGAGTCGAGAGTTTCTCATGCCAGACCCTGGGGCTTGATGAAGCCCGTATAAAGCCTTGTCGAGTTTATAAACTCTGTCCCGATGATATGGATCTTCAAATCCCTCGGGTTGACTGACGTACACTGTCTCTCGGATTTCACCATGAAGGAATGTACTCTTCACATCCAATTGATAAACTTTAAACTTCATATACGATGTATAGGCAAGGAAGATGCGGATGGCTTCCATTCTTGCCACGGGTGCAAACACTTCATTGTAATCTATTCCCTCGACTTGTCGAAATCCTTGAACTACAAGTCAAGCCTTGTTCCTGATAATGATGTCTTGGTCATCTTTCTTGCATTTCAAGACCCATTTGGTGCCAATGACCTTAGCACCTTTAGGTCTATCCACCAGAGTCCATACACCTAACTTCTTGAACTGAAGAAGTTCTTCTTGCATGGCACTCACCCATGCCTCATCATTCAGTGCTTCACTGACGTATTTTGGCTCAAACTGCGAGACAAAACAACGATAAGCACCGTCATAAATGTATCCTTTTTCCATTACCAAGGCATAATCAGCTGAATATAGCTGATTTCTTGTCTGCACTCCTGATCTGACATCCCCAATGACATTGTCCAAGGGATGATAGACATTTAAACGTGATCCTGGAGTGGTGGGAACAACTACCTCAGAGTCAAGATTATGAACATTTGGTTCTGTATCTGAGGCAGGAGAGTTTGAGGTTTCGAAGTCGTAGAGGCATCACCGTTAGATGCTTGTGGACTTGCAGGTATTGGAACCTGTTCCTCCTGATTGTTCTGGTCATTTTCCACAGCTTCATCTTTTGAGGAGGAGTCACTTGCTTCGAGTGCTCCCCTGAGTGGTGAGACGAGTCACCTTGTGAACCAGATGATGTTGAATCTAGTGACGGTGAGTTCAAGACATCATACATCATCCTGGTTGCTAACTCTTCGTCAGAAGTGGAGATAGGTATGTTGAAGGACTTGAAGAATCCATCATAGTCGAAAAAAAAGGCGGGTCCTTTCCAGAAGGTGGGGTGGTGTATCTTTGAACGTCCACGTTACACCACACTTCAACTAAACCCGTTGAGTTGTTGTAAACTCTCTTGTTTGGTATTTTGTATCCTAGGAAGATACCTTCTTCAGCCTTCTAGCTAAATTTTCCCTCCTGAGTCTTCTTTAGAAGGGTGCACGGTGCGCCAAACGGTTCGAGATAGTCTAGATTAGGTTTACGTCGTTGTAGTAACTCGTAACATGTCTTACCATGGCGTTTAACTACCAGAACTCGATTTAACGTGTAACACGCATTTGCCACTGCCTCATTCCAAAATTGGATAGGCAGTTTCGAGTCTGCTAGCATTGTCCGTGCTGTCTCTATCAAGCTGCGATTCTTTCTCTCGGCAACGCCATTCATCTGAGGCATGTAGGCAGAAGTGAACTGGTGCACAATTCCTTTTTCCTTGCAGTAAGCCTCCATCCACTAACACTTGAACTCGGTTCCGTTGTCTGAGCGTACATGTCTTACCTTCAGCTTGTAGAGAGACTCCAGTGTAGTTACTAATTCCTTGAAAGACTCAAATGTTTCTGATTTGGATTTCAGAAACATTACCCAGGAGAATCTTGAGTAGTCATCAGTAACTACATAGCAGTACAAGTCTCCAGCAATGCTTCTTGTACTGACTGGACCAAACAGATCCATGTGAAGAAGTTCAAGAGGAAGCTTGATGGAATGAACTTTCTTTTTCTTATGAGACTTCTTTGTCTGTTTGCCCTTCTTGCATGCAATACAGAAATCTGGAAGTTGGAAATTTTTGACATTTACTCCCCTCACTAGATCATTCTGGATCAAGTGATTCATCTTCCGAGGATTTATGTGTCCCATTCTCCTATGCCAGGAGATGGAATCTTTCTCAGTAGCTTTTGACAAGAAGCACAGAACTTCATGATTCGTTGTGAAGGCCGTTGAAAGGTCTAAGACATTAAGACCTTTATATCTTAACGCTGTCATCAAGACTTGGTCCTTCGGGATCACATAATCCTTTTTCAGGACATAGCACTTCTTGTTGTCGAATATAACCTTAAAGCCTTTGTCACATATTTGGGATACAGAAAGTAAGTTGTTTTGAAGTTGTTGAACGTAGTTTACTTTATCAAACTTCACTTTCTGATTTCCCACTTCCTCTTGAGCTGTGATATACCCTCCTTTGTTACCCGCAAATAAAACATGGCCTCCTTTTATTTGTTTGACGTTTGATAAGAGTGCCTTGTTCCCAGTCATGTGCTTGGATGCTCCGCTATCAACAATCCACGTGTTGGTTTCAGCACTGTAGCGAACACCCTACACATTCAATTGAAAACATTAGTTCAGGTTGGGAACCCGAGCCTTTACTGGCTTGGGTTTCCCAGAGGCATCACACATCCTAAATTCAACCCATTGACCTTTAGATGGTGAGGGAAGCTCGGGTTTCTTCTTGTCCTCATTATCAGACACTAAGGTTGACTTTTCTTTCCAAAAACCAGCTTTGTGTAAGGCCTGTTTGTGATAAACAGATGACTGGCTAATGGGTTGAACTTTAGGTTCACTAGCTCTTCTAGGTGGAGTCAATGAGCTCCTCTTAGAAGACCTAGGTTTTGATTCCTGAAGTTCAACTTTCTTCCTAGGTGTCTAATAGTAAGGACAGTAAGAAGCAATGTGTCCACACTATCCACAGTTGTAGCATGACCTGCTATCAACTTTATAATTGAACTGTCTTTGTGGAGACGTGTGTGACACCCGAGTGACATTGTTCTGTTTGGGTTTTGACTTTACTTCTTTTGATGTTTTATCTTGTTTAACAAATTTAATTATTTTAACATTCTTAACATCCTTTCCATTTTGTTTATCTGGACTTTGACATGAAACACGTGATTGGTTAACATTAATAGTCTTTTTTGGTTCAGATTTGACTTTGTTTGACCCAGACTTTATATTAACCTTTTCAAACTCTTTTTCCATTATAACACAAGGCATTTTACCTTTTTTCCTTTGAAGTGGCCTCCTTTTGTTTAGTTCCAGATTCATTTGAAGTACATGAGGAATCTGGATCACTTACAAGAGGAGTAGACATCACATGATCCTTGATTGGATTGTTATTTATTGGTTTACTCTTAGTGTTCATCAAGGTCTCAGGTGGTGGTGGCACCACTTTATATCCCAAACCCTCCCCATCGTTACGCTCTCTCACTAAGTGTTGGACAATATGAGATGAACTTGTCCAACTATGTAGTTTTTGCTTTAATGAATTGACTTCTACTTCTAAAACTGCTTTTTGTTTCTTAGTGTCTTCTAGGGAGTTAAGATAGTACCTAATGTCATTAGCTTGGTTAAAGGCTACTACTTTTGTTTCCCTAAGCTGTTTATTCAATAGGTCTATCTTTTCTTTGTAACTATGCTCATTTTGTTTCAAAACTCTGTTTGCCTCAGTGCACAGTTGCAATCCTTTACTAAGCTATCATTATAATCTAATAACCTAGCAAATTTTAAGTCAATGCTCTCCCTAAATTTATTATAATCAGAACAAGCATGATTATTGAAAAGTTGGTCAGTAGTACTTACCTAAGAAGGTTCTGATGAATCAGCCATCAAAGTAGAGTCTGGTGTTTTTGGTTCTGGTGATTCTGATGTTGTAGTAGTTGTCACTTCTTTAGGTATGTAGTTGACCTTAGTTGCAGTCTCTTCAATGTTTGACATCGCGAGTTCCACTGCAATATCTCCTTCACTAGCTGAATCATCATCTAAGTCCTCCACACTAGCAATGTTGGATTCTCCCGGAGAGACAAAGCGAAAGCTCCAGTCCTGTCCCTCATCATCCTTGCTTGATGAAGTAGGACTGCTAGTTGGCTTATCTTGACGAGTGAAGGACGAGAATGGATTCCCATTTCCAGTTTTCTTGGGCTTCACACACTCTCGTTTGAAGTGCCCCTTTTCTCCATAGTTGAAACAGGTCACCTTGCTCTTGTCAAAACCAAAGGTAGTGTCCTTAGTAGCAACCAAGTTTTGTCCGGTCTTCTTGAAAAACTTCTTAGCTCTCCGGACAGCACTTACTAAGGCCCACATTATATCCATCCTTTCCAGCTCTGTCTCATCTACCTGCTCGTAGTCCTCGTCTGCCAGATGGCAGTTTTCAATTTTCCCAGCAACAAGTCCATCATAGGAGTGGACTACAGCTGCTAAGAGATCCATGTGCTCTCTTGCTACTTCTACTGTCATATTACCGAGACTCTCGGTCTTCAGTCTTGTAGCATTTGCTTCAGATGCAATGTATTGGGTACTAGACGACCCTGACGTTTCTGACCCTGAAGTAGAGGCTTGTGAAGGACCAGCTAAGCTTGACACAAAAGCTGTCTGAAGTGGTGCTCCAGACGTCTTGGCTTGTGGAGTCGTGTTGTACAGTGCCGGATTCTGAGTATAAGAAGACTTTTGAGCTCTGTAATTCATCCTTAATGCTTCCTCTCTCAGCTTCAGAATGAAATCATTTATGTCCAACTTCGCTAGCATACCATTCTGTCTGAGATTTGAGACAAAAGAATCCTATTTCTCTAGCAACCCTTCTGCAAAGTTCGACACTTTGTCATCCATGGTCGTTGTGACACCATGAGTGTGCAGCTCACTCATCAAGTGGTAGAATCTATCGATTACGTCATCCAAACTCTCATTACCCATCGATGAGAAGTTGTCGAACTCCTTCAACTCTTTAGCCTTTATAGCTTTTAATGACGCATTCCCGTCATACCGTTTCTCCAGCTCATCCCATAGCTTCTTTGCTTGCTTGTTCTCAGAAAATTGATGGAAAATGTCCTTAGGAATTGACTGAGTACGCAAAGCATAAACTCTCTTTTCAGCATTGTACTTGACCTTTTGTCCATCAGTCATACCACCTAGTGTAAGTTTAACTCCATCAGCACCTACTGGCATACTATACCCCGTCTAAATTGCTTCCCACATATTGGGATCTACTCCATTTAAGTAGATCTCGAAACATTGCTTCCAGTGTGGGAATTCATCTAACGTGATTAGCTTAAGGGGTTTGTTGTGATTCCCTACTTCACTCTCCAGTAGCAGTAAATTCTGAATACGTGAGTCTTTCCCTGCTGTGAATGCTGAATATTGGTCCTCCATTGCGATTAACTTTAGTTTTGGAACAAACTGTTTCACTTGTGCGAATGGAGCTGTGCGATTGGACTGTTCGTGCGATTGAATAATGCAAATGGTTTAATCGTGCGGCTGAACTGATGCGGATGGTCCATTCGTGCGAATGAACTAATGCGGTTGAACAATGCGAATAGTCTGCTCAGTCGTACGAATGGAGGTACGAATGAGTCCAATCGTGCGTATGAGGGATGCGAATGTGTCTAGTCGTGCGATTGAGTCAATCGTGCGACTGAAGCTGCTGGATTTCGAAAATTTCTAGGTTTAAGGTGTTTTGGCCGTAAAAACCCGAATTTTCACTAACCCTAATCGCCGTATGCCGGAAAACCCAAACTTTATGAGCAGGAGACATCCAAGACACCGTTTGACACGAAAAGATTGCGTTTTTAGTGAAAAAACACAATTTTTGTATCAAAAACGATTGTATCACACGTAATCAAGAGCCAAAGCTCTGATACCACTTGTTAGGATCGTGTATTGAACGAAATACTAACTGATTAACGTGTATACCGAATCAAACAGTGCGGAATCCTATTTGATTGGCGATCCAATCAGTGAGAACGCACGTAGAATCAATTATGGATTGAATCTAAACGTTAAGAACGATATGGAATCGATCTAGTGCGATCTGTGAACTTGGAACAGGTTCTTAGAGGTCTCTGGACGGCTAGGGTACATCTGGAGTCGAAGTGATATGAATTGTTCCGTTTTTCCACGAATTAAGTGGTATTTATAGGTTAGGGTTTCTCATTCGGGCGACTGAACCATTAGCATGGTTCGGTCGTGCGATTGAGCCATGCGGTTGATCCATTCGCACGACTGAGTGTTCAGTCGTGCGACTAAGCCAATCTCATGTTACAATCATACGACTGATTCAGTCTCTTGGTTCAGTTGTGCGATTGAGTCATTCGCATGAAGTTGTTCATGTGTATGGTCCATTCGCATGAGCACTTCATATTACTAAGTTTTAATGTATTTATTAATCATTACATTATCATTCAAACAACCACAAACTATATAATCAAGTCAATATGCGTTAAACAACTCATTAATGAAATATTGAACATTATAAACACAACCAAACATTTACATTTCATTAACTACCCAACTATTACATAAGTGTAAGACACTAATAACATATTACATTCAGTTCAGAAACTAGGGACACATGTACCTACATCATTGACCCTGTTTTTGCAGGATAGTCACTTGAGATTCTAAGTGACTAACCTTAGAAACTAAATAAGTGCATGTTTGAGTAAGTTTTTGCACCTTTAGTCTCATGTTCCCCTCATCTTCATCAAAAGAATCATGAGGGGATGAGAGAATAAGACCAAAGTCTTCTTCCTCATCACCAGCATGATGTTCTTGGCTGTTGGATTTCCCCTGCTCAGTGATAACTTCAGGTGAAGTGGTAATGAGCTGGGTTGCCATGGTTGAGGTCTTAATGGTAAGCACTTGCAGAAGTGAGAGCCTCTTCCATATGGACCTCCTGAACAGGTTCAGGAAGATCCACCTCAGTGATGGGTGAATGATGTGGGCTAGATAGAGGAGAAGCATGAGTATTCATCTCTCTTTGACTAGGGGAGGAGAAAGGAGACTCATGGTACTCACTGAATCCCATATCTTAATCATCATAGAATTCAAAGTTGGGTATTGGTTGGTTAAGATCAAGAGGCTAGGGATGGTAACTTTCCCTTGAAGGTTGTTCACTAGAGTTTTGAGACTCTGAGTGAAGGCTTAAGGTTGTTGGGCTTATGAGCTTATCAGGCTGAGCATGACGAACCTCAGCATTGATCATTTATGAGATGGGAGTGGTTTGCATCTCTAGAGAAGTGAAAGCTCCAGTGTCCACTTCTTCTTGTATGGTTGGTAATATGGCGGCCTGCACAAGCTTAGTAGCTTGTGTAAGGGTTCGTTTGGATTTTCTTTGGTAGGTAAGGATTATTTGTGGCTGTTTTGGTGGTTATGAAGTAGAAGGTGTGGGTTCAACACTAGCTTGTGCTGCTAGGTTGTCACCTTAAGCAATGAGCTCTAACATTATTGGGACAAGGAATATTTCTACCCCAGAGAAGCTAACAGTTGGCTTCCTTCTAGATTTGAACATGTCGGGCTTCATCTATCCCACTTTAAGAACTTTACATGTTCCTCTCAACTATGAGCCCAGTTCATAGTGAAGAATATGTTGGACATATCTAAGGAACATGTAATATTCTAAAGAGTCTAAGTTTGCAAGTAAGTTAGTATACACAAATTATGAGTATGCAGGATCGGGTTTTGTCACTTAACACTTGTATTTCTCTCAAACTCACTTATAATAGTCACTCAAACAAGATGAAGCAATGTCTTTGGCAAGAGTTGATAATAATATAATAAGTAATCAAAGCAACAAGCAGAAATATTTTCAAGGTACTTGTATATATTACTTCTCAACTCAAGAATACAAGACACTTACAAGCATAGAACATGAGTTACAATGAGAAACTATATATACTAGATCCTACAGCCGGTTATACTTGATACCAGCTGGAAACCTAAGACTAAAGCATATACTACAATGCTATAGTTAAGGTATCTTAGATAAAGTATTATCTAAGATATGGTAGTCATGACATGTCCATGACTTACCTTTTGTCACCAACTAAAGATGGAAACTGTACTTAACATAAAAAGGTAAACAGTAAATTAAAGTATGGTCAACTACATGGCTTTTGAGAAAACGCCATGCAGTATCTCAGAGATTTGCAGCGGACTGTCAGACAGACCATACTTATGTCTACTGGATAATAGAAGTGTCTTCCGAAGGTTAACTGGCTTCGGAAGAACAAGTTCTTCCGAAGCCACTTATACTTCGGAAGATGCTTCTATGCTTCCGAGGCTTTAAGGACTTCTTTATACTTCGAAAGTTGACTTCAGAACTTTGTCTTCAAGTCTTGAACCTTCGGAAGTAGCTTCTTTACCTTCGGAAGTTGGAGTTCTCCTTCGGAAGTGTATTTTACACTTAGACTTCGGAAGAGCTCTTTCTTCCTTCGGAAGTCCCACACTTGGCTTCGGAAGTCCTTTGTATGTAGTACTCAAAATCTTCTAAGTGATATGGTTTTGGTTGCAACAGCCTCTTATGATCCAACAAACTCCCCCTAGGCTGATGCTACCAAAACTTCACTTATCTCTACTTCTCAAAGTTTTCAGCACCAGGGACAAAAGATATTTGTCTGTCTCTCTGTTCTTCCAGGAAGTAGTGCTGAGAAGCTTGTACAAGTCATTCGTGGATAGGAGATCCAGTCTATCACTTTGAATGACATGCACCCTTTGTTGTGACCCCCTGAAGAGAGTTAGTTGACGGGAGTTGTAGTCATACTCCCATCTAACTATGGACTCAAGTTCAGGACCTTCAACCATTTGAAGAAAGGCTTTGCCTTTGGTTGCTGATCCTTTCCTTTCCTCCTCCTCTCTCCGTTTTGACTCCTCTTCGACCTTGCTTCTTGCAGTGAGCTCGGCCATGTGAAGGCTGCCTAGATGATTTCTGATGTGAGCAGCTACTTCGGAGTTTGAGGGGTTGGAGAATGGTTTCTCTGCTAACTCAGCAATATCAAATCTGCTTAAGTGTAGCAGAGATGAGGCATTCAGCCTGTTAATCTCACCATTCTCTCTCTCAACAACAAAGTTGTGAGAAGAGTCTTCGAACCTCCACTGGACTATCTTCTTTCTGGGTACAAGAGATTGTCTTGGTACCCTATCTCCTTTCTTTGTGTCCAGCAGAGTCACCAGCCTTCTCCTCAGCTTCTTTTCTTCCTCATTCAATGTATCTGAATTGAGGCCAAAGAGTCTTGCGGCTTGGTCCAAAGTTCCTCTTGGCAGATCAAGAAACTCATCTCTTGTGAGGGAACTTGAGGATCCATCAACATAAGTCAGGTTGACTGTATCCTCCTCACATGAGATGTCGCTCAGAGTAGTGCAGTTGATGAGCTTGGTTTTGATCTCCTTGAATTCCTCCATTGAGAGATGTTTGGAAGGCTGAGGGGATGGTTTGATTGGTTGTTGGGTAGGTTTAGGAGGTTGGGTTCTGGGTAAGGTTTTAGGTTGGATGATGGGTAGTTTAGGTGGTTGAGGTGAGGGAGTTGGTAGATGTGAAGGTGTAGGTTCAGGGGTGAAAGGTTCAGGTTCAGTTTTGATTGGGAAGGGAAAGGGTATTGGTTCAGGTTGATGTTGGGTTTGGATATTTGGCTGAGGGGTGGCTTTGAAGGTCATCCCCTGTCCCCTTCTATACATCTCCTTTCTTCTCCCTGCACGAATGTCAGCCTTGATGTCACTGACATGTCGTTGGAGAGTCTTCTCAGACATTGGACCCACTTGCCTGCCAGAGAAGCCGTGAGCTTTAAGATAGTTCTTCATCCAAGCTTTGTCACCTATCTTCTTGGCGGCAGACAGTCCAGCCTCTTCTTCCTTCTTCTTCTTCTCTACCAGCTTCTCCCTTGCAGCTCTCTTTCTCTCCTTCTCCATTTGATCTTGCTCTTTGTTAAAGAGCCACAAGATCGTGTCACTGTTGTGTGGAGACAACTCCTCTTGAGAGAATCCTCTGGAGAGTAGGAAAGTGATCCTTTCTCTCCTGAGCTGCAGATCAGCTTCTCTTTCTTTTCTCAGCCTTTCTTCTTCTAAGGCCAACCTTGCAGCTTCTTCTTTTTGCTGTTTTTGCAGCAAGGTTGCCTTTTCAAGCTCTATCAGCTCCTCTAATGGTAGCAGGAGTACATCTTCCGAGGCAGCCCCTAGACTGACAAGTCTATCAATTACCTCCACCCTTCTTCTATTGTTGATTGCCTCTTGGTTGGCTGCAGCTGCTTTTGAACTTGCAGCTAACAGTTTCCCAGTTGGCAGTCTTCCTTTCCTTTTAAGTTTCTCCAGCCTTTCTTCTTCCTGAAGCTCTTCCGAAGTCATCTTCCTTTTGCCTTTAATGTCTTCGGAAGTGCTAGACTTTGGTGGTTCTTGGGTAGAAGATTCAGGTTGGATGGTGGAGGTAGGAGCTGAGGTCAATGCAGATGTAATGGCTAGTGGTTGGCTGAGAAAGTCCTCCCTATTAACCTCAGATGCAAGTTCCAGAATTGCATCTGTGACTATTAGATCATCGGAAAGAGAGAACAGTCCTTCCGCAGCAGCAATTTCAGCTTCGGAAGTTTGAGTTGGTTCTTCCGAGGCTTCGAATTGTGCTTCGGAAGCCTGTGAAAACACACCTTCTGTCCCAACTGTTTCAGTTGCTGGGCCATCAGTCCTAGTTTCCCCTTCGAAATCAATCTCAGGTTCCACTTGGGCCTTAGGTTGACCAACTTCCTCAACAGTGGTAGGAGGTGCATTCAACCTCTGAAGCTCTTGAGCTCCAAAGTAAATCACAGACATATCCGGACTAGGTTGATCAATAAGGGACTCTAAAAGGAACTTGTTGAAGATCCTATTTAGATCCTGAAGCATCCTTTGATCCACTTGAAACACAACTGGAGGAGGCTCAGGGAAGATGGCAGCTTGTTGTCTTGAGCTCAAAGAAGTGAGAGCTTGACTGATGGAATCCTGTCTTTGGCTTTGTTCCTCAACATTCTCCCCCTTTTTGGTAGCATCATCTTGAGAGGTAGATGAGCTAGAGGAAGAGGTCAAGGAGACTTGAACTGGTACATGCCTAACAGATCTCTCAATCTGTTTCTCAGCTAGTTTGACCTTGAGACTTTCAATCTCAAGTTGCTGAGTGGCAGACCTATCCTCTAAAGTCTTAACCTTTGATTCAAGGTTTGAGACTTTAGAAAGTAGGTCTCTTATTGTGAGTTGCATTCTTCCCTCATCTTCTTTGGAAGAATCACGGGGAGATGAGGTAACATACCTAGTATGTTCATCCTCACCACCAGATGTGGTTTCTTGGCACCCTGGTTTCCCTTGCACAATGATGTCTCTTTCAGAGGCATCATAGGGCATGGTTGCCGTAGATTCAGTCTGACTATCGTTACCACTGTCCTGAGGATCCAATGAGGCTCCTTCAGTAGTGGCAGCTGAATCTACATGAGTCCCCTCCACATCAGTGGGACTCACCTCAGTAGGGCTTTGCTGGTGTGGGCTAGAGACAAGAGGTTTCTCTAGGCTCTGTTGATCCTTAATGGGGTGTTGTGGATCAACTTCATTGCCTTGGAGAGACATAGTCTCTTCACCAGCTCCGGTCAATAGGTCAGTAAAAGAGAAGGAATGAAGACCTAAGGACCCGGGACTTTGATCAATGTCAAAAGGCATTGAGCTGTCCCTTGGTGGCTGCTCAGGGGAGTATAGAGACTCACCCTGAGGGCTATCAGCTGGGGTTATGGGCTCATGGGTCTGAGACTGAGGAGACTCAAGACCCATATTGAGGTCAATAGTGAAGGATTGGGGGACCTCTGGCTGAGTGGGAGCCCCTTGTTCCACTCTAGCCTTTTTGGTTTGAAGAGGAGGGGCTTGTTCAATCAGAGTAGATTGAACAAGGGTTCGTTTGGTACGTCTCTGATAGGTGACTTTTATTGGAGGAGAAGGTAGATTTGGAATGGTGAGGGTAGTTGCTGGTGTGGGTTCATCACCTGTGGGGATAACAGGGATGTCACCAGGAGCCATTGGCTCAATCATACCTGGAAGTAGTGCGGTATCCCTTCCAGTGTAGTTGGTAGACACTCTCTTCAAAACTTTGAAGATGGTCGGCCTCATTTGAGGAGCAGACAGAGCAGCTGCACAGACAAGCTTACTCTGATCTAGCTCGCAGTTGATTATGTGCTGTAGAAATCTGGGATACATAAAGAATGTGTCCCTTTGCAGATTTCCCATGAGGTTAGTCAGCACAAACCTGGAGTAGTTGAAGCGCAGGCCTTGTACCAACCCATGAACTAGGCACCCGAGTTCATAGGGAATTTGATCCCATCCCCCGGATTTGTTAGATAAGCAGTGAAGAACCACATGTAGCAGGAACTTCCACTTGTAGGAGAAGTTGAATTTGTAGACTGTAGACCTGCTTACATCTCCACCGTATCCCATTTGGAGATAAGAGTTATCTAACTCAGACTTGGGGAATTCCGTCGGTGCGCCTTCATCATGGAGCTCAAGATGCTCCCTGATGATTTGTTCAGTAATGACCAACTCTTGGCCACAAACACTTGACCTGATAGCACGAACCCCATTTAGGGTTTCAACCCGACTATTTGCCCAGAATTTGGAAGAAAACCAATCTATTTATTTTACTAAACCAGTAGCAAATACAACGGGTACGCTAATCAATAAGATTGATGAAGTAGCAATTAATGCAAAAACAGCTTTGGTTGGTGTAAATGGTAGGGTTTACAGTCAGTGCTGTGTAGTATGAAGATTGGGCTAAGAAAGAGATAATATCAGAGAAGTCAGCATCCCTTGAAGAGTCAAGGAGTGCGACTTGGTTGTGCTGAGGGTTTAGAGCCATTGAGAAAGATAGCAGAGGAAAGGTTCTTGAGAGAGAGGTAAATTGGAGAAGAAGAAAGCTTTTAGGGCAGTGAATTTGGTAAAAAGAGTGTAAGTGATTAACCGGAAGTATTTAAATGGGTGAAATGGCGGTTTAAAGGGTGGTTTGGATAAGATGATGTGAGGGTTCAGAGGATGATGTGACAGGGGCGGTAAGGTTAAGCCATTTAAATAATCCGACATCATTAACAAAATCTTTACTTTTTACAGAGTGGGGCCCAAAAGATTTCCGTTACACAGTAAAATCCTTCTTCCGAGTATAAGGTATTTCCGAAGGTAAAGTTCTTCCGAAGGCAAATGTACTTCCGAAGGTAAATAAATTGCTTCCGAAGATACATGTTGCTTTCAAGTGGAGAGTATTAAGTGCTTCGGAAGTAGATCTGAGATTACCTCAATCGCTTCTTCCGAGACTTAGTATACTTCCGAGAAGAAAATTATCCTATGAGAAATTTGCTTCGGAAGTTATACTAGATATCTTCCGAAGGCAAGTTTCTCTTCGGAAGAACTTATACTTAGTTAAATAAGAAAGGATCTTTTGTAACAGGGCTTAGATTGTATTGACATAAGACTTTACATATTGAAAAGGTTTTCAATTGAGATTAACTAGTCAATGTTTATCATCCCAATAGCTGTAATAAGATACTTAAATCTTTGTTCATCAAATGCTTTGGTGAACAAATCAGCATATTGTTCATTTGAATCAACTTTGATTAGTTTGATAAGATTTTTCTCATGAATATCTCTAATGAAATGATACCTGATGTCAATGTGCTTTGTCTTTGAGTGCTTTACTGGATTTTCAGTGATGGATATAGCACTGTTGTTGTCAATGTGGATAGGAGTGCTCATGAAGTTGAATCCATAGTCAATCATCTGGTTTTGAATCCACAGCAGCTGAGCACAGCAACTTGCAGCAGCAATGTATTCAGCTTCAGCAGTTGATGTAGAGACACAGGATTGCTTTTTGCATTGCCATGAGATGATCCTTCCACCAAGAAATTGACATCCACCTGATGTTGATTTCTTGTTGATGTTGCAGCCACCATAATCACTGTCAGAGTAACCATAGAGATTAAAATCACTATTTCTTGGATACCAGAGACCTAATTTAGGTGCTCCTTTGAGGTATCTGAGGATTCTCTTGACAGCAATTAGGTGAGACACCTTTGGAGCAGCCTGATATCTTGCACAAATGCAGGTTGCAAACATGATATCAGGTCTACTTGCTGTGAGATACATCAGAGAACCAATGATTGCTCTATACTGATGTTGATCAGTATCCTCCCCCTCAGAGTCAGGGCATAAATCATGGTTTCTGGGTATGGGTGTCTTTGCTGCTTTACAATCCTTCATATCAAATCTCTCTAAGATATCATTGACATACTTAGATTGATTGATGAAAAAACCTTCTTTCAGTTGCTTTACCTGAATTCCAAGGAAAAAGTCCATTTTTCCCATAGAACTCATTTCGAACTTCTTCTTCATAATGCTCTCAAAGTCTTTGCACATTTGGTCATTTGAAGAACCAAATATGATGTCATCGACATAGACTTGAACTAGCAAAATGTCTTTCCCAGACTTTCTGATAAAGAGAGTCTTGTCAATGGTTCCTCTAGTATAGCCATTCTTCAGAAGAAATTGAGACAATGTCTCATACCACAGCCTAGGTGCTTGGTGCAGCCCATATAGAGCTTTATCCAATTTGCACACATAGTTTGGATGCTGTGGGTCTTCAAATCCTGGAGGCTGGCATACATAGACTTCCCTATCTATATCCCCATATAGAAAGGCACACTTGACATCAAGCTGGTAGACAGTGAAATTCTTGGATGCAGCATAAGCAAGGAAGATCCTAACTGCCTCAAGTCTTGCAACAGGTGCAAAGACATCAGTATAATCAATTCCTTCCTCTTGAGTGTATCCTTGAACCACCAGTCTTGCCTTGTTCTTGATAATCAAGCCTCTGTCATCTCTTTTGTTTCTGAAAACCCACTTGGTGCCTATAGGTACTTGACCAGATGGTAGCGGACATAGGTTCCAAACCTTCTGTCTTTTGAATTGAAGCAGCTCCTCTTGCATTGATTCAACCCAGCTACTATCCTTTAAGGCATCTTCCACCTTCTTGGGTTCCATTTGGGATAAGAAGCATGAGTACAGGCAGACATTCCCATTGTGAGTTTGTCCCCTTGTTCTCACACCCTCAGAGACTTCCCCTATGATGTTTTCAGCTGGATGAGTATTGTGAATTCTAAGTCTTGGAATTACCTCCAGCTGCAAAGATAGGTCCAAGTTGGACATATTTTGCTCTGGAGCTTGAATACTTGGTCCAGCTGTTGTTTCAATCTCATTCAATGAGGACTGATTGAATGAAAGAGAAACATCATCATTTCTTTGTTGTGAAGCATCATTAACAGTTGCCTGTTCCTTCAAAATGTTGCTTCCATCAGCTTGGTGTTGTGTAGGATCACCTGAGGAGACTTGAAGATCATCAGGTGAGTCCCTTGTTGAAGTTCCACTATTTCTTGAAATGGTTATACTGTCAGATCTTTCAATAGTAGGAACTTGATTTGTTGTTCTTGGAGAACTTGGAGCAGGTCTGGGAAGCTCAAATAGTTGATCTTCATCAGAATTGCCTTGAGCACCTGTTCCAGCTGAAACATTCTCACAAAATGGTTTCGAATAGTTTGGAAACAATTCTAAATCAAAAATATGATCAGGTCCATTCCCCCTAACACAAGGAGTGTGCTCATTAACTACAATGTTGGAAGATTCCTCAAATTGTTGGTTTTTAATGTTATAAACCCTGTAAGCTTTAGAATGGGAGGAATATCCAACAAAGATGGCATCATCTGACTTTTCAGCAAATTTTGCTAAATTGTTTTTTGTGTTAAGTATGGTACACCTGCTGCCAAAGGACCTTAGAAAGCCAATGAACGGTGGCCTCTTGTTCCATAGCTCATAAGGGGTCTTTCCATGTGGCTTTACTACAAGAACTCTGTTCTGCACATAGCATGCAGTGCTGACTGCCTCTGCCCAGAATGTTAGAGGCAGCTTTGAATCAGCTAACATAGTCCGAGCAGCCTCAATAAGTGTCCTATTTCTCCTCTCAGCAACACCATTTTGTTGAGGAGTTCTAGGAGCACTGTATTGTCTGGCAATCCCTTTTGAGTTACAGAATGAGTCAAGAACAAAGTTCTTAAACTCAGTCCCTTGATCACTTCTAATTATTTTAACCTTGTGATCAACTTGATTTTCTATTTTAAGAATAAAAGATTTTAAAGTTTCAGCAGTTTCATCTTTAGTTCTTAAAAAGAATACCCATGTAATCTAGTAAAATCATCAACTATCACAAGGCAATATGATTTTCTTCCAATGCTCATTATACTTGTGGGACCAAATAGATCCATGTGCAATAAGTGTAATGGAGTAGTGATAGAGTTAACAACTTTGGATTTATGAGAAGACCTGTGTTGTTTCCCTTTCAGGCAAGCAACACAGTTATCTTTGCAGAAAAATTCCTTTTTAGGCAAACCATGTACCAAGTTATTTTTAGCCAATTTATTCATTGTCTTAAAATTGACATGACACATTCGTTTATGCCACAGTGTTGACTCATCACTATCAGCTTTGGAAAGAAAGCATGATACTTCTCCCATTGGGGAAGCATTGTTCATATCAAGCTTGTACATATCCCCTCTCCTGGGAGATCTAAGAAGCACCAATTCCTGAGGAATTGTCATCCCAGGTTTGAGGATGATGCACTCATGTTCTGTGAAAAGCATTTGATGCTTTTGATCACAAAACTGAGAAACACTTAACAGGTTGTGTTCAAGCTGTTTGACAAAGTTAACTTTGTCAACTTTTAATTTTCCGTTGGATATACTTCCTCTGCCAGAAATATATCCTCCGGCCTCACCTCCAAACTGGACAGGACCTCCATCATAATGTTGAAATTGTTGAAGGAGAGATCTGTTCCCTGTCATGTGCCTGGAGCATCCACTATCTACTATCCAAATGTTGTTATTCTTGTCATATGGATGTCCCTGCACATAAGGTGAGATAATTAGTTTTGATTGGAAACCCAAGCCTTTTTGGTCTTGGGTTCTTCCAATGAAAGTGACATGATTGAACCAAAATTTATGCATGGGGGTTCAATGGATGTCTTTGAAGAAGAGGTTTGGGCTACAGCATCTTCTTTGATCTTCCATTCCATCCCTTGGTTGATCATAGAAGATGAGCTTGATGAAGCTTTTGTAGCTTGGCATTCTTCCGAAGCTTCTTTCTTTTCGGAAGAAACTTTCACCTCCTTTTCTTCCGAAGCAGTCTTCTTCTGGGATGGTTTCAAGGGGACTCTTTTGTGAGTCTTTCCAGCTTTCACTTCCGAAGCCTTTTTCCTTTCGGAAGAAGAGTTTTCTTTCGAGACAAGCCTTGCTTCGGAAACAAGCTTTCCCTTTTTCAACACTTGAACCATCTGATATGGTCCAAATGTGAAACCTTCCCTGACTCCTTCTCTTTTAACATTATTTGCATAATGTGTGCTAGCAGGATTGTAGTAACAATCTTTAGCCATGTGGTTTTGCAGACCACACATTATGCATGCAATGTTAATTTTCTGGGAATTGGAGGGTTGCTGTTTCTTGTTCTTTTTCTCCTCATCAGCAACCTTTCCCTTTAACTTCTGATCCTTTGGTAGGACCGGAGTACTGGTATTATACTCCTTTCCTGAATCAGAAGGTCCAACCACCTGGAATCCTGCTGATATGAATACACCCTTTTGCTTTGGGTCTATCTTCAGCTTGGATTCAGCCACCTTCTTGGCAGTTTTTCTGGCTGCTTTAGCCCTGCTTCTTCTGGCTTTGGTGGTCAGGGATTGATCATCATTGGTCTGGGAGGGCTCAATTACCTGTTCCTTCCCTGTGATGGTCATGGTCTCCACAGTTGCATCACTCTTTAACTCTTTACAAGGTGGGTCAACAAATGGAACCTCTTGCTCTTCAGTACCACATCTTGGTTGTCTTACAGACTCATAAGAGTGTGGTGGAGCAATTTCATTGGTTCCTAACCCACTTTTGTTTTGAAAACAAAGTTTGGAGTGAGAGGATGATGCAAGTATGGCTTGGAAGTTTTGCTCAGCAATAGCATACTTCCTGGCTTGAGCCTCAGCTGTGACAAGCTGGGCTTGAGCCTCAGTCAATTTGGATATTAAATCCTTGATTTGAGTCTTGTAGTTGGTGTGTTCATGTTTTAAAAGAGATACAGTTTTCTCTAACTCCTCAATTTTCTTTTGGTAGTCAGATTCAGCTCTTTTAAAGTCAGATTTTAGCACATTTAAAGACTCAATATCGGATTTAATTTCCATATTGTAGTCCTGGTATAACTTAACCTTAGCAATACAGGCAGGGGTACAGAGATGTTCATATACCTTATTTTCATCTGTTCCTGCCATGAGTGCTTGAGCAGGAGTCACATCTTGAACCATAAAGCTCCAGTCAACTTCTTGAGCCATAGCTGCAGTTTCAGTTGACTTCCCATTGGGCTTTGGTGTAGAAGGATGTGTGGAGGCCTGTGAGGTTCCCGGGTTGGACTTGGGAGCGTTGCATTCCCTTGCAAAGTGGCCAAGCTGGTTACAGTTGTAGCACTTAGCCTTGCTCTTGTCAAACCCAAACTTGCTAGTGATTGGGTTTTGAGGGAATTGCCTTCCAGTTCTCTTAAAGAACTTCTTCGCTCTGTAGGTAAGGAGAGCCATTTGCTGGACAATGTCCACATACTCTATGTCATCTGGACTAAAGCACTCAAGATCATCAAAGCAAAACTGATGATCATTGGAGTGTCCACTCCCTGAGACAAACGCACAGCCCTCCTGAAAGGAGCTTTGCTGAGCTTGATGAGACCTTGGAGTCTCAGGGAATGTGATGTAAGGCCCAGATGAACAAGATGGCTGCTGGGTGTATGACAGGTACTGCTGAGACTGAGAGATACCTGAGCCTTCAGCAACCATTAAAGCGTTGCTAGTAGGAAGGCTCAAGGGTCTGCTTGCTTGGTGACCCTTCTTGCTTTCCATTTCCAAACGGTATCCATCAAGGATCCCATAGAGTTCGGTCATGGTGAGAGTGTTTAAATTCTCTGTTCTCTTAATGGAGACACAGTAGAAAGTCCACTCATTTGGTAGAGCACTCATGAACTTTCTGGTAAGGTCTCTAAGTTCTTGAGTGATTCCCACAGATTGGAGGGAGGAGATAAGATCCATATACCTGAAGTATTGCTGGCTAAAAGTTTCTCCAGCAACATAGGTGAAGTTCTCGAACTGCTGCTTCAGTGAGTCCTTCTTTGAATCATTAGAGCTCGAGTACATTTGAGCAAGTGCATCAAAGAGTTCTTTGGCTGACTTGCAATGCTCAAACCCCACCATGATGGAGTTTGGGATTGCAGTCATGAGAACAGTCATAGCATTGCTGTCAATGTCGAGCTTCTTCCTGTCTTCATCGGAGTAGTCTTCAACAGCCTTCTCGATCATGGCACCGTTTCCACCAGCAACTTTTGGCTTGTACGGGCCATTCACGATGGACTGCCACATCTTGCTATCCTGGTATCTGATGAAGCCTTCCATTCTTCTGCTCCAAGACCTGAAGTTTTCAGGATCGATGATGGGAGCTTTGGTCATCGTTCCCATTTCAACTTCAGATTTGATGAGGGCCATTTTTGAGTGAGGTATAAGGAGGAGTGAAAAACTGGTTGATTAGGATGGTAAGATCTCACAATCAAGAGCCTAAAAAGCTCTGATACCAATTGCAGGATCGGGTTTTGTCACTTAACACTTGTATTTCTCTCAAACTCACTTATAATAGTCACTCAAACAAGATGAAGCAATGTCTTTGGCAAGAGTTGATAATAATATAATAAGTAATCAAAGCAACAAGCAGAAATATTTTCAAGGTACTTGTATATATTACTTCTCAACTCAAGATTACAAGACACTTACAAGCATAGAACATGAGTTACAATGAGAAACTATATATACTAGATCCTACAGCCGGTTATACTTGATACTAGCTGGAAACCTAAGACTAAAGCATATACTACAATGCTATAGTTAAGGTATCTTAGATAAAGTATTATCTAAGATATGGTAGTCATGACATGTCCATGACTTACCTTTTGTCACCAACTAAAGATGGCAACTGTACTTAACATAAAAAGGTAAACAGTAGATTAAAGTATGGTCAACTACATGGCTTTTGAGAAAACGCCATGCAGTATCTCAGAGATTTGCAGCGGACTGTCAGACAGACCATACTTATGTCTACTGGATAATAGAAGTGTCTTCCGAAGGTTAACTGGCTTCGGAAGAACAAGTTCTTCCGAAGCCACTTATACTTCGGAAGATGCTTCTATGCTTCCGAGGCTTTAAGGACTTCTTTATACTTCGGAAGTTGACTTCAGAACTTTGTCTTCAAGTCTTGAACCTTCGGAAGTAGCTTCTTTACCTTCGGAAGTTGGAGTTCTCCTTCGGAAGTGTATTTTACACTTAGACTTCGGAAGAGCTCTTTCTTCCTTCGGAAGTCCCACACTTGGCTTCGGAAGTCCTTTGTATGTAGTACTCAAAATCTTCTAAGTGATATGGTTTTGGTTGCAACAGCCTCTTATGATCCAACAGAGTACCTGAACTTGAACCCCTAAACCATTCCATGAACTATAAAGGAGTGATCCTTAGGAATCTGGTCCCATCCTCCATGCTTGTTTGACAAGCTGTATATAACTACATGGAGGAGGTACTTCCATTGAGAAGAGACCTTCCCTTTTCTAAAGTTCTTTACAGAGAAATCACCCTCATATCCCATATGCTCAAAGGATTGGTTAAGAATAGCTTTTGGAAAAGACAAGTCACCTTCTACATCATCTAGCTGATGATGTGTGTTTATAATGGCTGGAGTGATGAAGATGTCCTCCCCTGTATTGTGGCAGACAATATCTTCTCCCTATCCACGGTGACCTCTTGGCAGGTCCTCCAAAATTCCAAAAGTTGATCCTCATAGAGTGGAGGATCAATGGTGAGGGAGGTGAAGTAGTTTATCAAAGAAAGAAAACAACAAACCTTTGAGAAACTAGGATCTTTTTCAGAGTCCAACAGAGCAACCTGATTATGTTGCCTGTGGAGTTGCATGGAAAAATCAAGGTTGTTTCTGCAATCAAGGTTGGCTATTTGAGAAAGCTTAAAAGTGAAGGAAGATAAGAATAAGGTTGGTTGTGGGTGAATTAAGGGTAGAAAGGATTTCAAATGAAGAAGATTGAAAGAGGGGGGAACCGTTGGGTATATACATGAAATGGATCTGATACAAAGTTAATGAAACATGATAAACTTTGAAATCCATATGTCGATCCCACCTCTGAAAAAGTACCCAAAAAGGTAGTTTTCTTGGATGTCAAAAATCTTTCAAAGGAATTTATACTTCGAAAGTTTTGATAAAAAGCTTCCGAAGACAAAATGGCTTCAAGAGTGTTAGAATACTTAACAGATCAAATACAATCAGTCTCACAATGAGAAGAGTGTTAGAATACTTAACAGATCAAATAGGGAACCGGGAAAATGTTATGATATTAAGAACACAAGCAAAACGAGAGACAGAAACTTAAGAACAAATAACAGAATAATGGTTTTCAAGAATGATGTATATTGCTCTCAAGTTCTTTTAGAAGTGTTACAAATCATAATGAAAGATACAATAACTTGGGATACTTTATACTACATCCCACAACCAGCCATACTTTGAAAGCCAGCTGGAAACACTAATCTAGACAATAAGATCAATGTAAAGTCAAAAGACAGATTTGCCTTTTGACTAGTGACTATGACATGCCATAGCTCACATCCTAAAATATTATAAAAAGGATAAAAGTACATAAAGTAGAAAGTTATAGACTCAAGACCCCAATGTACCGTTGCAAAAGCATGGACCTTTTCACCGACTTGTATAAGTTGGTGAGTCATCAGAGTTGCAGCAGAAAGTGGGTCAGCTTTATGCAAAGCACATCAGAGAAAGCATGTTCTTCTTTGTCTTTAGAAGAAATCTGTCTTCATTTTATTGGCTTTGGAAGACTTTGCTTTGAAGCTTCGAAAGACTTCATATTTTGCTTCGCAAGATTTTGGTCTTGGCTTTCGGAAGATTTTACACTTAAAATATTTTCTTGTGCAGAGTGTAAAACTTCTAAAGCTACTTCTACTAAGTACCAAGTGCATGCATGCAAGAAGCACTTGGGTTGTTTTGGGTGTATCAGCCTTTCAATAAACCTTAAAATATATATACATACGTAGGGTTTATCGATAAGTTTGATAAGTCAACGTGCAAATCGTTCTAGATTAAATCATTAAGTTTATTTGTAGAATTTTTCAGGTAATAGGGTACATTAGAGATTGGTTGGACTTGTATTAGCAATGTATGTATATTATAACTTATGATATTGAGAGGTTTCTATTCAATTAGGATATAGGTTATTACCAATATATTCAATTGTTATGTGTCTACTTGTAACTTACATTAAGGCATCTTCATGTATTATAAGAACTATATAATGACCAACTATAACTTCTAAGTAATTGTACATATGAAAAGCAGGCTCTAATCCTACCATACCACCCCTTTAAAAGTTATTTTTCCCTACTATGTTCAATGCTTTGGATAGTTGTTCATATCTTGGTCGATTAGGGGTCCAAATCTAATTATTAATAGGCGTACTTATATGCAATGGAAAGCTAAGACATTAAGCTAAATTTTGGTAACTATAATCATGTTCTTTTGCACTTTTGAAAAGTCTACTTTTGACACTTCATTTTCTTTTGCACTTTTGGGAGACCAAATATCCATGAAAAGTCATAAGACCAGTTGGGTTTGAAATATAACTTTCTGAAAATAACTCTAGGCTCAAGAAAAACATCATTTGGTTTAGTTTTGACCAAGATACAACCTCTTAAAGTCGGGTTTATTATTCTATCGGGTTACTATCCATGCTAGGTTCTCAGCTTTGTTACCATGTGTTTGAGGTGTTTAACAAGACCATGAGTAATATACTTATCAGGGAACTAAACCTAAGTGTGAAATACATCTATTTCATGATTCAAGTCATGATTTAAGTGTAGTTTTAGGGAACTAGAAAACCTGAATTGGATCTAGCTTATATGATAATCCTAGATTTGACTTACAGGCTATTTTGGGGCATTAATAACGAGTGATACTACATGTAAAATGTATATTTTTAGTATTTTGAAGCTCACACCCGATGGTAGATGTCGGTGTAAACAGAAACACGTGATAGAGGTCCAAACCTAGCTCTTGTGTTCTTCTCTTCTCACGATTGCAACAACAGAGGGCTCTTCTTGATAGTTTTAGTAACGTTGGGATGGGGTTTTGGTGTGGGAATGCAGTTGGTAGTATGGATATTATATAGGAACTTTAGGAAGGGGTTTCATTATTAGATGATTTGGCATCTTTGAACAATAAGATAAGTGATGGTCAAGACTCTTTTTTGGGCAGCTGGAGCTGCAGATCTTGAGCCAAGGGAAGCAACCATTAGTCCCCTTTTGTACCTAATTTTCTATCTTCTTTGACCCTGGTTCATGGCGAATGCTTACCTCATTATGTGTTGGTTATCTCCTTTCATTTGAACTGAGAACTTGAGGGGTTTTGGGGCTGTGATTTTGAGCTTGTCTAGGGATATTATCACGGGTTTGTAATACTTCTTTAACTTGTCGTTTGGTGTTAATGATGTTAGTGATTTATGCTTGATGGTTTTCGTATATAATTTTTAGATACACTTAGTTTCACTTAATCATTAGTTTAAGGTTTAGTCTCTTGGTAAATAGCATTATAATTAAAGAGTTTTAAGGTTTTTTTAAATGTTGTTTCAGCAGCTATAGATCGAGTGCTAGACAACAACACGACATCTTCTTTATGTGTTTGATTTTAACAGTATTTGACTAGTATTGCAAAGCTGGTGGTCAAGGTTT
This sequence comes from Flaveria ramosissima, assembly GCA_025215565.1. Taxonomy (NCBI): domain Eukaryota; kingdom Viridiplantae; phylum Streptophyta; class Magnoliopsida; order Asterales; family Asteraceae; genus Flaveria; species Flaveria ramosissima. The sequence goes on from CM046036.1 coordinate 65,940,840, forward strand.
AGTCAAGTATTAATTTATGTTTAGTTCAAGGGTGTTTAGGGTGTAGCCAAGAGGTTTAAAAGAGGTCTTTATAGCTGGTCTAAAAGTCTCTATTGAGCAGTCCTTGAGCATCCACATTAGTCTACATTATTTTTTATTTTATCATTCGGTACTGGTGAAAGTATTATGCAAGGTTTGATAATTTTCCTTAGGTAATTAGTTATTTAAATCACTAAAATATGGTTCGATGATGGTTTTCATTGATCTAAGTTGAGTTAAAGTGCGCAGTTGTATAGGAAGTAAGTATCATATTAAGTTAGTTATGAGGATTATGGATTTGGTATATGGATTTAAGACTTTTGGATGACGAGTGAGAAGTTTGGGTGCTAGAACCGTCTCACTTATATATAAGCATTGCATTTAGGTTCATAGTTTCGTTCGTGAAACACTAATAGATGTCATGTTGCATTAAACTTTGTATGTTGACGTGTTAAGAACTATGTTTAATGACGAATTGTTCATGCAAAGGTGGTAGGTTCATGCACGATTACATACACAAATGTGATTATCTTACAACCTTGGTTAACTACATCGTAGTTATACTTATAACTTCAATCTAATATAATTCGAGATGATGGTTTAACATGCCCATGTTCATAAACCGTTGGTTATGCAAATAATGCGTCAAGAATTATCATTTGCTATCGTTATATATTATCACATAATGATATTGATACATGATCCTTTGAAATATGTAATTTTGTACTTAATCTAATTCTTAATTAAGTTTAAGGCACAATAGCTAAGCTCTCAAAGTAACAAAATTAGGGTTTGACAAAAGTTAGAGTTTTAAGCTTTATGAATCAGACAATAAAGTTACTTGAAAATTCACGAATGTTACAGTAAGCATTTGAAGATATATCCCAGAAGTATAATGTTGATATTATTAGAAAAATAGGAACCGAATTAGTATTCCGACAAATACCCTTACATTGGTCGAATCTCGAGGCCACAAACAATAAGGCCGTACATAGTTCCTTCATAAGTTATCAATTTCAAGCTTATAGGAATGTGATCATTTCTCAGCTCAGAAGTTGAGTTGAATTTTCCCACAATAACCTCCATCCATCCATCTTCCCTCTTTTGTGGAAACTGGTTAGTATCTTTTAAATAGTTCCATGGGTTTGGAGGTCTAAAATAGATAATTTCCGCCTCTTTGTTGTTTCGATGAAGTAGATTTCGTACTTTCACGGGACAGTGCAGACCGCGGCATTTTTCAGAAAGCTTGAACACAAGGTAACAATAATATTCCGTATCTAGTGACAACAACTGACTTTGACTTTTGCAACTGATACGAAATACTTGTTGTGGTAGCAGCTCAACCATCTCTTCAAACCTGCCCACATGACTATATCATATGATTACATACTTTTTACAATGCTACAAGAAGTTAAACTATTGTTAATCAATGCATCTTGGTATTTGAAGATATATAATCAATAAAGTTTGTTCAATAAGCAAACCGCGACTCGACTGATGGTTTCAAGTGAAAACATTTCGCAGTAGAAGAGGCATGCAAAACATCCTTGGCGGAAAGCATAAGATGTTTCTTTACATTTGGCTCGTTTGACGATAGCAACTGTACATCAAAGGATTGAAAGAATTTAGTACCAAAACCACAGAAGAAATATATCAACTTGATCTCCAAAAGATAACTTTTGTCAGCAATATGAAAATGGCTGTATAGCCTTAACATTAATTATAGATCTTTGAAGAATTATGTTATAGTAACATTAGCATTTGTTGTACATGATCCTTGTTTGATTTTGATTTCAGATCTTGGTAGGTGTCCTCTATTTTGTTAATTTCTTCATGTTTCACCTGTTCAAAAAAATTACAAGATCATGTTACAAACTTATATGCAAAACATGATTATTTCTACACATTCATGAGAACTAAAACATTATTTTGTACCAAAGTGAGTAAACGCATGGAGAAAATAATCATTAATCTTATTAAAGAAACTCTTCTTAAGCATCGCATAGACCATTAATCGGCTTTAAAAGGGAAAGTTTACTGATGCCTCAAAACTTACATTGTCAATGGCTCGAAACTCAATGCCTTCAACGTAGATGGCATCGCTTCCACAATAGTATCATGAAAAACTTTCAAGTAAAACCTCAAAATGAGTATCTTCCTTCTCACATAGAAACCGTCCCAGTTCAATCATCATCCATTTATCATCTCTCCATGTTGCGAAATATGCATGCACGCTATCACCTGCATGTTTATACTTTAGGTTCACATACATTGGTTTACTTGAAAATTTTCTTTCCTTACAAAACTTGAAGATGAGATGAGCCCCATAAGTGACACCTGGAGATAAAATTTGAGTTGTTACTTTGATCTTGATCTTCAGCTTTGAGATATCAAACATCTTCGCGGCTTTCTCAAACCTGCAATTCTCACAAGATATCAAACTTCTTTTCTTCTTTTTTTCCCTCCAAATGAACGAATTGAAATAAGAATTCATGACCGTGGTATTCTATTGTATCAATGCTGATTTTTATCAATAAAGTCCATACATATTTATGCAAAACGGAATTAATAAACTTAGTTTCTACAACCTTATGTGATTTTATTTGTCTAATTAAGGCCTCTTGGTAGTTAAGTCCATCCAGTGTGGAATTACTTTTGCATGTTAAATGTTGTTGTTAAACTTTATCAGTTCTAAAACCAGATAACTTTCAGGTCCTCGGTTACAAAATATCTAATAGACTCATAATATTGTAGTTTATATGCAAGTATTATTGAGTTATATAATTTGATGCTGAATAATAATCTCTTGAGGGGTGAAGGAGATCTAAAGTTAAGAGGACTACTTTATATGAAGGGAAATTTGATACTAATAATCGACTATTTGGCAGTATAAATCCAAACTAATATTTTTATTAATTTTAATCACAACTTTTGATTTTGTTAGCAATACATTTAAAAAGTAAGTTTTTATTTCCAAGAGAATTAGAAGTCAAGTATTAGTGTGTTCAGTGGCGAAGGTTCATTGGGATGGGGGCCGCCGCCCCCCCTCTTTTTTTCGCCGGTAGTGTAAATTTTTGGTCCAGTAGTGTAAATTTTTGATCCGATAGTGTAAATTTTTGTATATATAGCGAGTTCGCCCCCCTAAGAAAATTTAATTTCGCCTCCGCCCCCCTATGAGATTGTTGAAGCTCTGCCACTGAGTGTGTTTACTAGTTTTCTTGTTTATCAAGTTGTTTAGTCTATATATAAGAATCAGGGCTTTGTATTCGTATTCTTTCCATTTCAAGTACTTCTGTTTAGTTGTTACCTTGTCAGCTGCTTTTTGGTTTGTATTTGTGGGTTGTGATTCACTTAAAACTTCACAAATATTCTCTTATGATACCATGTATATGTGAGTGTATTTCGATTAAGAAAATGATCTTAATTAACGCTGGCTTACCGGTCTAATAATGAAGAGTGATGACTATATATGAAAACACCCACATAGAAAACTTGCCATTTACACTTATTATGTGAAAACTTTCTTGCTGATATCATTTCATTTCTTTCTCCATTACTGCCAAGTGAAAACCACTAAACACAAAACAAGATTATTAAAACCACAATTCTATTATGTATGATTTTGAAGCTACTCAGATAATCAGTAGTTAAATATACTATCTCTATTTCGTCTAATATTGTTCAAAATTTGATATAAACAATTTGAAAGAACTTCAAGTCATGGTGCATGTAATAAAACATCTATTCATACGATAATGGCAAGTGAAATGAAGCATGAGGAATTAGTTACCACTTTGCCATCTTGAAGGAGAATTCCTTTGGAGAACATGTGATCACTACAAGAAAACTGGGCTATGGCGACGACATTTGTCGTCGCGATAGGTTGTGTTTGTCGTCGCCATAGCCTATAGCGATGACACATGTCGTCGCCATAGCCTATAGCGACGACACATGTCGTCGCCAGCCCCAGTCGCCACAGCTCCGTAGCTATAGCCCATTTTATTGTTGTCGCCAAAGGTGTAGTCGCCACAAAGGTCTATCTCGACGACATGTCGACGCCACAAAGTTGTCGGCAAAGAATTTCCCGCATTATATTTTAATTAAAAACAATTTTTTTTTCTGGGCTATGGCGACGACATGTCGTCGCCATAGGTCATTTATTATTTATAATTATTTAAAAAAAATTTAAAATAAAATAAATTTGACCAACACTATAGCGACGACATGTCGTCGCCATAGACCAACTTCTTTTGTTTTTAATATTTATTTTCTTTATTACCCTGATTTTTTTAAAAAATTTCCAAGTTATGAAAACAAATTTATATACTAAAACTAGAGCTAATATCATAAATACCTAAAAGAAAGTTGATACGATTTGAGTTATACAAACGAAACTACCAATGCAAACATCATTGAAATTTTTACTAACCATACAAATTAACTATTTAATTATCATCGTCTTGATTATCTTCATCGTTATCAAGATTAGATTTACTTCTTCCAAATTCATTCATATGCTCATGCATTTCACGCACTTGTTGCCTAAGTGCATTAAGTTCATCATCCCGATGTGATGACGACTTGCTTGATGCTTCATAGCGAGAGATGTTTCTTATCTTTCGTCCAACACCTCTCGTGTGACCACGCCTTTGTCCTAAGGCGCGTTCCAAACATTCCATCTCATTTACGGGTGACTCACCCGCCTCCATTTCTATTTGTTCATATTGATTTTTAATTTTTTCCTGCATTACTAAAGAACAAAATAAAAAGTTATTAGTTTTTATAAAGTTCGATAGCATAACTGCTGTAAAATGAAAAAACCATCCTATTCAAACATAATTAGTAAATAACAATTTCAAAGCTTTAATAAACATTAATGAAAATAATATTATCCAAGTGTTTGACCTTAAATTAAACAATTTGCTAGATTAACAAACTAACATACTAAAATTAATTAAAGTACTAGCAACATATAAATACATGATAATAACATATTCAACAATCATAACAAATAAAGTTGACATATGTAATCACCCTAACCATAATAATCGGACATATTTAACATTGACGAATGTAATTCACGGTAACATATGACGAATGTAATTCACGGTAATCATGGTAATCATAGTGTATATTTGAATTCAGTTGATCATACTTAGATCATAACTAACATATGACGAATGTAATTCACGGTAATCACGATAACCAAACATATTTGACACTGTTTGACACTTATTGTTAATAATTAAGTATAAACAAACTATCATAACATATTTGACACCTACAATTGATAAACATAATTTTACGATAAAGTACTATCAAAATGTATAATTTAATATCAATAATCATAATTGGATCATTGTTAAACTTTAACGTATGTAATCTAAACTAACTATCATAACTGAACATATTTGATTATAACTGAAAACAATTATTTATAATTATAATTAATAAATATAATATTATTATTATATTATTATTATTATTATAAATAATAAAATATGACTTATAATTATAATAATACTTGTAATAATAACAATTATACTTTTAACAATTATAATGATATGTACATCAATAATGATATTAATAATTATAATTATTATATAAAATTGTGAACATTTTTAACAATATATGGCGACGACATGTTGTCGCCATAAATGTTTCATAAAAGACGGGCTTATTTCCCTCCAAGTTATTTAGAGGAAAAAAAGAAAAAAAATGTTTTTACCTATGTCGTCGCCATAGATGTTTCATAAAAAGCGGGCTTATTTCCCTCCAGGTTATTTAGACGAAAAAAGGAAAAAAAGGTTTTTTAACCTATGGCGACGACTGTTGTCGCCATAGGGTGGACGCAAATTTTTAGTTATTTTGTATGATTAAAAATATATGAAAATTATAACAAAATGACTTATGGCGACAATTCTTGGCGACAATTTCTTTGTCGTCGCGATAGGTAGGACCTAATGCGACGACTTGTCGTCGCGGTAGGTCTGCAGTAGCCAAAAGCCTAGCTGACCCTATGGCGACGACATGTCGTCGCCATAGGTGACCTATAGCGACGCCGACATGTCGTCGCCATAGGTGCAGTCGCCATAGACTCTTTTTCTTGTAGTGGATAGAGATCCTTTTTTCATTTGAGTAAGGTCATAGATGTCTGGAGTTTTTGACATATTGATGATTTTTGTGTAGTCTCTAGGTAGTCTAGGCTCCCATATTTCACGATCCTCCTATATACACACACTACGTAATTAGAAAGTCATATGATATGCATTGAATAAATTCAACATGTTGTAAACCAGCTATTTCTATAAAAATTTGTATGTTATATGTCAAAATATAAGAAATAATGAAGATTTAAGAATTATGAAAGTATCTTTTAAGATAAGATATAAACAAAATCTTCTTATGATTTTATAAGTTTTAATAAACTACTACAATAAAAAATTTATATTTTAAATATTTAAAATATTATTATTTAATAGAATAAAGAGACCATAAAATAAAAATGAAGATTTCCATATGTTTCCTTTTCCTTCTGCACATTTTCCTCGAAATGAGAAAGAAGATGGTAAAATTTCAACAAACAAAATCGACATGTGATAACACAAGTAATTACTTATTTATTACAATGGGATATACTACAATTAATGAAATAATTTACACTTTTAATTGGTAAATTGATAAATTTGATATGTTTAGTAAAAATTAATGTTATTCAAAGGAAGCTAACAACTCATGCGTGCAATATCAAAGTGTCAAAGTTAACTTACTTGAAATTCCAATGCCTTCTCAAGTTTTTCTATCACCTTTGCTGCCTGTGGTTGGTATTTCTTATAAGCTAAACATAAACCCGCAATATCGGTAAATGTATATAATGATTCGGGGTCAATTTGTTCTTTTATACCCTCTAACACTAGATAATAAAGAATTTCTTGTTCGTTGTGGATGATATGGTGACTAGCACGGTCCTTGGATACTGTCAATTTTCCCCATAAAATCTCCTTTAAAACCACGCCTAATGAATATATATCCGACTCTTGTGTCAGATAACCTTGTTTTGTCCTGTTTGGATATGTAGCTCAGTGAATCATAAGCATTATCATCAGTGACGTGTTCAATTGTCTTCGACTCAGATAATTGAGTGGACAACTCGAAGTTGGAAATTTTAGCCCTCCAATCACCATCTAGTAGAATACTAGCACTTTAGATGTCCCTATGGATCATTGAAACACTTGTGTGAAGATATTCTAATGCTCTTGTAACATCGATGCATATCTTCAGGCGTCTCATCCATGTAAGGCTAGCATCGCCCAAATGCTTATCGAGGCTTCATTTAGAGGCCTTTTCATACACTATTATCTTTTCCCCCAATTCAATACAATAGCCTATGAGAGAAATGATATTCTCATGCTTAGACGTTTTAAGAACTTGAAGTTCCGTAGAAAACTGATGCTGACTCTCAAAAACCTTACTGTCCCATCGCTTTGCAACAATGGCGGTACGTTTTTTATTATGTGTTAGTTCTCCTTCATATTGCTTCCAATGTCTCCCTTCTCCAATGCACTTGTAGTCAATGAAGTTTTCTGTTGCCACTTGTATGTCTTTAAGTGAAATATGGAGCCTGTCTTTGTTGTTTCAAAGCTAATTTTTAACATATGTAATCACCCTAACCATAATGAAATATATCTTTTATGTTTGGAATTATTATTTGTTATGTGTTAGCTAAAATATTATTAAGAATTTAAAAATTCTTTTATTATTGACTACAATTAACTATAGAAAATCATGCCGCCAAGAAGGAACACACAGCCCGTAAGAAGAACGGCGCGAGTGGAACGACCTAGAACCAGACTCGGGGAATAAACTCCTGTAAACACGACCACCAATGAGGATGAAAGAATCTCAAGATTAGTGTCACAGCAAATAGAGGGTGCTATACCCATACTAGTAACCCAGCTTCAACAAAACCTAAACCTTGGAACAGCGACACCAGGCAACGAAATAGCCATAGAGGATACCATGAAAGGACAACTGGAAGAGGAAGCTATAACTGAAAAAGGATGTTCTTATAAGACTTTTATGTCATGTAGGCCCCGGGAATTTGATAGTAGAGGCGGAGCTGTACATGCCCTACGCTGGTTGGATGAGATGGAATCAACCCTAGAAATCAGTAAATGTGCCAACAACAACAAAACCTTGTTTGCTTCGCATTCACTAGAGGGGGAGGCACAATCCTGGTGGAAAATGAAAATGCACACTAAAGGTAGGCATGTTATGAATGAATTAAGTTGGGAGGAATTCAGGGGTTTAGTAATAGAAAAATACTGTCCCTACAATGAAATAGAAAAATTAGAGACTGAATTCTTAGCATTAGAAATGAAAGGGGCAGCACATCTAGAGTACACTGACAGATATAATGAACTCTCAAGGCAAGTACCACATCTAGTGACCCCAGAAGCAAAAATGATAGGAAGATATATTTGGGGATTAGTACCACAAATAAGGGAACTAGTAAAATCTGCTATGCCTAAAACTTTTCAAGATGCCGTAAGCCTATCAGGGAGCTTAACTGACGAAATGATAAGAAACGGATCATTAAGTAACCCTAGATCAGGAGAGAAGAGGAAATGGAGTGATGATAATTCAGGAGGAAAGTTTAGAGGAAATCCACATAAAAGAATAGCCCGACAGCCCACCCGAAACTTCTTAGGAATGACACGGGAAAAGAAACCACAAGCTGAAAACCAGCCATGGTGCAGTACTTGTCAAAGATATCATCAGGGCAATTGCGCAATGGTAATCTGTTACAACTGCAAGAAAAAGGGACATATATCCCGAGACTGTAAAAGCCCTACTAACCCAAAACCAGTCTGTTATCAATGTGGAAACGAAAACCACCTTCGAAACGAATGTCCACAACTAAAGAGTAAGGCTTCGGTCAACCAAAACAACCCTCGAGGAAGAGCATTCGTGATGCAAGCTGAAGAAGCTCGACATGAACCGGAGGTTGTAACGGGTACGTTTCCTATAAACAATCAGTAAGCTACTGTACTATTTGATACTGTAGCAACCCGTAGTTTTATTTCGAATACGTTTAGACCACTGCTTGACCTAACCTCAGAAAAGTTAAACAAAAAATATATGATAGAACTAGTTGATGGTAAGATAATTGAAGCCTATGAAATCATTCCTAATTGTACTATAAATCTAGATGAAAATTATTTCAATATAGATTTGATTCCTATTGATTTAGGAGGATTTGATATTGTTGTAGGAATGGATTGGTTAAGTAAAAATCAGGCTGAAATAGTATGTGGCAAGAAAATGATAAGAATTCCTCTGATTAATGAAAATAGAACACTTTGTATATATGGTGAAAAACCTAGAGGTGTTATGAAGATAATTTCCTATAAGAACGAACAAAAATGTTTAAGGAAGAAATGCTTAGTTTTCCTAGCCCATATTGTTGACACCAAGATAGACAAAGTAAATCTAGAAAATGTTCCTATCGTCAATGAATATTCTGATGTATTTCCTGACGAATTACCTGGTTTACCACCCCCTCGTCAAGTAGAGTTCAAAATTGAGTTAATACCAGGAACAACTTCTATTGCTAAGGCACCCTACCGTTTAGCACCCACAGAAATGAAGGAATTAATGAGCCAACTTCAAGAACTACTGGATAAGGAATTTATACGTCCTAGTGTATCACCCTGGGGAGCACCCGTTTTATTTGTTAAGAAGAAATATGGAACGTTTAGAATGTGTATAGACTATAGGGAACTTAACAAGGTAACTGTGAAGAATAGGTATCCCCTACCTGGAATAGACGACCTATTTGACCAATTACAAGGATCTAGTTACTTTTCAAAGATAGATTTAAGATCAGGATATCATCAGTTAAGAGTACAGGATGAGGACATACCAAAAACAGCATTCAGAACTAGGTACGGACATTATGAATTCCTGGTAATGCCATTTGGAGTAACCAATGCTCCAGCCATATTTATGAATTTGATGAATAGGGTATGTAAGCCCTATTTAGATAAGTTTGTCATAGTTTTTATAGATGACATTTTAATCTATTCCAAGAATAAAGAGGAACATGAACAGCACCTAAGGTTGACATTGGAATTATTAAGGAAAGAAAAATTATATGCAAAATTCTCAAAATGTGAATTCTGGAAAAGGGAAGTGCAATTTCTTGGACACATAGTTAACCAAGAAGGTATACAGGTAGATCCAGCAAAAATAGAGGCTGTTAAGAAATGGGAGGACCCCAAAACACCAACAGAAGTACGCCAATTCTTAGGACTGGCCGGATATTATAGGAGATTCATAGAAATTTTTTCAAGAATAGCTTAACCCCTGACTGAATCAACTCAAAAGGATAAGCCATACGTATGGGGAGAAAAACAAAAGGCTGCATTCGAACTCTAAAAAGTAAATTATGTAGTGCACCTATCTTGTCATTACCAAAAGGGACTGATGATTTTATAGTATATTGTGACACGTCTCGTCAAGGATTTGGATGTGTGTTAATGCAACGAAGTAGAGTCATTGCCTATGCCTCCATGTTGATACATATGTACCTAGATCCTGAGATGAATGTAATATCTCTTGTTTGTCTTACACTTATGTAATGGTTGGGTTATTAATGAAATGAGAATGCTTGATTGTGATTTATAATGTTTAATATTTCATTAATGGGTTGATATTGAATTGGTTATATAGGTTTGTGATTGTTTGAATTCATACACATAATGTTATATTAATGAATACATTCAAACCTAGCAATATGAAGTTCTCATGCGAATGACCCATGCGAATGGACCATACGCATGAACAACTTCAGGCGAATGACTCAGTCGCACGACTGAACCAGGAGACTGGATCAGTCGTATGATTGTAACATGAGATTGGCTCAGTCGCACGATAGAACACTCAGTCGTGCGAATGGATCAACCGCATGCCTCAATCGCACGACTGAACCATGCTAATGGTTTAGTCGCCCGAATGAGAAACCCTAACCTATAAATACCACTTAATTCGTGGAAAAACGTAAGCATTCATTCCAATTCGACTCTAGACATACCCTAGCTGTCCAGAAGCCTCCAAGTTCATACTCCAAGTTCATAGAACGCTGTAGATCGATTCCTAATCGATTCTTGACGTTAGATTCAATACGTTATTGTTTCCACGTGCGTTCTCACTGATTGGATCGCCAATCAAATAGGATTTCGTACTATTTGGTTTGGCTAACACGTTAATCAGTTGGTGTTTCGTTCAAATTCCAGATCCTAACAAGTGGTATCAGAGCCAGGTTCTTGATTACGTGTGATTCAATCAATTTTGATACAAAGGTTGTGTTTTTCAACTAAAAACGCAATCTTTTTGTGTCAAACGTTGTCTTGGACGTCCCCTGCTCATCAAGTTTTGGTTTCGCTGGCATAAGGCGATTAGGGTTGGTGAAAATTCGGGTTTTTACGGCCAAAACACATTAAACCTAGAGATTTTCGAAATACAGCAGCTTCAGTCGCACGATTGACCCAATCGCACGACTGGACTTCATTCGCATCCCTTAGACGTACGATTGAACTCAGTCGCATCTTCATTCGTACGACTAAGAAGACCGTTCGCATTGTTCATCCGCATCAGTTTCATTCGCACGACTGGACCAATTGCTTAGTTCAGTCGCACGATTGAACCAGTCGCATAGTTCATTCGCACGGGTAGCCCAATCGCACCGCTCCATTCGCACCAGTTAAACAAGTTGTTTAAGAGACTTAAATTAATCAAGATGAAGGTTCAGTTTTCAGCGTTTACAGCCGGGAAGGAGTCACGTATTCAGAACTTAGTGCTACTGGAGAGTGAGGTGGGGAATCACAATAAACCCCCGAAGCTTATAACGTTAGATGAATTTCCCCACTAGAAACAACGTTTTGAGATCTACTTAAATGGAGTAGATCCTAATATGTGGGAAGCTATTGAGACGGGGTACAGTATGCCGGTAGGAGCTGATGGGGTGAAACTTACTTTAGGAGGAATGACTGATGCACAGAAAGTCAAATATAATGCTGAAAAGAGAGTATATGCATTGCTAACACAGTCTATCCCTAAGGATATTTTTCATCAATTCTCAGAGAATAAGCAAGCCAAGAAGTTATGGGATGAGCTGGAGAAAAGATATGACGGGAATGCTTCATTGAAGGCCATTAAAGCTAAGGAGTTGAAGAAAGAATTTGACAACTTTTCATCGATGGGAAATGAGAGTTTAGACGATGTCATTGATAGATTTTACCATTTGATGAGCGAGCTGCACACACATGGTGTCACAACTGTCACACCCCAACCTTGGCGGCGGAAACGTCGAGGAGTGAGAGTTAAGATCGTTCATAGCCACATAACGCTATTAATAAACCAAATATAATTTAAACATATGTTTCAATTGTCACATTACAATCATAAGTTTCAAAGAAAATAAAAGCAAAACATAGAATGTAACAATTCATTCTATTTTATTTATTAATCTAGGTCCATTCCTAGATTTGCAAGCTTCAATGCATAGATAATCAAACTTGGGCATTTCCTGAAACATGTTAAAAATAAAAGGTCAACAATAATGTTGGTGAGCATTCCATAGTTTTTAATACATAAGTATATATAAAAGATGGCAACTCAAGTCATAAGTTAGTGAATATAGTGATTAGGGATGCTATGAACAATGCAACAATAAAACCTTGACAATGTTTTACAAGTCTCAAACGTTAAAAGTATATACGATCAGCTAAGTGTACTTGGATCAACCAAGCAGGCTTGTCTTACCCATAGATCTATGACTTCGCTGGGCTAGCAATAGTTAATGATTGTACATATAACGCCATAACATGGTAACCACAAAAGTTCAACTAACCACAACTTAACATGATGAATTGCCATAAAGTTTAAAAGTCTCAAATAAGTTTACAAGTGCAAAGTATAAGTTAACATGTTTCACCCCAAAGTGTGAAAATAAGCAAAAGGGGTATGGAAATACTCACTTGATCAATAAGTATATATTGGATGATTAATAAAAAAATAAGCGTCGTCTCAACGTGGTCCTTCACAATGAACCTAAAAATATATATATATACAAGGTTTTAAGTTTTATTGTAATTAGTTTATTGAATCAACAAGGACTAGGGTTTTAAGTGGATTTGGGCATTTTTTTACATATATACATATATTGTATATGTATATTCTTTATAAAGAATGTGAAATTAAATCATTTTTAATAATTAGTAAAATTTAGACATAATATTCGAGTAATTATTTGACATAATCATGTTTTAAGAAAATATTAAATGAAAAGAACTTTTAAACCATTAACAATTTGTGAACTATTATTTTAAAACCATTTCTTTTAAGACGTTAATCAAAACTAATCTTTGTTAAATTGTTTTATTATCAAGGTATTTATTTATTTAAACTTCAGAAAATTTACAGAAATTATTTTATGACCTTTAGAAATATTTAAAATTTATAATACCCATTTTTATGTTCAATAGTATTTTTCTATAATTGAATTAGAGCTAAAAAGACCTTTTTTTAAAAAAAAGAGGGTGCCCGGGTTCGAACCCGGGACCTCTATGTTGAATTGTGAAGTGTGAACCGGTGAACCAAGGCTCTCAGCCGCGGTATAATCCGGTTTCAAATTCTTTAATCTAAATCAACAGAACACCCCCAAAATCAAGAACCCTAGTTTGTTCTTGGATCAAATTGAACACCAAATCGTTATTGTTAATGGAATTAAGCTTAGGGCTTTCATTGCCCATAAGAAACCGAGTGTGTGTATGTGTTAAATTACCCGATTAGTTGTAGATTCGAGAATGAACGCGTTGAAGAACAAACCGCGACTTGCTTCGGTTCGGAAGTTGCCCAATTGAAGTTGAAAACCAAATTAAACTTGTGCGAAGCTTAGTATAGTGATCTTAATGTAAAGCCCTAAGCGAATTTCGTGTTTTGAAGCTCAGAAGACGGACTTCGATTAAGGTACAGTTAGCGAGTAAGGAGGAAAACAAAGGTGATGTTCTTGGTCGTTTCAGGTGAAATTGAGGGTTGTAATGATTTAGAAACACATAGACGTTCGATTAGGTTGAGTTAATTCGATTATTGTTAACCTTAATCGTTCGAACAGCTCCTTGCTTTTAATAATTTCGGTTACTCGACGATTCATGTAGTAACCGATGATTTAAACCCAATTAAATCTTGTATTTAGGTTCGAAACGTGCAACTAAAACGGTTTGGGTCGGTTTTGGGGACTGTTGTCGTGGTTTGGGGCTTCGCCGGCGATTTGGCCGGAGATGGCCGATGGTATGGCCGGACACCACCGGAAAATCGGGGTTGGGCGGGGGGTTTGGGTTATGTTTTAAGAATTTACAGATATAGCCCCTGTGGTTTGGTTTTGTTAACATTTTATGTATAAACTATGTTATTTTAAGTTTTTAAATTGACAAAACAACCCCCTAACCTAATTAATTTAAGTTTTTAATTCTTACAAGTTTAATATTTTCACAAGTTATTATTATTAGTAACAATCTTATTATTGGTTTTATTATTTTGATAGTTATCTCTATTAGTTTTATTAATAAAGCCTTCTTTATTAGTATATTATTTTTATTATTATTATTTATTATTACATAATAATTATCAATATAACCTTACAAATTAAAGAATTAAAATACTAATTAAAGTAATATGCATAAGCAACCCATAAGTTTCATGAATGACAAACATGATCCTTAAACAAATTTAACGAAGTTAACTTTAATTTAACCTAAAAAATACAAGATGTTACAGTCTCCCCAACTTAAAAGAATTTCGTCCCGAAATTAAAAATAAGGCTAGGAGAACAAATGCGGGTATCTCTCCTTCATATGATCCTCACGCTCCCAAGTGAACTCAGCTCCACGTTTGTTTTCCCAACGGACTTTGTCGATAGGTGTGGTAGTTGTTCGGGTCTTCTTCAGGGTTCGATCCATAATCTCAACAGGCTTCTCAACGAAATGCAATGACTCATCAATTTGAATTTCCTCCAGTGGAACATGCAAATTTTCATCAGCCAGACATTTCCTCAAGTTTGAGACATGGAAGACAGGATGAACTCCGTTAAGTTCAGAAGGTAACTCCAGTTTGTAAGCCACTTTCCCAATTCTTTTCAGAATCTTGAAAGGTTCTACAAAGCGTGGGGCCAATTTACCCTTCTTCCCAAAACGTACAACACCCTTCCATGGAGAGACTTTAAGAAGAACCATGTCGTCGACTTGAAACTCCAACGGTTTGCGTCTTTTATCGGCATAACTCTTTTGACGACTTCTAGTCACCTCAAGGTTATTTCGGATCTTGGAAACTTTGTCGGTCGTTTCTTGAATAAGTTCCGGGCCAGTGATAAGATTTTCCCCAATGTCAGTCCAACAGATTGGAGAACGGCATTTACGACCATACAAAGCCTCGAATGGTGCCATTTTGATACTTGAGTGATAACTATTGTTATACGAAAATTCCGCGAGCGGTAAATGCGTATCCCAATCACAACCAAAATCAAGGACACAAAGACGTAGCAGATCCTCGAGGGTTTGGATTGTTCGTTCGGTTTGACCATCGGTTTGAGGATGGTAAGCCGTACTTAAATCCAGTTGAGTACCCAAAAGTTCTTGCATCGAAGACCAAAAGTGTGAAGTGAAACGAGCATCTCGATTGGTAATAATGTGTAAGGGCACGCCATGACGACTCACAATTTCGTCAATGTAGATTCGAGCTAGCCTTGAAACCTTGTACGTATCTCGTATGGGTATGAAATGTGCTGTCTTGGTCAAACGGTCAACAATGACCCATATGCTATCATGACCACGAGGTGTACGGGGTAACTTGGTTATGAAATCCATGGATATATGCTCCCATTTCCACATAGGGATTTCAGGTTGCTCAAGTAAACCACTTGGTCGTTGATGCTCGGCTTTGACCCTTGCACACGTGAGACACTTAGAAACATAAGACGCGATATCTTTCTTCATTCCAGGCCACCAATATTGACCACGCAAGTCCATGTACATCTTATCGGAGCCAGGATGAATGGAATATCGGGTTTGATGAGCTTCGTTCATAATGAAGTGTCGAAGATTATCACGATTTGGGATCCAAAGTCGATTCAAGAAGTACCACATGCCATTCGGTTTTGTCTCCAGTTGTGACCGAACGTTAGACATCAAATCTTCATCCTTCCCTTCGTCGGTTAATGCCGCTTGTTGAGCCTCGCGAATGCATAACTCGAGGTCACTATCGATCCTTATGTTTTGGAGCATGATAGTAGCCTCGTTGACATCCACATGGATCTCGGTATCAAATTCTCCTAGCGTATCAAACCATTGCCTTCGATCTCGAATCTCTTGAAGCGAGACAGTCTTATTGTGAACCTTGCGACTTAGCGCGTCGGCTACAACATTCGCCTTGCCAGGATGGTAGCGAATGTCGCAGTCGTAGTCGCTAATTAGCTCGATCCATCGTCTTTGTCTCATGTTGAGGTCCTTTTGGTTAAACACGTGTTGGAGACTCTTATGATCGGTGTAGACTATGCATTGCGTTCCATATAAATAGTGTCGCCAAATCTTCAATGCAAAAACCACAGCACCAAGTTCAAGATCATGTGTTGTGTAGTTCACCTCATGAACCTTCAATTGCCTCGACGCGTATGCTATAACTTTGCCTCGTTGCATGAGAACACAACCAAGACCTTGATTAGAGGCATCGCAATATACGGTAAAGTCGTCGTTTCCATCGGGAAGTGTGAGAATAGGAGCGTTACACAACTTGCGTTTCAATGTCTCGAAAGCCTCTTCTTGCTCGGGTCCCCATTCAAAGAGTCGATTCTTTTGGGTTAGCGCCGTTAATGGTTTAGCAATCTTCGAGAAATTTGCTATGAACCTACGGTAATATCCCGCTAAACCCAGAAAAGAACGAACCTCGGTTGGGGTTGTGGGAATACACCAATTCTTCACGGCTTCAATTTTAGCAGGATCAACGTGAATTCCTTGGCTATTCACCACATGTCCTAAAAATTGAACTTCTTCCAACCAAAATTCACACTTGGAAAACTTGGCGTACAATTGCTCCTTCTTCAAAAGTTCAAGAACTTGTCGCAAGTGTGTCTCGTGATCGACTTTCGTCTTGGAATAGATAAGAATGTCATCAATGAACACGATTACGAACTTATCCAAATACGGTTTACATACTCGATTCATGAGATCCATGAACACGGCAGGCGCATTGGTCAAGCCAAAAGGCATAACCATGAACTCGTAGTGTCCATATCGAGTACGAAAAGCGGTCTTTGGAATGTCATCATCGTGAACACGTAGTTGATGATACCCAGAACGTAGATCGATCTTTGAGAATTGAGTTGCTCCTTGAAGTTGGTCGAAGAGATCATCGATTCGAGGAAGAGGGTATCGGTTCTTGATAGTAAGCTTGTTGAGCTCCCGGTAGTCGATACACATACGAAATGATCCATCCTTCTTCTCCACAAACAGTACAGGTGCACCCCACGGTGATGAGCTAGGACGAATGAAACCCTTATCGGTCAACTCTTGCAATTGACTAGCTAATTCTTGCATTTCAGACGGTGCAAGACGATAAGGTGATTTAGCCACAGGGTTTGCGCCAGGAATTAAGTCAATCTTGAACTCAACTTCTCGCACGGGAGGTAACCCTTTAAGATCCTCGGGAAAAACCTCGGGAAAGTCTCGCACAACAGGAATGTCTTTCAACTCCTTACCCTTGCCTTTCGTATTAACTACATATGCCATGAAAGCCATGTAGTTTTTACTTAAGCACTTGCGGGCCTTAATGCAAGACATGAGTTTGAGTCTTTGAGATGATTTCTCCCCAAAGACCTTCAAAGTATCCCCAGTCGGTAAAGGAATTCGGATACACTTCTCGAAACATAGAATTTCCGCACGATGTTTGGCTAACCAATCCATACCAATGATAACATCAAAGCTTCCCAATTGCATAGGAATAAGGTCGACGAAGAACTCGTGTTCGTTAAGGCTTAAAGTGCAGTCACGTATTACGATGTCCACAACAATAGATTTTCCATCGGCGACTTCGACCGTGAAAGATCTTTCTAGGTTGACGCGCGGTTTTGAAAGTAAAGACTCAAATTCCAAGGACACGAAACTCCTATCGGCACCCGAGTCAAACAATACAGATGCATAACGATTATTTACAAGATACATACCTGTTTGGTAACAACCTATTATTGGTATGATGAATATAGATAGGAAATTTTACAAGACAAGAAGGACTAAAAGAAATTCAACGGCGTACCATTCACCACATCGTTGTTGGCTTGTGCTTGGTTGGCATTGATGTTGAAAGCCCTGCCACGAGCCGGTGGCACATTTCCCGCATTGCGAGGACATTGAGGGCGAATATGACCAGCCTCGCCACAGTTGTAGCAGGTTCGGTTGGTAAGCATGGCAGTGTTGTTTGGCGCACGAAGACAAGTAGCCACCAAATGACCATACTTTCCACACAGAGAGCAGACTCGGCATGGAATGTTGCTTGCATGATGGTACTTGCATGTGTTACACATAGGATGTGGACCAGCATAAACCTTAGCCATGGGAGCTTGATTTGCAACCACCATTTGTTTTTGAGGAGCATTAGGGGCGGTCACGGCGTAGTTGCGTGTCGGAATGAACTTACGCTTTTTGTTTTGAGAAGATGGCTCGGCTCTTACCTCCTTTGTTGCCTCGGGTATCACCTTCGTAACAGACTTGGAACCCTTTGCCGACATCGTACCAGCTCTTATATGATTCTCGGTGAGCTGTGCAGTGATGGTAATTGCTTCCTCCAAAGTTGTGGGCCTACTACCCACCACGGCATCTTGAATTTGAGGTGGCACCCCCTTGATAAATTTCTCGATGTTACGGGGCACGGTGTCCACCATGTGTGGTAGGAGCATACTCAACTCATGATGCGGGGTGGAATAAGCCAAATGATTCCCACCATCCTGTTTGAGGTTCCAGAACTCCTCCTCTAACTTTTGCAACTCGCTCCTCGGACAAAACTTTTGGATCATGATCTCCTTAAATTCCTCCCAAGGTAAGGCCAAGGCAATCTCGGTTCCACGGTTTCTTTTTTCACTATTCCACCATGTGAGTGCTCGTTGTTGAAGAACACTTGTGGCATAGCGAACCTTGAACTCGTTGGGGCACTCACTAACAATGAACGTGTTCTCCATACTTTCAAACCACTCGAGAAGTCCAGTGGCTCCTTCTTTTCCACTAAAACTAGTGGGCTTGCACGAGTTGAAGTGTTTGAAGGTGCAAGTACGGTTGTTCCCTTGTTGATTGTTCCCATTTTGATTGTTGCTATTGTCTCCATTAGCACCACTATTGTTCCCATTGGTGTTGTTGTTGTTGCTATTAGCCATTAGTGTACTATTGAGTTCAGCAACCATAGTCGGGAGAACGGCAGCCATTTGTCGGGCAATCATGGCAGCCAGCTTACGGTCGGAACTTCCATGCTTTCCATGGTGACAAGACATGCTGGATATACAAAAATGAGTTAGTTACAGGGGCGGGGATAACAAAGGATAGTAGTTTAACAAAGATAAGCTAAGGGTTATAAGGTACACGGGATGTTTTCATTTGATAACGCATTACCATTTGAAAACGTTGACACGTCAAGGTGAATTGACCCATTTATCTTAGAAACTTGTGTATGTTGACCATAGTTTATCACTCATCCCAGAAATCCCCAGGTAAGCATAACTAGTCCCGTAGGATTTATGCAATATGCTTGCCTTAGCCCGAGGGCCTTTTGCCAGGAAAACCAGGATACAGGTGTCTATGTGTCACACAATATTTCTTAGGTTCATAGAATCAAAACCTTGATGAGATTTATATAGATTAGACATAACGTCTAAAGATCCAAGTCATAACATAAGCATAAGATTCCACGTGTCGACGAGAATGAGATTAAGAGAGTTCATGTTCGGGGAGAGTCAAAGAGTCAAAGTTAAGTTTAGGGAGACAAGTAACAATGTTTAGGCAATCCTATGCTAAGGCATCAAATTGCACATAAGAGGCATAGCATTATGTAGCATGAAAAGTATATAATTTACAAGATAGAAATATAATTCTATAAGGTTCATGCATACTATAGCCTAGGTCACCATTTCTAATAACCTAGATCCCTATAGTTATGGGCTCTGATACCAATCTGTCACACCCCAACCTTGACGGCGGAAACGTCGAGGAGTGAGAGTTAAGATCGTTCATAGCCACATAACGCTATTAATAAACCAAATATAATTTAAACATATGTTTCAATTGTCACATTACAATCATAAGTTTCAAAGAAAATAAAAGCAAAACATAGAATGTAACAATTCATTCTATTTTATTTATTAATCTAGGTCCATTCCTAGATTTGCAAGCTTCAATGCGTAGATAATCAAACTTGGGCATTTCCTGAAACATGTTAAAACTAAAAGGTCAACAATAATGTTGGTGAGCATTCCATAGTTTTTAATACATAAGTATATATAAAAGATGGCAACTCAAGTCATAAGTTAGTGAATATAGTGATTAGGGATGCTATGAACAATGCAACAATCAAACCTTGACAATGTTTTACAAGTCTCAAACGTTAAAAGTATATACGATCAGCTAAGTGTACTTGGATCAACCAAGCAGGCTTGTCTTACCCATAGATCTATGACTTCGCTGGGCTAGCAATAGTTAATGATTGTACATATAACGCCATAACATGGTAACCACAAAAGTTCAACTAACCACAACTTAACATGATGAATTGCCATAAAGTTTAAAAGTCTCAAATAAGTTTACAAGTGCAAAGTATAAGTTAACATGTTTCACCCCAAAGTGTGAAAATAAGCAAAAGGGGTATGGAAATACTCACTTGATCAATAAGTATATATTGGATGATTAATAAAAAAATAAGCGTCGTCTCAACGTGGTCCTTCACAATGCACCTAAAAATATATATATATACAAGGTTTTAAGTTTTATTGTAATTAGTTTATTGAATCAACAAGGACTAGGGTTTTAAGTGGATTTGGGCATTTTTTTACATATATACATATATTGTATATGTATATTCTTTATAAAGAATGTGAAATTAAATCATTTTTAATAATTAGTAAAATTTAGACATAATATTCGAGTAATTATTTGACATAATCATGTTTTAAGAAAATATTAAATGAAAAGAACTTTTAAACCATTAACAATTTGTGAACTATTATTTTAAAACCATTTCTTTTAAGACGTTAATCAAAACTAATCTTTGTTAAATTGTTTTATTATCAAGGTATTTATTTATTTAAACTTCAGAAAATTTACAGAAATTATTTTATGACCTTTAGAAATATTTAAAATTTATAATACCCATTTTTATGTTCAATAGTATTTTTCTATAATTGAATTAGAGCTAAAAAGACCTTTTTTTAAAAAAAAGAGGGTGCCCGGGTTCGAACCCGGGACCTCTATGTTGAATTGTGAAGTGTGAACCGGTGAACCAAGGCTCTCAGCCGCGGTATAATCCGGTTCCAAATTCTTTTAATCTAAATCAACAAAACACCCCCAAAATCAAGAACCCTAGTTTGTTCTTGGATCAAATTGAACACCAAATCGTTATTGTTAATGGAATTAAGCTTAGTGCTTTCATTGCCCATAAGAAACCGAGTGTGTGTATGTGTTAAATTACCCGATTAGTTGTAGATTCGAGAATGAACGCGTTGAAGAACAAACCGCGACTTGCTTCGGTTCGGAAGTTGCCCAATTGAAGTTGAAAACCAAATTAAACTTGTGCGAAGCTTGGTATAGTGATCTTAATGCAAAGCCCTAAGCGAATTTCGTGTTTTGAAGCTCAGAAGACGGACTTCGATTAAGTTACAGTTAGCGAGTAAGGAGGAAAACAAAGGTGATGTTCTTGGTCGTTTCAGGTGAAATTGAGGGTTGTAACGATTTAGAAACAGATAGACGTTCGATTAGGTTGAGTTAATTCGATTATTGTTAACCTTAATCGTTCGAACGGCTCCTTGCTTTTAATAATTTCGGTTACTCGACGATTCATGTAGTAACCGATGATTTAAACCCAATTAAATCTTGTATTTAGGTTCGAAACGTGCAACTAAAACGGTTTGGGTCGGTTTTGGGGACTGTTGTCGTGGTTTGGGGCTTCGGCGGCGATTTGGCCGGAGATGGCCGATGGTATGGCCGGACACCACCGGAAAATCGGGGTTGGGCGGGGGGTTTGGGTTATGTTTTAAGAATTTACAGATATAGCCCCTGTGGTTTGGTTTTGTTAACATTTTATGTATAAACTATGTTATTTTAAGTTTTTAAATTGACAAAACAACCCCCTAACCTAATTAATTTAAGTTTTTAATTCTTACAAGTTTAATATTTTCACAAGTTATTATTATTAGTAACAATCTTATTATTGGTTTTATTATTTTGATAGTTATCTCTATTAGTTTTATTAATAAAGCCTTCATTATTAGTATATTATTTTTTTTATTATTATTATTAGTTATTATTATTACATAATAATTATCAATATAACCTTACAAATTAAAGAATTAAAATACTAATTAAAGTAATATGCATAAGCAACCCATAAGTTTCATGAATGACAAACATGATCCTTAAACAAATTTAACGAAGTTAACTTTAATTTAACCTAAAAAATACAAGATATTACAACAACTACCATGGAAGATAAAGTGTCAAATTTTGCAGACGGGTTGCCAGAAAGTTGGGCTTCTTTTGTTTCAAATCTGAGACAGAATGGATTGCTAGCAAGGTTGGACATCAATGATTTCATTCTAAAGCTGCGAGAAGAAGCACTAAGGATGAAGTACCGAGCTCAGAAGTCTTCGTATACTCAGAATCCAGCTTTTTACAATGCAACTCCACAAGTTAAGACGTTTGGAGCACCTCTTATGACTGCCTTTGTGTCAAGCTCATCTGGTCCTTCACAAGCCTCTCCTTCAGGATCAGAAACGTCAGGGTCCTCTAGTACCCAAAATATTGGATCTGAAGCAAATGCTACAAGACTGAAGACCGAGAATCTCGGAAACGTGACGATAGAAGTAGCAAGAGAGCACATGGATCTCTTAGCAGGAGTGGTCCATTCCTATGATGGACTTGTTGCTGGGAAAATTGGAAACTGCCATCTGGCAGACGAGGATTACGACCAGGTAGATGAGACTGAATTGGAGAGGATGGATATTATGTGGGCCTTAGCAAGTGCTGTCCGGAGAGCGAAGAAGTTTGTGAAGAAGACCGGACAAAACTTGGTTGCTACTAAGGACACTACTTTGGGTTTTGACAAGAGCAAGGTGACCTGCTTCAACTGTGGAGAAAAGGGGCACTTCAAAAGAGAGTATGTGAAGCCAAAGAAGACTGGAAACGGGAATCCATTCTCGTCCTTCACTCGTCAAGACAAGCAAGCTAGCAGTTCTACTTCATCAAGCAAGGATTCAAAAGCCTTGACTGCCCATGATGATGAAGGACAGGACTGGAGCTTTCGGTTTGTCTCTCCGGGAGAATCCAATATTGCAAGCGTGGAAGACTTAGATGATGATTCCGCGAGTGAAGGAGATATTGCAGTTGAGCTAGCGATGTCAAACAGTGAAGAGACTGCAACTGAGGTCACCTACAAACCTAAAGAAGGTACGTCTACAACAAAGACAGAATCACCAGAACCAGAGACATCAGATGCTGCGTTGATGGCTGATTCATCAGAACCCCCTTAGGTAAGTACTACTGACCAAATTTTCAAAAATCATGCTTGTTCTGATTGTAATAAATTTAGAGAAAACATAGATCAGAAATTTGCTAGGTTATTAGATCATAATGATAGCTTAGTAAAGGATTTGCAACTGTGCACTGAGGCAAATAGAGTTTTAAAACAAAATGAGCATAGTTACAAAGAAAAGATAGACCTTTTGAATAAACAGCTTAGGGAAACTGAAGTAGTAGCCTTTAACCAAGCTAATGACATTAGGTACTATCTTAACTCCCTAGAAGACACTAAGAAACAAAAAGCAGTTTTAGAAGTAGAAGTCAACTCATTAAAGCATAAACTGCATAGTTGGACAAGTTCATCTCATATTGTCCAACACTTAGTGAGAGAGCGTAACAATGGGGAGGGGTTGGGTTATAAAGTGGTTCCACCACCACCTGAGACCTTGATGAACACAAAGAGTAAACCAATAAATAACAATCCCATCAAGGATCATGTGGTGTCTACTCCTCTTGTAAGTGATCTAGATTCCTCATGTTCTACAATTGAATCTGGAACAAAACAAAAGGAGGCCACTTCAAAGGCAAAGGGAAAAATGCCTTGTGTTAATCTGGAAAAAGAATTTGAAAATGTTAATATAAAGTCAGGGTCAAACAAAGTCAAATCTGAACCTAAAAAAACTGTTAATATTAACCTATCACGAGTCTCATGTCACAGTCCAGTTAACCAAAATGGAAAAGATGTTAAGAATGTTAAAACAATTAAGTTTGTTAAACAAGAGAAAACATCAAAAGAAGTAGAGTCAAAACCAAACATAATGATGTCACTAGAGTGTCACACACATCTCCACATAGACAGTTTAACCATAAAGTTGATAGCGGGTCATACTATAACTGTGGAGAGTGTGGACACATTGCTTCTTATTGTCCTTACTATCAGACACCTAGGAAGAAAATTGAACTTCAGGATTCAAAACCTAGGTCTTCTAAGAGGAGTTATTTGACTCCACTTAGAAAAACTAGTGAACCCAAAGTTCAACCCATTAGCCAGTCGTCTGTTTATCACAAACAGGCCTTACACAAATCTGGCTTATGGAAAGAAAAGTCACCCTCTGTGTCTGATAATGATGACAAGAAGTCACCTAATCTACCCTCACCTTCTAAGGGTCAATAGGTTGAATTCATGATGTGTGATGCCTCTGGGAAACCCAAGCCAGTAAAGGCTTGGGTTCCTAACCTAAACTAATGTTTAAATTGTATGTGCAGGGTGTTCGCTACAGTGCTGAAACCAACACGTGGATTGTAGATAGTGGATCATCCAGGCACATGACAGGAAACAGGACTCTCTTATCAAACGTCAAACAAATAAAAGGAGGGCATGTTTCTTTTGCTGGTAACAAAGGAGGATACATCATAGCTCAGGGAGGGGTTGGAAATCAGAAAGTTAAGTTTGATAAAGTGAACTAGGTTCAACAACTTCAAAACAACTTACTTTCTGTTTCCCAAATATGTGACAAAGGATTTAAAGTCAATTCGACAACAAGAAGTGTTATGTCCTAAAGAAAGACTATATGATTCAAGAGGACCAAGTTCTGATGACAGCTTCAAGATACAAAGACCTTTATGTTTTGGATCTCTCAACGGCTTCTACAACGGATCATGAAGTTCAGTGCTTCTTATCAAAAGCTACTGAGAAGGACTCCATTTCCTGACATAGGAGAATGGGACACATTAATCAACGGAAGATGAATCACTTGATCCAGAAGGATCTCGTGAAAGGAGTTAACGTCAAGAATTTCTAACTTCCAGCTTTCTGTGTAGCATGCAAGAAAGGCAAACAGACGAAGAAGTCTCATAAGGAAAAGAAAGTCCATTCTATCGAGCTTCCTCTTTAACTTCTTCACATTGATCTGTTTGGTCCGGTCAGTACAAAAAGCATTGCAGGTGACTTGTACTGTTATGTGGTTACTGATGACTACTCAAGATTCTCTTGGGTAATGTTTCTGAAGTCCAAATCAGAAACATTTGAGTCATTCAAGGAATTAGTAACCACACTGGAATCTCTCTACAAGCTGAAGGTAAGACAGGTACGCTCAGACAACATGACCGAATTCAAGAATCAGTGAATAGAGGCTTACTGCAAGGAGAAGGGAATTGTGCACCAGTTCACTTCTGTCTACACGCCTCAGATGAATGGCGTTGCTGAGAGAAAGAATCGATGCTTGATAGAGACGGCACAGACAATGCTAGCAGACTCGAAACTGCCTATCCAATTCTGGAATGAGGCAGTGGCAAATGCATGTTACACATTAAATCGAGTTCTGGTAGTCAAGCGCCATGGCAAGACAAGTTACGAGTTACTACAACGACGTAAACCTAATCTGGAGTATCTCGAACCATTTGGCGCGCCGTGCACACTTCTGAAAACGAATCAAGAAGGAAAATTCAGCGAGAAGGCTTATGAAGGTATCTTCCTAGGATACAACATACCGAACAAAAGAGTTTACAACAACTCAACGGGTTTAGTAGAAGTGTGGTGTAATGTTGATGTTCAGAGATATACCACACCACCTACTAGAAAAGGACCCGCTTACTTTTTCGACTATGATGGATTCTTCAAGTCCTTCAACATACCTATCTCCTCTTCTGATGACAAGTTAGCTACACGGATGATGTATGATATCTTGAACTTGCCGTCACAAGATTCAACATCATCGAGTTCACAGGGAGAATCATCTCACCACTCAGGGGGAGCACTCACAGAAAGTGACTCCTCCTCAGAAGATGAAGCTGAAGAAAATAACCAGAACAATCAGGAGGGACAGGTTCCAGTTCTTGCAAGTCCACAAGCATCTAACAGTGATGCCTCTTCGACTTCGGAACCTCAAACTCCTACTACCTCAGATGCAGAACCTAATGTTCACAATCTTGACTCTGAGGTAGTTGTTCCTACCACTCCAGGATCACGTCTAAATGTCTATCATCCCCTCGACAATGTCATTGGGGATGTCAGATCAGGAGTGCAGACCAGAAATCAGCTGTACTCAGCTGATTATGCCTCAGTAATGGAAAAAGGATACATTCACGACGGTGCTTATCGTTTTTTTGTCTCGTAGTTTGAGCCAAAATACGTCAGTGAAGCACTGGATGATGAGGCATGGGTGAGTGCCATGCAAGAAGAACTTCTTCAGTTCAAGAAGTTAGGTGTATGGACTCTGGTAGATAGACCTAAAGGTGCTAAGGTCATTGGCACCAAATGGGTCTTGAAATGCAAGAAGGATGACCAAGGCGTCATTATCAGGAACAAGGCTCAACTGGTAGTTCAAGGATTTCGACAAGTCGAGGGCATTGATTACAATGAAGTGTTTGCACCCGTGGCAAGGATGGAAGCCATCCGCATCTTCCTTGCCTATGCATCATATATGAAGATCAAAGTCTATCAATTAGATGTGAAGAGTGCATTCCTTCATGGTGAAATCCGAGAGACAGTTTATGTCAGTCAACCCGAGGGATTTAAAGATCCTTATCATCGGGACAGAGTTTACAAACTCGACAAGGCTTTATACGGGCTTCATCAAGCTCCAAGGGCCTGGTATGAGAAACTCTCGACTCATCTTGTGAAACACGGCTTTCGCAGGGGAGTCATTAACTGCACACTGTTTATCAAAGAAAAAGATGGAGACTTACTGCTCGTACAGATCTATGTAGATGACATAATCTTCGGTTCAAAGAACGAAGAATTATGCAAAGAATTTGAAGCAGTAATGAAGGCGGAGTTTGAGATGAGTGCTATGGGGGAGATGAAATTCTTTCTCGGGTTACAGGTGGATCAGACACCCAAAGAAATTTTCCTACATCAGACCAAGTATGTGGGAGTGTTGGACCAAAAGAACCAATGAGCCTGATCAGAAAAACCTCTAAGTCCCACAGACATTACAACTGCTGAAGAAGATCACAACAGCTAAAGACATCAGCTGATTACAAAGGTCTGAAGATAAAGTCTGAAAGTAAAGAACTGAAAACAAAGTCTGAAGGTGAAGTACTGAAGACAAAGACTGAAGACCAGAGTGATCAGCAGTTGTCACAACAGCTGAAGTTGTTAACTTCAGTAGTTGTGATGGTTTTACTTTTCAGTACTTGTAATTTTACCTTTAAGTAGTTTATTGTTTCAGTAGTTTTATGTCAATAGTTTTATGTATTTGTACTTAGCATTCTCTGAGATGTGATAAGTTATTGAGAACATTTTAGTAGTTTGCTTATTTCAGTTGTTTTGTAAATTCTGTTAGATGTCACTATCAAGTGACATCAGCAGACGTCACATTCCTCTATATAAGGGATGTTGACCTAGCTGTATTCTAACCGAAGCATTATGCATGAATGAAAACATTCCTTTAATAGAAATATTCTCTCTATAATTGTGATTGAGTGTTTGCATATTCATTACTTATTTTCTTGCTTGAATTCGATCTTATTGTGCTATATTCCGCTGCAAATTCAAATCCAATTGATCTGATCCTATCAAATGGTATCCGAGCAAGGTTAATCATTAATCGATCTAACAATTGATCATTGAAACTGCTCTTTTGATAGCAAAGGTTGATTGAATTAGCATTTTTGCAAAAATTGATTATAGAGATTGATTTTCTGTTGCTTCCGGTTAATTAATTGAGATTCTAATTGTGTTTTCTAATTGTGTTGTTGAGTTTTCAAACTAGACCGATTTTAATCTCATTGAATTCGATTGAATTAGTGAAAATGACTACTTCAATGAATGATCCTCACAATACTGGCTCCTCAACTAAGCCTCCAATGCTTGTTAGGAGTGAGTATAACATATGGCAACGCCGAATGCTCCATCACCTGTCTTTTAACAGTTCAGGTTGTTGGAAGTCTGTGGTTCATGGACCATACAAGCCTATGGTGAGTAATCCTGAAACCAATGAGATGGTCCCTAAAAAAAGGAACAATATTCTGATGAGGATTTAAAACTGTTTGAGATTGATGCTAAAGCCCATGGAATTCTGGCCATGGCACTGCCTAATGAAATCTATTTTGGGCTCATGCATCATGAAACTGCTTATGATCTCTAGGTTGCTCTGAAGGAACAATTTGGAGGAACTGATGAGGTCTTAGCAAACAACAGAGAAATCCTTGCCCAGCAATATGAGACATTCTCTCATAGGAAGGGTGAGACACTGACTGAACACTTTGAGCGGTTTTCATGTTTAATCTCTAAGCTTAAAATGGTTCAACATGAATACACAAACAGCAAATGAATAATAGATTCCTCAGATCCCTGCCTGAGAGATGGGACACTTACACCATTATCCTACGCTCTAGTGCAAATCTTGATACTCTATCTCTCACCCAACTTCATGGGAAACTCTTAACATTTGAGAGAGAGATAGAACAGAAAAGGAAACTATCTTCATCTGGAAAGCTCACTGATGACTTTGTACCAGGTAACACTGCTCTGGTTGGTCATGAGTCTGAATATGCTTCATCTGAAAGTTCATATGATGAGCATATTGATTTCTTTTCAAACAATGGAAATCAAGCTTTTGTTGGAGTTGAGGGAAACTCAGGTTTTAATGTTGATAATTTGTGTTTTATGATGGATGATTTGAAAGGAATTGCTGATGATGATCTGGAAAAGATGGATATTCTGAGCCAAATGGCATTGATTAATATCAGATCTCAAAAGTTTTACAAAAGAACAGGTAGAAAATTCCCTGGTCTCTCTGGCAAAACCAAGGTTGGTTTTGACAAGAGTAAGTTGAGATGTCACAAGTGCCATAGACTTGGACATTTTGCTAGAGAGTGTAGATCATCTGGACCTAACTCATCTGCACCCTTTGTGACTTTTCCAAGCAATAGCTCACAATCCAAAGGGCAACATTCTACCAGTTCTGATCATCATTCATCACATCAATCATCTCCTTCATACTTTGTCCCTCAAAGCCCAATGCTATATCCTTATCCATGTTTTTACATGCCTCAGTCTGGTCAAGTTTCTGTACCCATGGCTCAACAACCACATGCTCTACCTGATCCTCAGCCATCTCAAACAAATCAGCAATCTCAATCTCAATCTCATCAGAGCTTTTTCACCCCTGAGGTTCTTGACTGGAGCAGCCTACCAGATGATGTCTTTGGTTATTCTGAGCAATTTTCTAGTGCTGGTCAACATGGTGGTGAAAACCCTTTTGGAAATCTTGCTTTAATGGCCCTGGAATCTACTGATGAAAATCCTTCATCATCACAGGTACCACAGGTATCTTCTGAGGCTAAGGCCAAATTATGTTCTGAATCATGCCTAGCTGCTTTTGTTTCTATTAGGGAAGCAAATGTAGCTTTAATTAATCAAAACCTTGACCTAAAAAAAGCAATTTCCAAAAGAAAAGCTGAGTTTGAGTCTGTTTTAAAAGAGAAGGATGAGGAGATTTATAAACTTAAGTGTCAAATTACTGATGAAAAAGCAAAGGTAGAGGTCATTCTAGAAAATCACAAGAATCTCAAAGAAACACTTGCAGCTACCCAAGTTGACTGTGAATGCTGGGTAACTTCATGCAAGGGATTTGAAATGCTTCTCAGTAAGCAAACTGCTTCCAATGTGAAGTTTGGGATTGGGTATAATCATACCATACCTCCCACAGATTTTATTCCCAAGTTAGAAGTACAATCTGAGGTTGAGTGTCATTCCCAAACCACATCATCAGGTGTTTCATCCTCCAATGATAATTCAAAATCTGAGGATGAAGATAGTGTGAGTACCTCAGTTAATCAAATTACTGATGGTCCCACTGCTTCGAAACACTTGATCAAGAAGAGGCTGAGAAATTCAGGTGTTGTTCCACAAGGTACTCAAAGTACTGAAGGGCAAAACACAACACCTGAAGAGCATTTCAAATCAGAGGAAAACAAGCATTCCTTGACAACTGCTGAAGAATCTATCAGGATTCTAAAAAGTACTGATAGAAAACATCTAAAGAAGAAATCTTCAGTTGTTGAAAATCCTTCAGTACTTCCCAAAAGTACTGAAAGGAAGAGAGTACTGAAGAACAAAGCTTTAGTAGTTTCATCAACTTCAGCAGTTGATCAAGAAAAGATGAAAAGAAAGCCATGTGAAATATGTGGTTTGTTCAATCATCTGACTGATGAATGCTGGTATAACAAGGGTTTAAAATTCAATAAAGAGAAAATCATTAAGAAGGAAATGCATAAAATGAAGAATGAATTTCAAACCAAGTTTGTACCACAATCATCTCATTCTGATAAACCTAAGCTTTCTCAAAAAGTCACAAAGAAGGAAGGGGTTTGTCAAACAACAGCTGCAAATATTTCTCAGGGAATATTAAAAACTCAGACTAAGTCTGTGTCTTTTCAAAAGAAGGATGTAGTGAATCACAAGAACAAATCATCTACAAGTACTGATGTGTCAACTGAGTTGAAAACTCTGTCAACCAATCAGACACAACTTGTGATGATGGTTCAACATCTATTGGGGAGAGTTAACCAATTAGATGTTTCTGTGATTAAACCACTGAAAAGGACACCTAAGCCAAAAACCAAGGAATCCTTTTCAGCACCATCTACATCTTCAAAAGCTGTTAATCATGCACAACCTGTTAGTTTAACATCTGTTGATGAAAACAGACCCAAAACCAAAAAGGTTTGGGTCTCAAAGGCTAACTAATGTTTGTGATAAATGCAGGGTTCTTCAACATGCCAAAGAAGCATCTGGTATGTGGACAGTGGAGGATCCATGCATATGACAGGGAGCAGCTCTCTTCTTCATGACTATTCCCAAAGGAAGAAGGGATTTGTTTCATTTGGAAATGATGCCAAGGGTTACATCATTGGGAAGGGTTTTGTCTCAAATGGAGAGATAAGATTTGATGATGTTAACCATGCGGAGAACCTCAAATACAATCTTTTGAGTATCAGTCAAATGTGTGATAAAGGCATGTTGCACTTTTCACAAGTCAAAACTGTAAGATTCTGTCTTCCAAAGTTTTGCACAAAATTGACAAGATATTGGATGAGTATACTCTCCTGAAGGCCAACAGGATTGGAAGAGTATATGCTTTAGATCTATCAAAGAAAATTGATCTAAAAGGCCATCCATGTCTGTTCTCCAAAGCCTCTGCTCAAGAATCTGAACTATGGCATAGAAGGCTGGGTCATGTGAATCTCAAGAACATGAATCAGCTCATTCATCATAGTTTAGTGAGAGATTTGCCATTGAAGGAGTTCAAGTGTGATGATAACTGTCCAGCTTGCTTAAAAGGAAAGCAACACAAAGCTTCATTCCCTCCTATAGAAGAACCTAAGTCCACTGCCTTCTTGCAATTACTGCATATGGATCTCTTTGGTCCTGTGAGAGTAATGAGCATGGCAAAGAAAAAGTACTGTCTGGTAATTGTGGATGATTATTCCAGATATGTATGGACTTTCTTCTTGCATTCCAAGGATGAGGCTGCTCAAAGTATCATCTATTTTGTGTTACATGTGGAAAAGCAACATTCACTTCCAGTCAAATGTGTGAGAAGTGATAATGGGACAGAGTTTAGGAACCACACTCTTGATGAATTCTATTTGTCTAAGGGAATCAAAAGACAATATAGCATTCAAAGAACTCCAGAGCAAAATGGAGTGGTGGAGAGAAAGAACAGGACCCTTATTGAAGCCGCAAGGACAATGTTGGCTGACTCAGGTTTGCCACTAACCTTTTGGGCTGAAGCTATCAACACAGCTTGCTATGTTCAGAATAGAGTATTAGTGAATCTGAGGTTGATGAAGACTCCTTATGAGCTCTTACATCATTTGGCTCCTTTGATTTCATTCTTTAGAGCATTTGGGTGTCCATGTTATATTCTTAACACAAAGAATATACTTCAGAAGTTTGAATCTAAGGTGGATGCAGGGTATTTTGTTGGGTATTCATCTACTTGCAAGGCATACAGAGTTTTCAATTGCAGAACAAAGATTGTTGAAGAGACTTTGCATGTCAAGTTTAATGAATCTCCAAAAGACAAGATCCCTCAAAACCCTGTTGAGATGTTTGACTTGGACATACTACAATATGTTCCATATCAGCCTCCGCCAGTTGCTGTTTCTGAAGCTCCATCCTCTCCATCTGATGATACAAATGCAAGTTGTAGTGATCATCTGCCTTTTTCTACTACACTTGATGTTCCTGTAGCCTCAGCAGCTCCATCCACAACAAATGCAGATGAAATCTCTGAATCCTCTACTTCATTTGAACTGCCATCTCAGTCTAGGTTTCAAGAGTCTGAATCAACATCTGTTGCTGCTGAATCCCCTACAAACACTTGCACAGATATTATTGCATATCAAGAATTGAAGAATCATCCTATGTCCCAGATCATCGGTGACATTAATGCTGGTGTTTCAACAAGAAGTCAATTGTCCAATTTCTGTCTCTATGCTCTCTTCATCAGTCAGCAAGAGCCAAAGAATTATCATGTGGCCTTAAGGGACAATGGATGGGTTGAAGCCATGCAGCTTGAGCTTCTTCAATTTCAAAAACAGCAAGTATGGGAAGTGGTTCCTCTACCCCAAGGTAAGTGTGCAATAGGCACTAAATGGGTATTTAGGAATAAAACTGATGAAAAAGGCCAAATTGTCAAGAACAAGGCCAGACTGGTTGTACAGGGGTTTTCACAAGAAGAAGGTATTGATTATGATGAAACCATTGCCCCTGTAGCCAAACTGGAGGCAATTAGATTGTTTTTAGCTTATGCTGCTTTTCATAACCTTAAAGTATTTCAAATGGATGTCAAAAGTGCATTTTTATATGGTAAAATAAAAGAAGAAGTTTATATGTGTCAACCACCAGGTTTTGAAGATCATAAACACCCTGATTGGGTGTATAAGCTTGATAAGGCTCTTTATGGGTTGAAACAAGCACCCAGAGCCTGGTATGAAATATTATCTAACTCTCTTCTTCAAAATAATTTCACTAGAGGCTCCATAGATAAAACTTTGTTTATAAAGAAAGCAGGCATGCATAAGCTCCTTGTTCAAATTTATGTTGATGATATTATTTTTGTATCATCTGATCCACAGTTGTGTGATGCATTTACAAAATTGATGCAACAAAAGTTTAAAATGAGTGCAATGGGAGAATTATAGTTCTTTCTGGGTTTGCAAATCAAACAACTGACTGATGGAACTTTCATTCATCAGTCAAAATACACAAAAGATTTGTTAACCAAGTTTGATTTACAAAACTGTAAACCCTGTTCTACTCCCATGTGCAGCAACACACAACTGGATGCTGATCAAAAAGGTAAAGCAGTTGATGAAACTCTTTACAGATGTATGATTGGTTCCTTGATGTACCTAACAGCTTCTAGACCAGATATTATGTTTGCAACTTGTGTCTGTGCTAGATTTCAGGCTGCTCCTAAGGATTCCCATATGATTGCAGTCAAGAGGATCTTTAGATATTTGCAAGGAACTCAATCTATAGGACTTTGGTATTCCACTGGGCACTCTTGCAAATTGGTTGCTTTCTCTGATAGTGACTATGCAGGGTGTAAGTTAACCAGAAAATCAACTTCTGGTGGATGCCAATTTCTGGGCAACTGTTTGGTTTCTTGGCAGAGTAAGAAACAAACTTCAGTTGCTACATCCACAGCTGAAGCAGAGTATATTGCAGCTGCAAGCTGTACATCTCAGGTACTTTGGCTTCAAAATCAGTTATTGGATTATGACATTACAGAGACTAAGACTCCATTATTAATGGATAGTTCTTCAGCTCTTTGTATTGTTAAGAATCCTGTCCAGCATTCTAGGACCAAACATATTGAGATCAGACATCATTTCATCAGGGATTGCTATGAAAAAGGTCTGATTGATCCAAAGTTTGTGCCTAGTGCTGATGAGCTTGCAGATATATTTACTAAGCCTTTGGATAGTGCAACTTTTCATAATCTTGTACTCAGGCTTGGTATGCTGCAGCTAGAATAATTTGACAACTACTGATGCTCTTAGTCAATAAATACTGATGAGCATTAGAATACTTTTGTCAAAAAATAAATGCTGATAAGTCATCTTATCTTCAGTAGTTTTATAACCACTGAAGACTAAAATTACTTAAAAGTACTGAAGTACTTCATTTGTTAGAAAGTACTGATGTAGTTCAAACTACTGATGTCTTTTATAATAAATAAGTACTGATGACCAATGAAACATCTGAAAATCAGATGATCTGATGAGTAAGTGTTAAGGTCATTGAAACAGCTGAACTTTGTGAATTGACGACAACTACTGTTTCATTTCCAAACAACTGAAGCCAAAACCAAGTCTTCAGTAGTTTTACAACTACTGATGACCAACACCAAGTCTTCAGTTGTTTACAACATCTGAAAGTTAAAACCATGTACTTAGTTGTTTTCTAACACCTAATGACTAACACCAACACTTTCAGTTGTTTTCTCTCAGCCGTTTCATAACCTATATATACCTAACCCTAACTTCAAACTTTTCATAACCCACTTTCCAAACGTTCATCTTCCATTAATGGCGACCATGCAAATCAAACCTCGACACAACTGTGTTGCTCACCTTACCAAATCACCCTTCTGGAACAAGTTTGATGCTGCTATTGACCTGATGGTTGATTCCCAATACCGCACAGCCTTTCTCTTAAATCCTACCATCTACCCCGATACCCTGTGCCAATTCTGGACAAACGTTACTGTTCATACTGCTGAGAATGATGACACCATCACTCTCCAGTCGTTTGTCAACCAGAAACGGGTGGTCATCACTCCTGAGATCATTCGTCAAACCCTAGACCTGAATGATGCCACCTATCCCACCAAATACCCCAAAGGCACCATTGATCTATCTTTTGCTAATCATGGTTATGAAGGTGACCTAAGTGCTACTACCATCCTGAAGAAGCACTTCCATGATGCCGAGCGACTCATATTTCACATGATCAATGTCTGTCTTGCTCCCAAAACATCCTCTTGGGATCAAATGTCCTCCAGATGGCAACAGGTATTATACTCTATCCTTGAACATCAAAATCTAAATTTTTCTGATATTCTCTTTTTGGAATTGAAAGATTTGGCAATGAAACCTGTGGCAAATAGATGGATATTATATCCAAGGTTTCTTATGGCTATAATTTTGAATCAATTAAAATCTGATGGCCTTGTTGGCCTTGGAGTCCCTGCTCTGGTGGTTTTGCCAGAGGTATACTCCAGGCACAACTCAAACCCACAACTCAAAGAGGCTGCCAAACTGCTCAAACCCAAGCAGAGGGAACCCACAGCCTCCACCTCCAAATCTAAAGTCCCCTCCAAACCAAAACCAAAGAAAACCAAAAAGGCTACTCAGGGAGTTGAGTCCCCTGATGATGCCCTGCAGCACAAACGCAGGATGACATTACAAGCCTTAATCCCCTTGTAGTTTCAATGACTCCACCAGCTGAAACGGCTCAGGTATCCTCTCAACAGGATCCTGATGCAACCAACATTGGGGAAACCACATTACTGGAATCTATCTCACTTGAGAAGATTGCCATTGAAGAGCACCACTCTACCCAGGTGCAAACCTTTTCACCCCCATCTCCCACTGATACCACCCCTACAAGCCCAACTGCAGTCATTGCACAAGTGCTGACTCAGCTACATTCCTCTACCCCTCCCCAGAAACCTGTTACTACTAGGAAAACCTCAACAGCTGAGGGAGAGGACCAAAATGTAGTTGATAACCAACAGCATAGGGATTCTAAAGTTCAGTCTCCTAGTGTAGATGTGGAGACTAGAACATCTGGTGAGGCTACCTCTTCCCCTGTTTCAACACATGAACAGGATGAAGCAGGTATCATCTCTAAGACCTCACCAGAGGCAACTGCCAATGACGGACTTGCTCCTGAGGCAGGAAGTCCCCAGTTCCAAGACAAAGGGGCACATGTGATTACTGATTTACAATCAGCACATGTTCATCCTGATTCACTCAGGAGGTCAGCTGATTCAGCTTGTATTGATGATGACCTGGGCTTTTTCTTTGAAGTCTTAGCCCAAAACACCATTCTTGAGACTGAGGTTTGTAGATTAAAAGAACTGCTTACCAACATGTCTCAGGAATCAAGTCCATCTGCCCCAATAAATCCACACATGGCAGCTTCTGTTGAAGCTTTACCAAACACTGAGCCACTCAAATCAACTAAGCCACCAACCTCTGTTTCAGGCACCATTTCTCAGGGAGAGAACCCCTCTGAGCAAATGGCTGCTGTTTTCAAATCTTCCTTACCTCTCATCACCCTCATCATCACATCTATTGTCCATCAAACCATTGATGAGAGGATCTCCTCAGATCTTAAATCCCTTGTGACTGATGCTGTGTCAAAGCACCTTTCTGACATTCAAACCCGTGAACCCAATGCAACCAAAAAGTGGGAGTCTAAATCAGTAAAGGATGATAAAAGGAAAAGAGTTGAAGAGGAAGAAGCTAAGGAGGATAATAAAGGCAAAGAGCTCATTACCTACAAAAGAAAGAAGAGTTTTGGTGAACAAACTGAGGATGAGAAGAGATTGGATGAGATGATCAAGGAAGTTGATGATCAACATAGCAGATCCATGGACAAGATCATTGATCAGCTCTTCAGGCAAGGATTTGATACAGCCAAACTTGATTCTGAGATCAGAAGACTTGAGGTTCAGGAGATTGAGAATCGATGGGCAAGCTGCAATGAAGAAGAAAGGGAGAGACTGGAGGCTATGATCAGATTCCTATCCAAACACTTGGGAAGACCTATCATTAAGATCAAGTCAAGGTCTAGAGATAGCATTTTGGAGATAACCACCAAAATATGCTCATCTGAAAGCTTGAACAAAGGCTTAATCATTGAAGCTCTAGATGAAGTTGGTGTTGGGAAGAGATCTGATATGGCCAAGTTATCAAAAGCCACCCTTACCAACAAAATGATAGAGCAGCCCTTAAAATCTCCTTTACCAAAACAATCTTCAAAGCCAACCTCACAACCAAAACAGCTAATCTCAAAACCTTCAAAACAACCAACTTCTCAACCTCCAAAACAATCAACCTCACAACCCTCTAAACTAACATCTTTACCTAAGAAACCCATTCAAGATTCCACCAGTGATGCACCTAAAAGAAAAAGAAGGCTGCTGAGGATGGAAGAAGAAGAAGAAGAGGATGAAGAGGATAATCTGCCAATATCTGCTATTCTTGAAAGGAAGAAACTTAAGCCTAGGAGTCAATTACAAACAATAACTCCTGAAACTCAAAGGCAGATGGTTAAGGTCAAAATTGAAGAAGAAGAATAGCAAAAGCAGCATGATGAGCAATTTCTTAGAATGGTTGACAAGGACTTCCCTCAGTCCTCATCCATTCAAGCAATGAAGAAACAAGCTCAGAGGCTATACACTCTTAGACATACCTTTCAACATCAAAAAGAAAGAGTGAGGATTTGGCCAGACCCCAGGGTAAGTTCCAGAATTCACAAGAAAAACTTACCAAGTAGATATCATGGCCAAGTAAGAAAGACTTTGAATGCTGCAATTATGTTGGCCATGGTAGTCTCACCCTGGGAAATCATTGAAGAATTCAAGAGAGCTCACACCTCCAAATCAACCCCTATGTCTATTCTTGAGAACAAAATGATCAAGAAGGGGTTGTTGTACAAAAGACTTGAAGATCTTCAAAAGAGTGAACTCCAGTTGCTGCTTGAAGGCTCTCATCCAGATGAGTTTGCATACAGAGAGATCACAACTGTTGAGTTATAGAATGGGAAGACAGTGAGGTATCTGTCTGAATACTATGGGCCTGAGTTCTTCTTTGAGGGAGAAGTAGAAGAACTCACCAAGGAGGAACAAGTTGTTCTCCTTGAGGCCTATGCAAGGGAGTCTTACAGACTCATCAATGGGAAATAGGTTTCATAGTTGGGACAAGACTCTGTGTCCAGTTTCCCCAAGACAGAGTTCCCTCCATACTTAGCCAATCAAAAGATTAGAAACCTTTTCCTGGCCTATGCTTATCTGTCTACCTCTGAAGCTGA
The DNA here is from genome assembly GCA_025215565.1 of Flaveria ramosissima. Taxonomy (NCBI): domain Eukaryota; kingdom Viridiplantae; phylum Streptophyta; class Magnoliopsida; order Asterales; family Asteraceae; genus Flaveria; species Flaveria ramosissima. Next base: position 65,979,741 of record CM046036.1, read on the forward strand.
TCAAGAGAGTATTTTTGCCAAAGAATAAGTGGGATCATCAATAAAGTTAGAGGTTTTGGCTGCATTGGTTCAGGGGGAGTTTGTTGGACCAAAAGAACCAATGAGCCTGATCAGAAAAACCTCTAAGTCCTACAGACATTACAACTGCTGAAGAAGATCACAACAGCTGAAGACATCAGCTGATTACAAAGGTCTGAAGACAAAGTCTGAAAGTAAAGAACTGAAGACAAAGTCTGAAGGTGAAGTACTGAAGACAAAGACTGAAGACCAGAGTGATCAGCAGTTGTCACAACAGCTGAAGTTGTTAACTTCAGTAGTTGTGATGGTTTTACTTTTCAGTACTTGTAATTTTACCTTTAAGTAGTTTATTGTTTCAGTAGTTTTATGTCAATAGTTTTATGTATTTGTACTTAGCATTCTCTGAGATGTGATCAGTTGTTGAGAACATTTCAGTAGTTTGCTTATTTAAGTTGTTTTGTAAATTCTGTTAGATGTCACTATCAAGTGAGATCAGAAGACGTCACATTCCTCTATATAAGGGATGTTGACCTAGCTGTATTCTAACCGAAGCATTACGCGTGAATGAAAACATTCCTTTAACAGAAATATTCTCTCTATAATTGTGATTGAGTGTTTGCATATTCATTACTTATTTTCTTGCTTGAATTCGATCTTATTGTGCTATATTCCGCTGCAAAATTCAAATCTAATTGATCCGATCCTATCAGGGAGACATTCTCAGTCGGTTGACATGGAGAATGCTTCTGCAGTTGGGACTCCACTTGCTACAAACCATGATATAGCACCCGATAAAAATGGAGATCTGGTCGATGCAACCATGTACCGAGGAATGATTGGATCTCTCATTTACCTCACTGCCTCATGACCTGACATCATGTATGCTACATGTCTATGTTCTAGATATCAGGCTAAGCCAAAGGTTAACCATCTGATTGGGGTCAAAAGGATATTTTGTTATCTGAAGGGCACACCCACACTTGGGTTGTGGTATCCTCATGATGATGACTTTGAGCTCACGACGTATAGTGACTCGGATTACGGGGGCTGCAAGATTAATTACAAGTCTACATCAGCAGGGTGTCAATTCTTTGGTAGGAGATTAGTGACCTGGTAGTGTAAGAAGCAGACCTCGGTTGCATTGTCAACCTATGAAGCCGAATACGTTGCTGCTGCAAGTTGCTGTTCACAAATCATTTGGATTCAACAGCAAATGCGGGACTACGGTTTAAATTTCTCTTCTACTCCTATTTTTGTTGATAACTCTGCTGCAATTGCAATAACTAAAAATCCAGTACAACATCCTAAGACCAAACATATCAGTATAAAATATCATTTTATACGGGACTGTTTTGAAAAGAATTTAATCCATGTGGTAAAGATAAATACTGATTTTCAACGCGCTGACCTCTATACAAAGGCTTTTGACAAACCGCGTTTTCTATATCTATTAGAGGTCAACGGCATGAAAAAGAAAGTGATGTTATTCCTGATGATAACCATGTGTTGTCCGATGTAGTTTAGTCTTTTTTTTTCTTTTATTTCTTTTATTTATTCTATTTCTGTTTAAATTACTTACATGTTATTTAGCTTTCTGTTAAAATCCTAAAATATGTAAATCGGTTACGATTTTAAAATTTTAGGGGGAGAATAGGTCAGCCAGTAACATTAAAAAAAACGAGGGAGAAGGAGAGGCTAGCTGATAGAAGGTAGATCGTATCTGTGATACCGATTTAAATACTTTGGAAAATGATAGTACACAGGAACAAATCAAGTGGGATTTAAAAAAAAATTTAATTTAGACAAGATGCAAAATTCAAAGTATAAGTCTGTGTAGTCTGAGCAATATAAAAGGAAATATGATAGAAAAACTGGTAACTACGAAGGCAACACAATGAAAGTAGACCTAGAGGTTGCTAGACCACAGATGATATGTCGGTAGATTCAACACAATAGATGATCAGACCTGATTGGTGATCTCAAGATCAAATTAAGTTGTTCAACTGATTATGGGCTCCCATCTTATCACTGGTTAACACAATCAACAATATTCCAATAAGGGGCAACAAACAAATAAACGCCACAAATGTGAGTGGATGACCATAAATAGAGCAAAGCACGAAAAAAATGTAAAGCAAATGCTATCAATCTAATAACTTATGTTGTTGGTGCGTTATGTGAAAAGAAAATTAAAGATGCTCTAACAAGAAGATAGGTTGTGTGCCTCTCTGCTGTGCGATGGCACTGACCTGAGGATTAGCATAACCTAGATATTCTAGAATTCATTGTTGTTTGCCGCCTCTCTGCTGTGCGATGGCACTGACCTGAGGATTGGCTTCTCTTTGAAAGCTCTAAGAATAGTCTCTTCTTGTCAAAATACCCGTAGACCGCTCAAAAGCTCCTGAGGAATGTTGATTACCATATAAGTGTGGGATTCACAAATGTTGGTTGAAATAATTAAACCTTAAACTATCACCAATCAGTGTCATAAGTCTGTGTATGGATTTAAGAGGACAAATATACTGACAATCATCGTGGCAACAATTCTTGAAAGTCCAAATCAATGTGGGAATCTAATAGTACCAGTATGATTTCCTAAATTTGCCAACGACTCTGGATGAACACCAAGAAGTGAGCATCAAAAGGTTTTGATAACATGTCCCAAATGATTTGACTTGCTTGTATGATTCAAAAATTGAATTGGTCCAGTTATGGTCAAACTAAATTGAAGCTGCCTATTCCGGAACCGAATCCAGTAGATTTCTATCTTAGGATTTACACCTCACAAAAAGTCAAAACAAGTTAAATTTTTGTATTTCAGTTTAATTTTCTATTTATTTAGTCAATTTAGTTGTTTGATATCGGACTACATCATGGAATTCAGTAAGGGAGTAAATCACCTAAAAGGGTCATGTCTGAGGTGACCACATGTGTTTTCAAAAGATAAATGGGTCACGTCTGAGGTGACAAAGTGTTTAAAAGGTCACGTCTGAGGTGATCAAAAGTTTTTCAAGTTAAAAGGATCATGTCTGAGATGATCAAATGTTATTTCAATAGTTAAAAAGGGTTTAAATGTTAAATGGTCATAAAGGCAGAAAATTTCATAAGTATGACCCATTCGCACGACTAGACCATGAGTATGGACCAATCATGCGAATGGGACCCATTTGCACGACTGGACATGAGTATGAACCATTCACCCGAATGGCTTATCAGACTGATCCATTCGACCGAATGAGAGTGTGCGAATGAGTCAGTCGACCGACTGAGCTTCAGTCGGCCAACTGAAGGTGCGAATGAGAGTGTGCGAATGAGTCAGTCGACCGACTGAGCCTCAGTCGGCCAACTGAATGTGATCGACTGAGCTAGTCGCCCGACTGAGCTTTAGTCGCCCGAATGAACTGAGCGAATGAGGCCAGTCGGCCGATTGAACTCAGTTTCAGTATTTAAAGGTCCATAGTCGATCGCATTCTCCTCATCACTCTTAATCGCCCCTATTTCGCACATAGTACCGTTACGCTGCCCAAATTTCTTTAGACCTTGTTTATACACTCTTATTGATCTTCTGACGTGCGTTTACATTTATACAGGTATATTAAAGTGAAATCTCACAGAAATAAGAAGAAATCATGCCCTAATTTGTGATGTTTGATTGAAACAAGAACCGGACCTTAAATGACCTAATAACCTACTGAAACTAAGTAACATGTTAAAAAATAAGTCTAATAGGTTATTAGTTATGAGATTGCGAGTCTAAAGAACCATTAAACCACGTTTAATTACTTGATTTGGTCAAGATTCAAACCTCAGTCGACCGAACAGTGGGTCAAGCGACTGGTCGTCCAGATGAACTCCAATCGCACGATTGAATCTTGCGATTGGGTCAATCGGCCGAATGCATTATGCGAATGAGCTCATTCGGCCGACTGAACCAATCGCAGGCTTAACCAACAGATTGAACTCAGTCGCATGTTTCATTCACCCGAATGAGTTCAGTCGCATGATAGGACAACCGACTGACCTCAGTCGCATGATTCATTCGCATGAATGAATCAGAATGAATTCAAACAAGATACTTAGAACTGAATTGTGATGTGTGACTTTCTAATGGTTTTGTGTCTTGTGTTTCAAATCAATGGCTGATAGATGGTCTATCAACCCTAAGCACAATATATGTGCTCATCTAGACCATACTACTCGGAATGGTGCCAAGTTTACAGAGATCATTGCATTTCTTCAGCGTTCAAGGATCCACAATGCCATCTCTACTCCATGTACTCCCTACAAGTCTTTACATCAGGCCTTCTGGGAGAATTCTTCTGTTGATCGTTCACGTGAGCCATACAGCATACGGAGCTCCATTTGTGGTATGGATATTGAGATTACGGCTGCTGACATTCAGAGAGTACTTGATCTGGGGGACGATACTGATCACCCCACCAGACTTCATCCGCTTATGGTGAGAGGATGTTTCCTGAGGATTAAGTACGTTGGGGACATCAACTCAGGTGTGCTCAACAAGAGCAACCTGTGTCCCCAGTATAAGTACTTAGCACATGTTATTCTGAAGTGCATTGCTTCCAGGAAGGGTGGGTTTGATGATCTTTCAGACCAGATTCAGAATGCCTATGTGGCACTGGTGCTGAACCACCCCTTCAGCTTCTCGAGCATGATCTTCTTTTATCTTGTGGAGAATCTGGAGGCAAAGGGTAAGGAGGGTTTTTGCATGTACCCCAGATTCTTGTAGCTGATCTTCAATGAGAAGCTGCCATCACTTCCTAAGGAGCGCCACAATGCTGTGGCTTTAGAGATCATGGACGATACGACTCTGGGTCGTATGAGAGTGTACCGGCGTAAGAAGGTAAAGCCCCAGGTAAAGAGACTGATAGGCCATCTGGCCAATGAGAGATATGTGGCACCGGGTAGACGTCAGTGGTGTCACGATGACAGTGACTCAGATGATGAGCGGCTACTGCTCCCAGAGCATGACTCTGATGATGATGATAGCGGGGATGCTGGAGATACCATGCCCACTCAACCAAGGGGCACCACTACTGATAGTACATCTCCGGTATCTGCCCCCACTGGAGATATAGCAGAGTCGGCTGGGTTCCATTAGGATTTTATACCTGGTGAGGAAGAGGAAGAGTCGGATGAGGAGCCACTAACACGGACTATGGGAAGTAAAGTCGTTCCCACAGCACATGGGCTCCGGGCAGTTGGTGAACGCCCAGGTCGATCGGGAGAGACTGCTGCTGACCCTACATATGCTCCAGATCCGTCAAGCCGTGTTCTAGGGGGAGCATCCTCCTCGACAGGATCGAGGAAGAAGAGGATGGCTCAGCCCCACGACATGAAGAAGAAGAAGCGCAGACTCACCTTCATCACCACCACAGCCACCACCACCACCACTACCACCTCTACAGCCACACCATTTGTTACCCCAGCCACCACCACCACCACTACCACCTCTACAGCCACAACATCTGTTACCACAGCCACCACCACATCCACCATCCCTACCACTATTCCTCCTAACACCGCTACCACCTTTCCATCCACCACCACATCATTCACACCTACATCACCACCACTATCATCTAGACCTAACCTAATCTTCACCACTGCCACCACCACCACCACTAGCCACCAAGCCGGGCCATCATCACATCCCACCCATGTATCTAGATCACCTCTACCTCCCATTAGGGTAGAGGAACAGCTATCTGCGCTGAACCGTATGGTGATGCGTCTGTTAGCAGCCGATGACGAGAAGACAGCATAGATTCGTCAGTTGGCAGATCTTACAGCTGCACAATCCCAGCAGATCTCTCAACAGGCTTAGCTGATTGAGCAACAGGCACAGCAAATGGCAGCTCAGAGCCAAGAGATTGCCCAACTCCAGGAGCATAAAGTCATATCAGCAAAGAAGATTGAGGAGTTGGAGGATGGCAAAAAGACTATCATGCTCAAGCTCAAAGGAACTAAAGATGAGCCTCTGAAGATAAAGGAAAGAGATGGTGATGATGATGGTGATAACGATGATGAGGATGAGGATGAGGATGAAGATGAATATAGTGGTGATGATGATGAGAATGATGAAGACAAGACAGAGGAAAGGCAGAATGATGATGATGATGAAGGAGGAGATGCAGCTGCATCAGGGTCAAGAAAGACGATCGAAGAGGAATCAAGACCAACGAGCTTCTTTTTCTGCCTCACCTAGTGATGATCCTGCTATTCAGGACAAAAGTAATGATTAGACGTTTATGTATTTGATAGCTTTTGTACTTGAATCATGTATTAAACTTATGTACGTAATGTTTATATAATGTTAATGTGTTACTGTTTTGATTATTAACTAATGTTTATTGTGTTACATGTTTAAATCAAGCAGATCCAAACTTTCAAAGGGGCGAATATGATGTTGCTCCCCTTCAGCAGGTCAAGACTCAACTGACTATGATTCTTGATCTGCAAGGGATCGTCAAGAGATCAGTGAGTTATACCCCTGAAGAGGGAGAAATAATTCATGATCTTACAAATGAGCAACTGGCTGAGATGTTCAAGCTAAATCCAGATGAGATCATTAAGGATTCTCCAACTTTTGAGTCTACCAGTGACGAAGAGCTGAACGACATTGATGAGATAGAAATCGAAGACGTCACAGCAGAGCATTATCCTGAGTACGCTGACAACGAGGGAAATGTGGTTCCCAATCTGGGTGAATCCCTAGTCAGTGATACATTTGAGGTATTGGATCAGATGGAGCAAGAGTCTGAGAAGATTGAAGGACAAGCCCAAGCCTCAAACGCCGATGTTGATATCAGAAAGGCAGAATGGGCTGCATGTTTCGAGGAAATCCGAGCCCAACGCGCCGCTCCTAAACAGAATGTCTACACCAAACTCTACAAAGTGAAGAAACATCACAAGGTGTCAGGCAAGATTATTGCGTGGTGTTGATGCAATGTATGTCCCTAGATCATGAGTTGTAATGTAATAAATCTTGTCTGTCTGATTATGATGTAATTGTATCGATTAATGAAATGATATGAATTGGTTGTTACTTGTGATGTTTAATATTTCATTAATGAGTCGTGTTTGAATTGATTGGGTTTATGAGTGTTTGAATGATTGCACATTATGTTATATTAATTAAAACATTCAAACTTAACTTAATGAAGCTCTCATGCGAATGGCCCATGCGAATGGACCACACGCATGAATAACTTCATACGATTGACTCAATCGCACGACTGAACCAGGAGACTGGATCAGTCGTATGATTGACACATAAGATTGACTCAATCGCACGACTGAACACTCAGTCGTGCGGATGAATCAACCGCATGGTTCAATCGCACGACTGAACCATACTTATGGCGCAGTCGCACGATTGAATAATACTAACATATAAATAGACCCAATTCGTGGAAAACGTAAGCATTCATCCCATTACGATTCCAGACGTACCCTAGCCGTCCAGAAGCCTCCCAAATCGTTCTCCAAGTTCACAGAACACATCAGATCGATTCCTAATCGATTTCTGACGTTGATTTCAATTCTTGATTGATTCATCATGTGTTCTCACTGATTGGATCGCCAATCAAATAGGATTCCGCACTATTTGAGTTGGTTTAACACGCAATTACTAGGTATTTCGATCAAATACCAGGTCCTAACAAGTGGTATCAGAGCTTTGGCTCTTGATTACGTGTTGATTCAATCAAGATTGCATAAAAGTTTGTGTTTTTGCACGAAAAACGCAATCTTTGGCATCAAAAGTGATCTTGGACGTTCCCTGCTCATTGAAGTTCAGTTTCTACGGACCTAGGCGATTAGGACTTGTGAAATTTCGAATTTTTACGGCTGAAACCCGTCAAACCTTGAAATTTTCGCAAAACAGCAGCTTCAGTCGCACGAGTGACCCATTCGCACGACTGGACTCCATTCGCACTGCTCATTCGCACGATTGGACCTAGTCGCACCTTCATTCGGCCGACTGAACCGTTCGTTCGCATAGCTCATACGCACCAGATTCATTCGCACGACTGAACCATTCGCCCTGTTCAGTCGCACGGTTGAACCAATCACAGAGTTCATACGCACGATTAGACCATTCGCATCCTTCAGTCGCATCAGTTAAAGATTATTTGATTAGATACTAAGTTTATTAGCCATGGAAGATCAGATGTCAGCCTTTACTGCTGGAAAAGACTCAAGGATTCAGAACCTGCTGTTGCTTGAGAGTGAGGTGGGTAATCACAATAAACCACCAAAGCTCTTGACTTTAGATGAGTTTCCCCACTGGAAACAACGTTTTGAGATCTACCTCAATGGAGTAGATCCTAATCTGTGGGAAGCTATAGAGGTTGGTTATAGTACACCGGTGGGAGCAGATGGAGTTAAATTAACGTTAAGTGGGATGACAGACGCACAGAAAGTAAAGTACAATGCAGAGAAAAGGGTTTATGCATTGATCACTCAGTCTATCCCCAAAGACATATTCCACCAGTACTCAGAGAACAAGCAGTCCAAGAAACTGTGGGATGAGCTAGAGAAGAGATATGATGGGAATGCATCATTGAAGGCAATCAAGGCAAAGGAGTTAAAGAAGGAATTCGATAACTTCTCATCGATTGGTAATGAGAGTTTAGATGAAGTCATAGATAGATTCTACCACTTGATGAGCGAGTTGCATACACATGGGGTGGAAACGACTATGGAAGAGAAAGTAAGCAACTTCGCAGACGGATTGCCTGATAAGTGGGCATCATTTGTGTCTAATCTTAGACAGAATGGAATGCTTGTAAAGCTGGATATAAATGACTTCATTCTCAAGGTGCGTGAAGAAGCACTAAGGATGAAGTATAGAGCACAGAAGTCTTCGTACACACAAAATCCAGCTTTATACAACGCCACGCCTCAAGCTAAGACATCTGGAGCACCTCTCCAGACAGCATTTGTGTCTAGCTCGTCAGGTCCTTCACATGCTTCTCCTTCTGGATCAGACACGTCAGGGTTATCATGTGCCCACTATATTGGATCAGAAGCAAGTGCTACCAAACTGAAGACCGAGAACTTCGGTAATGTGACCGTAGAAGTAGCACGAGAGCATATGGATCTTCTAGCCGTAGTGGTTCATTCATATGATGGACTAGTTGCTGGGAAGATTGGAAACTGCCATCTGGCAGATGAGGACTACGAGCAGGTAGATGAAATGGAGCTTGAAAGAATGGATATAATGTGGGCCTTAGCTAGCGCTGTCCGAAGGGCGAAGAAGTTTGTTAAGAAGACAGGACAAAACTTAATAGCTACTAAGGATACCACATTTGGCTTTGACAAGAGCAAAGTGACCTGCTTCAACTGTGGAGAGAAAGGGCACTTCAAGAGAGAATGTGTCAAGCCAAAGAAGACGGGTAATGGGAACCCGTTCTCATCCTTTACTCGCCAAGACAAGCAAGCTTCCAGTTCTACTTCATCAAACAAGGATCCAAAAGCCTTGACTGCTCATGATGATGAAGGACAGGATTGGAGTTTTAGGTTTGTCTCACCAGAATCTAACATTGCCAGTGTTGAAGATATTGATGATGATTCTGCGAGTGAAGGTGATCTAGCAGTTGAGATAGCGATGTCACACAGTGAAGAAACAACTGCAGCTGAGGTCAGTTACAAGCCAAAGGAGGAGACTTCCACGTCAGAAACAGAAAAGTCAGAATCACCAGAACCAGAGACGTCTGATGCTGCGTTGATGGCTAACTCTTCTGAAACAACACAGGTAAGTACAACTGACCAAATGTTTAATAATCATGCTTGTTCTAACTGTGATATGTTTAGGAATAGCATTGATGAAAAATTTGCTAGGTTATTAGATCACAATGATAACTTAGTAAAAGATTTACAACTATGCACTGAGGCCAATAGAGTTCTAAAACAAAATGAGCATAGTTATAAAGAAAAGATAGACCTATTGACTAAACAGCTTAGGGAAACCGAAGTAGTTGCCTTTAACCAAGCAAATGACATTAGGTACTATCTAAACTCCCTAGAGGACACTAAGAAGCAAAAGGCAGTTCTAGAAGTAGAAGTTAACTCCTTAAAACAGAAACTGCATAGTTGGACTAGTTCTTCACACATAGTTCAACACTTAGTGAGAGAAAGGAATAACGGGGAGGGATTAGGCTACAAAGTGGTTCCACCACCACCTGAGACCTTGATGAACACCAAGTCTAAACCAGTAAACAACAACCCCATCAAGGATCATGTGGTGACTACTCCTCTTGTTACTGATCCAGACACATCATGTTCATCTACTGAATCTGGACAGAAACAAAAGGAGGCCACTTCAAAGGCAAAGGGTAAATTGCCTTGTGTTAATCTGGAAAATGAATTTGAAAAAGTTAACTTAAAGTCAGGGTCAAACAGAGTCAAATCAGAACCTAAAAGGACTTCAAACGTTAATTTTTCACATGCTACAAGTCAAAAACCAGTTAACCAAAAAGTGGAACACGTTAAACAGGTTAAAACAGTTAAATTTGTTAAACCAGAGAAAACATCAACCATGCAAGAGTCAAAACCTAAAGTGATTGATGTTACTAGAGTGTCACGCATTTCTCCACAAAGAAAGTCTACTCATAAAGTTGATAGCAGATCATGCTACAACTGTGGAGAATGTGGACACATTGCTTCCTATTGTCCTTTCTATCAGACACCTAGGAAGAAGATTGATCTTCAGGACTCTAGACCTAGGTCTTCTAAGAGGAGTTCTCTAACTCCACCTAGAAGATCTAGTGAACCTAAAGTCCAACCTGTAAGCCAGACGACTGTTTATCATAAACAGGCATTGCACAAATCTGGCTTATGGAAAGAGAAGTCATCCTGTGTGTCTGATACTGATGACAAGAAGGAATCTGAGCTACCCTCACCCTCTAAGGGTCAATGGGTAGAGTTTATGATGTGTGATGCCTCTGGGAAACCCAAGACAGTAAAGGCTTGGGTTCCTAACCTAAACTAATACATTTACTTGATATGTGCAGGGTGTTCGATATAGCGCTGAGACTAACACGTGGATTATAGACAGCGGAGCATCCAGGCACATGACAGGAAATAGAGCCCTTTTATCAAACGTCAAACAAATAAAAGGAGGGCATGTTTCCTTTGCAGGAAACAAGGGAGGATACATCACAGCACAGGGAGAAGTGGGAAATCAGAAAGTTAAGTTTGATAAGGTGAACTACGTTCAACAACTTCAGAATAACTTACTTTCTGTTTCCCAAATCTGCGATAAAGGATTTAAAGTCATCTTCGACAACAAGAAGTGTTACGTGCTGAAGAAAGACTACATGATCCCAGAGGACCAAGTTCTGATGACTGCTTCAAGATATAAAGACCTTTATGTCTTGGATCTGTCAACAGCTGCTACAACGGATCATGAGGTTCAGTGCTTTCTATCTAAAGCTACTGAGAAGGACTCAATCTCCTGGCATAGGAGAATGGGACACATTAGTCAAAGGAAGATGAATCATTTGATTCAGAAGGATTTAGTAAGAGGAGTAAATGTCAAGAACTTCCAACTTCCTGACTTTTGTGTAGCTTGCAAGAAAGGCAAACAGACAAAGAAGTCTCATAAGGAAAAGAAAGTTCATTCAATAGAACTTCCTCTTGAACTTCTTCACATGGATCTGTTTGGTCCAGTCAGTACAAGGAGCATTGCAGGCGATTGTACTGTTTTGTGGTCACTGATGACTACTCAAGGTTCACTTGGGTAATGTTTCTGAAATCCAAATCAGAAACATTTGAGTCATTCAAGGAATTAGTCACCACTCTGGAATCTCTCTACAAGCTAAAAGTTAGACAAGTACGCTCAGACAACGGGACAGAATTCAAGAATCAATGGATGGAGGCATACTGCAAGGAAAAGGGAATTGTTCATCAATTCACTTCAGCCTACACGCCTCAGATGAATGGTGTTGCTGAGAGGAAAAATAGAAGCTTGATAGAGACTGCACGGACTATGCTGGCTGACTCGAAACTGCCTATCCAATTCTGGAATGAGGCAGTAGCAAATGCATGTTATACACTGAATCGAGTCCTAATAGTCAAGCGCCACGGAAAGACATGTTATGAGCTACTACAAAGACGCAAACCGAATTTGGAGTATCTTGAACCTTTTGGCGCGCCGTGTACACTTCTGAAGAAGACACAAGAAGGAAAATTCAGCGAGAAGGCAGATGAAGGAATCTTTCTAGGATACAACATACCGAATAAGCGAGTTTACAATAACTCAACGGGTCTTGTAGAAGTGTGGTGTAATGTCGACGTTCAGAGATATACCACACCACCTACAGGCAAAGGACCTGCATACTTCTTCGATTATGATGGATTCTTCAAGTCCTTCAACATACCTCTCTCTCCCTCGGATGATGAGTTAGCTACTAGGATGATGTATGATATTCTGAATACACCATCTAGCACACAGGGAGAATCATCTACTCAGTCAGGGGGAGTAGTCGATGAAAGTGACTCCTCTTCTGAAGATGAAACTGAAGCAGATGACCAGAACAGTCAGGAGGAACAGGTTCCAGTTCCTGAAAGTCCACAAGCATCTACGAGTGATGCTCCTTCGACTTCAGAACCTCAAACTCCAACTACCTCAGATGCAGAACAAAATGTTCATAATCTCGGTTCTGAGGTGGCTGTTCCTACTACTCCAGGATCACGACTAAACGTCTATCATCCCCTTGACAATGTTATTGGGGATGTCAGATCAGGAGTACAAACCCGAAATCAGTTATACTCAGCTGATTACGCCTCGGTTATGGAGAAAGGATACATTCATGATGGTGCTTATCGATGTTTTGTCTCGCAGGTTGAGCCAAAATATGTCAGTGAGGCACTAAATGATGAGGCGTGGGTGAGTGCCATGCAAGAAGAACTTCTGCAGTTTAAGAAGTTAGGTGTATGGACTCTGGTTGATAGACCTAAAGGTGCTAAAGTCATTGGCACTAAATGGGTACTAAAATGCAAGAAGGATGACCAAGGGGTCATTATCAGGAACAAAGCTCGACTGGTGGTTCAAGGTTTTCGCCAAGTCGAGGGAATTGACTATAATGAGGTGTTTGCACCCGTGGCAAGGATGGAAGCTATTCGTATCTTCCTTGCCTATGCATCGTACATGAAGATCAAAGTCTACCAATTAGATGTAAAGAGTGCATTCCTTCATGGGGAAATCAGGGAAACAGTCTATGTAAGTCAACCCGAGGGATTTGAAGATCCTTATCATCGGGATAGAGTTTACAAGCTCGACAAAGCTTTATATGGGCTTCATCAAGCTCCTCGAGCTTGGTATGAGAAACTCTCAACTCATCTGTGAAACACGGCTTTCGCAGGGGAGTAATTGACTGTACACTGTTTATTAAAGAAAAGGATGGCGACCTACTGCTTGTACAGATATATGTTGATGACATAATCTTCGGGTCAAAGAACGAAGAGTTATGTAAAGAGTTTGAAGCAGTAATGAAGAAAGAGTTTGAGATGAGTGCTATGGGGGAGATGAAGTTCTTTCTCGGGTTACAGGTGGATCAAACACCCAATGGAATCTTTCTACATCAGACCAAGTATGTAGGAGACATTCTCAGTCGCTTTGACATGGAGAATGCTTCTGCTGCTGGGACTCCACTTGCTACAATCATGATATAGCACCTGATGAGAATGGAGATCTAGTAGATGCCACTATGTACCGAGGAATGATTGGATCCCTCATGTATCTCACTGCCTCAAGACCTGATATTATGTATGCTACATGTCTATGTTCTAGATATCAGGCTAAACCAAAGGTCAACCATCTGATCGGGGTCAAGAGGATTTTTCGTTATCTGAAGGGTACACCCACACTTGGATTGTGGTATCCTCATGATGATGACTTTGAGCTTACCGCGTATAGTGACTCGGATTACGGGGGCTGCAAGATGAACTACAAGTCTACATCAGCGGGGTGTCAATTCTTTGGGAGAAGATTAGTTACCTGGCAGTGTAAGAAGCAGACATCGGTTGCATTGTCAACCTGTGAAGCCGAATATGTTGCTGCTGCAAGTTGCTGTTCACAAATCATCTGGATTCAACAGCAAATGCGGGATTACGGTTTAAAATTCTCATCTACTCCTATTTTTGTTGATAACTCTGCTGCAATTGCAGTAACTAAAAATCCGGTCCAACATCCTAAGACCAAACACATCGGTATTAAATACCATTTCATAAGAGATTGCTTTGAAAAGAACTTAATTGATGTGGTTAAAATTAATACTGATTTTCAACGCGCTGACCTCTATACTAAAGCCTTTGATAAACCACGTTTTCAATATTTATTAGAGGTCAACGGCGTTAAAAAGAAAAGTGAGGTAATTCCTGATGATGAAAATGTGTAGTCCGATGTAGTTTAGTTAAAGTTTATTTTATTTAATTTTATTTGTCTATTTATTTTATTTTATTTATACTCATGTTATTTTGCTGTTTATTAAAATCCTAAAATAATTAAACCAGAAATGATTTCAGTATTTTAGGGGGAGAATATGTCAGCAAGTTAACATTAAAAAAAAAAAAAAAAAAAAAAAGAGGGAGAAGGAGTAACTAGTTGAAATAAGGTAGATTGTGTCTGTGATACCGATTCGATACCTTTGGAAAATGATAGTACACAGGAACAAATCAAGAGGGACTTTAAAATTTAAGTTTTGGAAAGATGCAAAAGTTCAAAGTATAAATCTGTGTAATCTAAGCAATACAAAAAGGGAAGATGATAGAAAACTGGCAACTCCTAAGGTGACACAAAGAAAGTAGACTTAGAGGCTGCTAGACCATATATGATATGTTGGTAGATTCAACACAATAGACAAATAGACCTGATTGGTGATCTCAAGATAAAACTAAGTTGTTCAACTGACTGTGGGCTTCCATCTTATCACTGGTTAACACAATCAACAATATTCCAATAAGGGGTAATGAGCAATTAAACGCCACAAATGTGTGCGGATGACCATAATTAGAGCAAAGCAAGAAAAAAATTGAAAGACAAATGCAATAAAGCTAATGACTTATGTTGTTGGTGCATTTTGTGCAAAATAAAATAAGCTGCTCTAACAAGGAGATAGGTTGTGTGCCTCTCTGCTGTGCGATGGCACTGACCTGAGGATAAGCATAACCTAGATATTCTAGAATTCATTGTTGTTTGCCGCCTCTCTGCTGTGCGATGGCACTGACCTGAGGACAGGCTTCTCTTTGAAAGCTCTAAGAATAGTCTCTTCTTGTAATAATACCCGTAGACCGCTCAAAAGCTCCTGAGGAATGTTGATTACCATATAAGTGTGGGATCCACAAATGTTAGTTGAAATAATTAAACCTAAATAAGTCACCAGTCTGTGTCAAAAGTCTGTGTATGGATTTAAGTGGACAAACATACTGACAATCATTGTGGCTACATTCTCAAAGGTTCAAATCAATGTGAAAATCTAAGAGTTTCAGTATGATTTCCTTATGTTGCTAACGACTCTGGATGAACACCGAGAACTTGAGCATCAAAAGGTTTAATAACTAGTCCCAAATGATTTGAATTGCCTGTATGATTCCAAAAATTGAATTGGTCCAGATATGATCAATCTAAGTTGAAGCTATCTACTCCCGAACCAAATCCCGTAGATATCAATCTCTGGATTTATCTCTCACAAAAAGCCAAAAATATGTCTGTTTATGTAATTAGTTTAAAGTCTTAAATTAGTTAGTCGTTTTAATTTTAATTTGAGTCAAGTGTCGGGCTACATCAGGAAAATCAGAAGGAATCAACTCACTAAAAGGGTCATGTCTGAGATGACCATATGTGCTTTGAAAATTTAAAACAGTCACGTCTGAGGTGACAAAGTGTTTTAAAAGGGTCACGTCTGAGGTGACCAAAGTGGATAAAAGGATCACGTCTGAGGTGATCAAAGTGTTTTCAAGATAAAAGGATCATGTCTGAGATGATCAAAGGCTCATAACGTTAATTTAATTAATATAAAAGAGTTTAAAGGTAAATTGGTAAAAATGGCAGAAAATTAACTAAGTATGACCCATTCGCACGAATGGACCATACGTATGGGCTAACCATACGAATGAAGTCCATTCGCACGAATGAACTATGAGTATGGACCATCCAACCGAATGGACCATACGATTAGTCCAGTCGGAGGCTTAAGTGCGAACGAGTGAGTCAGTCGCACGACTGAACTTCAGTCGGACGACTGGAGAAGGGCGACTGACACAATCGTACGACTGAGTCCCACTCGCACGACTGAAAGGTGCGTATGAACTCAGTCGCACGATTGGATCTAGGGTTGGTATAAATAGAGGTGGAGTCGGTCGCAGAGACTCATCACCCTCAAATCGCCCCTAAATCGCACTCCCTACCGTTACTCTGCCAAAATTTGATTTGCCCTAGTTTTACCTCTGATTGTGATTCACTGACTTTCGACATTCATCATACAGGTAGGTTGCAGTCTTCTTTCATCAAAAACAGAAAGATTGGAACCCTAATTGGGATTGTTCGACTGTGAAACGTGGACCGAGACAAGAAAGCCCTAATAACCTATTAAAACCAAGCAAAATGTTAAAATTAAGTAAAATAGGTTATTAGTAAAGAGAATGCGACTCTAATGAACCGGTTAATTGAGTTAAAAGACTTAGTTTGTGAAGTTTCGAACGATTGGCGACTGAACAACTGAGACAGACGACTGGTCGTCCGGATGAACTTCAGTCGCACGACTGAAGGGAACGATTCACTTAACCGCACGACTGAACTATGCGAATGAGACTCAGTCGCACGACTGGTGTAACCGCATAAGAGTACATGCGCATGAGCCCAGTCGCACACTCAGTCGTGCGCATGAGGTCATTCGCACGTCTGAAGTTCAATCGCACGGTTCAGTCGCACGATTGTCTTCAGTCGTACAACTTCAATCGCATGACAGAGATTTTATTCAAAGTCTAAGTGTCTCATTATACTCTTAGCCAAAGGAACTAATGTTTATATTGTTATGTGTTACAGATGGCGAGTCGATGGACCATGAGCACCAAGCACAACATATGTGCTCATCTGGATTTGACATCCAGGAACGCAGCTGACTTCTCGGGGATTATTACGTTTTTGTTGAGATCCAGGATCGCTCATGCTATTGCTACACCATGCACTCCGTATAGATCAGTGCAGCAGGCCTTCTGGGAAGGCGCAGCTGTTGATAGATCCTCTGAGCCTCATTGCATCAGGAGTTCGATTTTTGGTGAGGCTATCACTGTATCAGAGGAGGATCTGAGGATTGTTCTACAGCTTGGGGACGATGCTGATTGTCCTACTCGTCTACACCCCCTCACTGTCAGAGGATGTTTCATGAGAGCCAAGTACTCTGGGGACATCAATGCTGGGGTACTCAACAAGAGTAACCTCTGTCCCCAGTTTAAGTACCTTGCGCACGTGCTGCTAAAGTGTATAGCTTCCAGGAAGGGAGGTTTTGATGAGCTTTCCGACCAGATCCAGAACGCGTATGTTGCGTTGGTGCTGAACCACCCGTTCAGCTTCTCAATGATGATATTCACCTACCTGGTGGAGAACATCGAGGGGAAAGGGAAGGAGGGCTTCTGTATGTACCCCAGATTTATGCAGATGATCATTGACCAGAAGCTCCCTTCCCTGCCAAAGGAGAAGGATGATGCTGTTGCTCTTGAGGTCATGGATGACACGACGCTTGGCCGGATGAAGGTATACAGGGGGAAGCAGGTGAAGCCCCCTGTCAGGAGGCTGTTTGGGCATCTGGCCCGTGCTGATTATGTGGCGCCAGCGAAGAGAAAGTGGCGCCACGATGACAGTGATTCAGATGTGGAGCACATTGCTATACCAGATACTGACTCTGATGATGATGATAGCGGCGACGCCGGGGATGATATGCCTGCTCCATCTAGAGGCACTGATTCAGACGTTATTCCCCCGGGGTCAGCCACTGCCGGAGAGGTCGCTGAGATGGCCGGTTTCCATCAGGAGTTTGTGCTGGTGATCTAGAGGAGGAGGAGTCAGATGAGGAGCCCCTCACCAGGACTGTGGGAAGTAAAGTTGTTCCCACAGACCACGGGCTTAGGGTGGTTGGTGAACACCCTCGGGACTCCTCAGAGAGAGAGACTGACCCGAACTATGTTCCGGGTTCAGTGAGCAGAGCTGCAGGGGGAGCATCCACTTCCACCGGGACTAGGAGGAAGCGGATGGCTCAACCCCATGGATTGAAGAAGAAGAAGCGTCGCCTGACCTTCGTCACTACTACTTCCACCACCACAGCCACCACTACCACCACTACTGATATACCACCCATCACCACAGCCACCACATCCACTACTCCCACTACCACATCCACCACCTTACCTACCACCACTGTATCCTTCCCATCCACCACCAGACCATTCACACCTACTTCACCAGCATCAGCCCACCGACCCATATTCACCACTGCCACTGCCACCACCACCACACATCATGCTGGACCCTCAGCCCAGCCTTCACATGCTTATGGATTTACTCTACCTCACATCGGGGTAGAGGAGCAGCTCTCAGCGCTTAACCGTATGGTGATGCGTCTGCTTGCTGCAGATGAGGAGAAGGCGGCGCAGATCCGCCAGCTGACCGACCTGACTGCTGCCCAGTCTCAGCAAATGGCAGAGCAGGCTCGGGTGATTGACCAGCAGAGAGTCGAGGTGTCCCAACTCCAGGACCTGCAGGCCCAGTCCGTCAAACGTATAGAGGAGTTGGAGACGACCAACAAGACGATTATGCTGAGGCTAAAGGGGTCGAAGGATGAGCCCCTGAAGCTAAAGGAAGGTGACGGGGATGATGGAGATGGTGATGATGAAGATGATGATGATGATGATGATGAAGATGATGATGATGAGGAGACTGAGGAAGACAGGACAGAAGGTCATGATGATGATGACGAAGCAGAAGGAGGGGATGCGGCTGCATCGGCCTCTGCTTCAGGTCAAGAGCGAAGATCTAAGCATCGACAGGACCAGTCATCCACCACTTCTGCTCCTCCGAGCGACACGCCCCAGATTCAAGAAAAAGTACTGATTAGATGTCTTATGTATTTATTTATTTTGTACTTGAATCATGTAATGAAAAACAAGTGTGTTAAATGTTTATATATTAATATAAGTCTGTTTGATTAATTACTAATGGTTTATGTGTTGAATGTTTATATCAAACAGATCCAAACTTTCAAAGGGATGAGTTTGACTTTGCTCCCCTTCAAATGGTCAAGACTCAATTAACCATGATTCTTGACCTACAAGGGATAGTGAGACGGTCTGTGAGTTATACCCCTGAAGAAGGGGAAATAATTCATGACCTATCTGATGAGCAACTGGCAGAGATGTTCAGACTCAATCCCGATGAAATAGTCAAGGACGCTCCAACAGTTGATTCAACCAGTGATGAGGAACTTAATGACATTGATGAAGTTGAGGTTGAAGACATTACTGCAGAAGAGTACCCTCAGTATGCTGACGCCGAGGGAAATGTGGTCCCCAATCTGGGTGAATCCCTAGTCAGTGATACTTTTGAGGTACTAGACAAGATGGAGCAGGAAACTGAAAAGACTGAAGGAACAGCCCAAGCCTCCAACGATGATGTAGACATTCGCAAGGCTGAGTGGGCTGCCTGTTTTGAAGAAGTAAGAGCCCAGCGTGCTGCACCAAAGAGAGATGCCTACACCAAGCTCTACAGAGTCAAGAAACACCATAAGGTGTCAGGCAGGATTATCTCATGGGCTTATTTTGATGACCTTAACGCGTATGCAGTTAAGAGGGAGCAGGGCATAGAGTACTTCAGGTTTCCACATGATCTGAAGACTCTACCTGGTTTTGAGCTCAACCAGCTGGCTAAACTAAAGCTGCTGTATGCTGACCCAAGAAAGATGTCAGGCTGGTTTGAGGCTGCCCTGAAAAAGGAGTATCACACCCGATGGGTTAACTTCAGACCACAACAGCCTACGAGGTATATAAGAAGGTCAGAGGTTGATGCCATTACTGGCAAACCCAAGATTGTGCTGAAGTGGAGTCCCCCGCGCACTATGTCGAGAATCCCTCTCAGGGAAATGCCACAGGACTTCACTCCACACTTCAAATGGTGGTACTATGATTGGAGAACCGCTGAAGCTGTCATTGTTCTGGATAAAGAGGGCCAAATGGATACTATCAGGGTATTCGACCCGATGTGGTTAACCAACTTGTCTGCTAATGATGTCTACACATTATACAAGTGGCCACTGTTCTTTGACACACAAGACATTGTACAAGCCCTCCAGTTCCAAAATGTTATACGACTTTGCTTTGCATTCGAGATACACGCAGGAGTCACTAAAGAGGAGAAGTACAAAAAGTATAAGGAGGTGATGCAGAAGACAAGAGATTAGATAGATCTAGGTCCAAGGGGGAGTTTGTTGATGCAATGTATGTCCCTAGATCATGAGTTGTAATGTAATAAATCTTGTCTGTCTGATTATGATGTAATTGTATCTATTAATGAAATGATATGAATTGGTTGTTACTTGTGATGTTTAATATTTCATTAATGAGTCGTGTTTGAATTGATTGGGTTTATGAGTGTTTGAATGATTGCACATTATGTTATATTAATTAAAACATTCAAACTTAACTTAATGAAGCTCTCATGCGAATGGCCCATGCGAATGGACCACACGCATGAATAACTTCATACGATTGACTCAATCGCACGACTGAACCAGGAGACTGGATCAGTCGTATGATTGACACATAAGATTGACTCAATCGCACGACTGAACACTCAGTCGTGCGGATGAATCAACCGCATGGTTCAATCGCACGACTGAACCATACTTATGGCCCAGTCGCACGATTGAATAATACTAACCTATAAATAGACCCAATTCGTGGAAAAACGTAAGCATTCATCCCATTACGATTCCAGACGTACCCTAGCCGTCCAGAAGCCTCCCAAATTGTTCTCCAAGTTCACAGAACACATCAGATCGATTCCTAATCGATTTCTGACGTTGATTTCAATTCTTGATTGATTCATTGTGTGTTCTCACTGATTGGATCGCCAATCAAATAGGATTCCGCACTATTTGAGTTGGTTTAACACGCAATTACTAGGTATTTCGATCAAATACCAGGTTCTAACAAGTGGGCACATTTTGAGGACCTTAATGTTTATGCCATAAAGAGGGAGAAGGGCATAGAGTACTTTAGATTCCCACATGATCTAAAGACTTTACCTGGTTTTGAGCTCAACCAGCTGGCTAAATTGAATCTACTATATGCTGACCCGAGGAAAATGCCAGGCTGGTTTGAGGCTGCCCTGAAGAAAGAGTATCACACCAGGTGGGTCAACTTCAAACCTCAACAACCTACGAGGTATATTAGATGTTCTGAAGTTGATACCATAACTGGTAAGCCCAAGATAGTGCTGAAGTAGAGTCCCCCAAGAAAAATGTCAAGAATCCTTCTCAGGAAAATGCCACAGGACTTCACTCCACACTTTAAATGGTGGTACTATGATTGGAGAACTGGGGAGGCGGTCATAGTTCTGAATAAAGAGGGAAAAATGGATAACTTGTCTGCTAATAATGTATACACATTATACAAGTGGCCACTATTCTATGACACGCAAGATATTGTACAAGCCCTCCAATTCCAAAATGTCATAAGACTCTGCTTTGCGTTTAAGATACACGCAGGAGTCACAAAAGAGGAGAAGTACAATAAGTATGAAGAGGTGATGCAGAAGGTAAGACATTAGATAGATCTAGGTTCAAGGGGGAGTTTGTTGATACATATGTACCTAGATCCTGAGATGAATGTAATATGTCTTGTTTGTCTTACACTTATGTAATGGTTGGGTTAATAATAAAATGAGAATGTTTGATTGTGATTTATAATGTTTAATATTTCATTAATGGGTTGATATTGAATTGGTTATATAGGTTTGTGATTGTTTGAATTGATACACATAATGTTATATTAATGAATACATTCAAACTTAGCAATATGAAGTTCTCATGTGAATGGCCCATGCGAATGGACCATACGCATGAACAACTTCAGGCGAATGACTCAGTCGCACGACTGAACCAGGAGACTGGATCAGTCGTATGATTGTAACATGAGATTGGCTCAGTCGCATGACAGAACACTCAGTCGTGCGAATGGATCAACCGCATGCCTCAATCGCACGACTGAACCATGCTAATGGTTTAGTCGCCCGAATGAGAAACCCTAACCTATAAATACCACTTAATTCGTGGAAAAACGTAAGCATTCATTCCAATTCGACTCCAGACATACCCTAGCTGTCCAGAAGCCTCCAAGTTCATACTCCAAGTTCATAGAACGCTTTAGATCGATTCCTAATCGATTCTTGACGTTAGATTCAATACGTTATTGTTTCCACGTGCGTTCTCACTGATTGGATCGCCAATCAAATAGGATTCCGTACTATTTGGTTTGGCTAACACGTTAATCAGTTGGTGTTTCGTTCAAATACCAGATCCTAACCCTCCAAACAACTTAGGGGAAGTGAAAAGAATTACACTACTCATGATTTGGAATTAGGCGCAGTAGTATTTGCACTCAAGATCTAGAGACATTATCTGTATGGAACAAAATGTACAATATATACAGATCATAAGAGTTTACAGCACATATTTGACCAGAAAATACTGAATATGAGACAAAGGAGATGGATAGAACTATTAAGTGATTATAACTATGAAATCAAATACCATCCAGGTAAAGCGAATGTAGTAGCAGATGCTTTAAGTAGAAAGGATAGAGTTAAACCATTACGAGTACGAGCCATGAGAATGGAACTACAATCAGACCTGTTAAATCAAATACGGGAGGCCCAACAAAAAGGAAAACTGGAGATAAAAGGACAAATAAATGATTTGGAAGAGGATACAAATGGAATTTTAAAGTTCAAGGGAAGAACATGGATACCCGATAATGATATGCTTAGAGGAATCATACTACAAGAGGCACATAAGTCGAAATATTCTGTGCATCCAGGAAATAACAAAATGTATAAAGATTTGAAAAGCCATTACTGGTGGCCTGGCATGAAGAGATCAGTCGGAGAATTTGTAGAAAGATGCAATACATGTTCAAGAGTTAAAGCGGAACACCAAAAACCTTCAGGATATCTGCAACAACCTGAGATTCCAGAATGGAAATGGGACCAGATCACCATAGATTTTGTAACCAAACTACCAAGAACCTCAAGTGGGTATGACACAATTTGGGTTATAGTAGATAGATTGACCAAATCAGCACACTTCTTGCCAATTAGGGAAGATTATAAAATAGAGAAATTAGCTTGAATTTACATACGGGAAATTGTGTCCAGACATGGAATACCCATCTCAATTATATCCGACAGAGACAGTAGATTCATATCTAGGTTCTGGCAAACCCTACAAAAAGCTTTAGGAACCCAAATAAACCTTAGTACAGCATTCCATACGCAAACAGATGGACAAAGTGAAAAGACAATTCAAACATTAGAAGATATGTTACGTGCTTGTGCATTGGATTTTGGTGGCAATTAGGATATACATCTACCTTTGATAGAGTTTTCCTATAATAATAGCTATCATTCCAGTATTGGAACTGCCCTATTTGAAGGCTTGTATGGAAGAAAATGCAGATCACCACTATGTTGGAATGAAATAGGAGATAAGCAACTTATATGTCACACCCCCGCTAAAAGCGGAAACACGGGGATGTAACGAGATCGGGATCGTCATAACACATGGTAAGCGATAGAGATGCAATATAATAAATGATGACAAGCGTGTCATGACGACACCCGACAACAAGGGGACTTGTGTCATGTTTAGTCAATATTCACGACAACATAGCCATAAGCGTAAACATGATAAATGATTCACATAACCAAATAAAGATGAAATTGTAATGTAAATTCTCACAACCCGGGAACAAGTATCAAAAGATTGTAATAGTTTAATCAGACTACAACATTGCTCAAAATAATTGTTTGTCAAATATGTTTAGTCCCAAAAATGCATCCTAGGGTCTCCACTAAGGCAGCACACCTAGATTCCTCAATTTGCATGATCACCTGAAAAGATATGCTCAAAATGGTCAACAAAATTGTTGGTGAGCTCGCAGGTTTAAGTAGTAAATAAGTAAGTGATGTTGTATATAGTAAGCGATGTGGAATACCGTGAATACAGTTATATAAACAAGTAAAATCACATGACAATGAACTTTGCAACCAAACCTAGCGACGTACACAAAGATATTGTCGGAATATATTCACCCAAGGGCCCGTTCCTGGCCACTGATGGTACCAACTAGTATACCAACGAACAAGGGTGGGGGTGTCAACCCAGTAGTACTACCAATACCTATCCGTCGGTTCCCACACTGGAATTAAATAGTTGCAAAGATAGAACCACACAGCAGACCCAAGCATGTATCAGATAAGTACTTGTAAAACAGTATCACGTTGATTCCATGTATGTAAATTGTAAGTAAATTGTACAGCATTGAAAATGGGTGAGCATACTTTTCCCCCCAAGTTGTAAATGATGGAAATATTGTAAGCGTAAAAAGGGGCCACGAAACTCACTTGTTAAGTGGTAAGTATATATGATCAATGTATCCAAATGTTGTATGCAAATGAACGGTCAAACACCTATTGACAGTTATTGTTAAGCATTAATGATATAAATGAAGCATATAATATTGTTCAATCGGTTCGGGTTGTATCGGCTGGGTCGCGTGTAACACACACAAACAGACACACGTATTAGATCTTATGTAGATCCAAGTACTAGACATTGTCGCCATTGCTGATGATACTTGAGTAAAAGTTTCATTGTTATTGAAGATGTATTTGATAAATATTAGTAGTTACAAATCGATTATTGATACTTGTAAAATGTTATGTTGATTTAATTTGAAATAGTATTTGTAGGCTTGATAGCGTTGACGTTAATCTTTGTGGCTGAGCAATGGCAACTGTGTTAATGTTACCTCAACATCACACAACGTACACACGCCACGCATACGAAGGAAATCACACACAACAACTTCAATCGCACGACAGGATCAGACGCACGACTTAACAATCCATTCGCACGAATCAACCCTCAATCGTGCGAATCAGCTTCATTCGTACGATTGAGCCTTCATTCGTATGACTGGCATTCAGTCGTACCACACAACACCCAATCGCACGACTCAACCTCCATACGCACGAATCAACCTTCAATCATGCGAATCAGCTTCATTCGTACGATTGAACCTTCATTCGTGCGATTGGACTCCAGTCGTGCGATACACGCACAATTTCATACATTCATTCGGTCACCTGACTCAATCGCACATCACATTCATTCGCATAGACTCAATCGCACACATTCGTTCGCACGCATGACTCAATCGCACACATACACACAGTCGCACGACTCATTCGCACAACACACCCAGTCGCACAACTCAGTCGCACGATTGACTCAGACGCATGGCTCAGTCGCACGACTCATCCAGTCGCACGACTCAATCGCATGACAGACCCAGTCGCCTGGACAGCAGAATCGCGACTGTTGACGAGGCTGAGCAGCCTTCGGCTGCTCCGAGCACGAGTTTTACAAAACAAGGACTTCCAGAAACACTCTACACACATACACAAACAAGAAGCACACGCAGAAAGACCTCACACGCACCCACAGGACCTCATGTGTTCGGGTTGAACCCGAACACCCGAAACCCTAGTTTGGACAGCCGTGAATAAGCAAGAAGGGACAACCAAGGTTGTCTACCTGCTAGAATTGAGTAGACTACGCTGTAGATGGAGTCTAGACGATGAAAACGAGACTAAGTGGGTCGGATTTGGTGCTAGAATGAAGAAAATGGTGAAGAAGAGGATGAAGAAGATGAAGAAGAAGTTATGAGGCTAGGGCTGGAAATGGGGCTTTTATACCCATTCCAAGTTTGCAAAATGTCAAGTTTAGTCCCTGCACTTAACCCCCGAGTTTCCCAAATTTGTTTCGGTTGAAAACGACTTTAATAGATTAGTTATATTAATGACGAAAATGCATTTAATGAGGTCTATAACTTGAAAATGGTTTTTATTAGTGACGTTAATTTTATATAGAAATGATATATTTGGCGGTTACGATGATGAAAGTTTTAAAAGTTTTTAAGGATAGCATATGATTACAATGAAAGCACAAGCACAACGATGATAAAGCAAGCATGATATCCACATAAAGAGTTAATAAAGATGAGGAATGATTGATCAAAGAATAGCTAACGGAAAACCACGTTAATTGACGGACCTTAAGGTGACGGATGTCACAGTCCTGACCTAATTCAAGAAACATCTGACAAGATCAAGGAAATCAAAAATAAATTGAAGGCAGCACGTGATCGACAGAAAAGTTATGCTGATAAAAGAAGAAAACCACTAGACTTCCAAGTTGGAGACAAGGTCTATCTGAAAATATCACCCACAAAACGAATCTTTCGATTTGGAAAAATAAGTAAATTAAACCCTAGGTATGTTGGACCATTTGAAGTCACTGACAAAATTGGCCCAGTTGCGTATAGGTTAGATTTACCCCAAGAATTAAGAGAAGTACACAACACGTTTTATGTGTCCAATCTAAAGAAATGTCTAACAGATGAGGCATTAAAAATTCTAGTTCAAGAAATAAGAATAGACAAGAAGCTTCATTTCATGGAAGAACCAATAGCCGTATTAGATAAAGAAGTGAAAAGACTAAGAAGGGGTAAAATTCCCATAGTAAAAGTTAAGTGGAACGCTAGGAGAGGACCAGAATATACGTGGAAAAGAGAAGATGAAATCAGAAGAAAGTATCCCCATCTATTTTAAGTCAGTGATCAGATAAGTTCCTCTCAACCATAAGTATTACTCTCCAAATAAATTTCGGGACGAATTTTTTTTTACGGGGGGAGAATGTGACAACCCTAAATATAGGATTTCATACATTAATATATTTAATAATAAACCATCATATTATTACGCTACATTTGGTTAACTCATATAAATCATATATGTTTATATGAGTATATGTGTGATGTACGTATGCATGTTTACATACATGTTTTACGTATGCATGTGCCATTTTTGTTAAATACATATATATAATATATGTTTATGTGAATATATGTGTTACATCGCATGCATGCACAATCTTTTACGTATGCATGTATCCATATTCATAACCTTTTGATACCAAACATTAAAGAGATCAAAATACCACAATTACATAACACCAAGCAAACACTAACTGAACCAAAATACAATCCAACCAAACACCTCAATACAAGATAACATTAAAGAAACTTGACATCAAAACAAAACTAAACAAATCTCCTACACTTAAACCTTAAACCTAAGTACCATTTAAGATAAAGATCCGGCTCATTAGCACCCTTAGACATCCGATTAACACCCTAAACACCCATTAATGACCTATGACTCAACATCTCCTTGCTTGACACCTACACCCACCTTACCACTAAGCTAAACCACAACCCGCCACCTAGCACCCTAAGGACCGACTCACCTAGCCTATAACCTCCACATCACACTCTAAACCTAGATCTCATGATTGCATACTCCACTACAAACTTGTACCTTCGGCCGAAAGAATGGACACAGTAACCACAACCATTCGGTCGCCCCTCAACCGCATACCTCACCACCTTGTTTTCGGTTACCATCACACCATCATCTCTCAATCACCAACCCCACCCTCAGGTACTATCATCATCCTTACCCGACCTCTCGGTTTTCATAGCAACAACATCCAAGCCTTGTGTAAACACCATCTCTCGAAGATTATCAAGAACACCAAAACCAAGCTTAAACAAACGGGTCCATCAAGACTTAGAGGCCATCTTCTCATACTCTCCCTCTGTCAAAATCAAGGTTCCAATCTCTAAACCATAACTAGTTAAGATTACAAAAGTTATACATGTGTTTAAATAAACACATGTGGTTAACCCTTTTGAATTAACATTTAGGATTTTCATGAATTTGATAAACCTATCAAACTTATTTTTAAGACAATAAGAATAGCTTTAAGAATCTGAAATAAATAAGATAAATCTTGATAATTAAATTTATAAGAGGAAATTATCAACAAAAGAGTTAAAAACCTAGATATAACTTGTTAAATTCAGTTTATCATGTTAATGACTATGATTGTGGGAACAAACATTGAAAATATGTTTAGAATATTATGAAATATAGTTCTGTAAATTTTGGTGCCATTTCTATAAGTAAATTAATTATATAAATTATCTAAGTATTTAAAAAGAAAAATCATGCTGGAAGAACCGACCCTAGCAAATGTGTGGAAAAATTAAATATTGTTTATTACAATTTATAGGACTTACTGAAAAAGTTTCGTGACCTAACTCAAAGATATGTTCAAGTTATGAATTTTTAAATGTTCTGCTAACTAAAAAACGGGAAAAATACTTAAACTATGAAATAAATTATGAGAAATTTATAGAAAATATGAAAATTAAAATTGAACAGTCTACGTAAAAATGAGAATTTTTGGGAATATTCTGATATTTTTACTAAATATTGGTAAAATGAGAAAACTTGTAACAATTGACTCTGCTATGACTTAGGATATAAGAAACTTTTGGGAAACTGTAAAAATTATGAAAAATATTCTGACCAAGTTTGGTTATTTTTAGAGGCCCGAAGGTATTTCTAATGAATTATTCAAATAATGTAAAAATTATAGAAAATAAGCTGAAAATAATAGTGAGATTAATAGCCCCATTTTGATTTTTATAAACTTTTGGGGGAAAAACCATACTATTAATTTTTTTTATGATTGATGCAATATTGTTGATACACTGTCATTTATGTTACAACCATTAATTCGGATGTGGAACCTTTAGATAATATTGGTAGCGCTACTTAGGAAAACATTTCCTACACCAACAGGATGAGTGTTGTGATGCTATATTATCTGATTTATGAATTATGTTATGACAGTTATGAATGATCTGATTATTAAGTAAGGTTTGGTTGTATCTGATGCATCAATAATATTTTGTTTAAGATAAACCTGTGAACTCACCAACTTTGTGTTGACTATTTTGAGTATGCTTTTTCAGGAGTTCATCATGACTAACAGCTTAATGTTCTCTTTTGATGTGTATAATGGCTGGGAAGAGATAATGGGGAAAGTCTGTGTGAATCTGACAGTTAACCTCTATGACCTCAGTGTATCGGTGGATGCTCATTTCCATCGTCTCTGAAGATGTAGCTGTTAGATCTTTATGATGTAATAGGATTATGTTATTTCGAATTTTGACTATTATGATTTAATGTAATCCTAACATTAATATTATGTTATGAATCATGTTATGTTTATGTGCTATCTGTTTAAAATTTGTGGATCAATGAGTTCTAAACAAACAAGTCACACCCTAAGCATTTCACGCTTCCTCCGGGATGTGACATATTCAATAAAAATTGAATCATTTCGGCAGTGGATTTGTTATCAATTTTGTTCTTACATTGAATGGGTTTTACAAACATTGGTATCAGAGCCAAGTTCGGCCTAATTGAAGAAAGAAGGTGATCATGGTTGTGATCAGAAGGGAAATTGAAGAATTAGAGATGGTGTCCACGAAGTTCGATCTTGAAAAGTTTGATGGTAAGAATGATTTCGGGTTATGGCGTGTCAAGATGTGAGCGTTGCTTGTACACCAGAGATTGTTGGAGCACTTGCAGGGCAGGCAAATTTGCCGGCGGATTTGACAGAGAAAGAGAAGCGCGAGATCATGGAGAAGGCGCACAATGCGATAATATTATCCTTGGGAGATCGGGTGCTCCGAGAAGTGTCGAAGGAAGACTCGGCTGCCAGAATCTGGGCAAAACTTGAAAGTTTGTACATGAAAAAATCGTTGGCAAATCGACTGTACCTAATAAAAACGTATGTATACGTTTCACATGGCGGCAAACAAGACTTTGGAAGATCTCACAGATGAGTTTAACAAACTTATCTTGGATCTTGAAAATAGTGACACAAAGATGGAAGATGAAGATAAAGCCATTATCTTCTTGATACATTGATGTATGGACGAGAGACATTATCAATGGAAGAGGTTCTTGCAGCCATGAATTCTAAGGAATTGAAGAAAAGGAGTGATGTATAAGAAGACTCAAGTGATGGGCTGTTTGTGCATGGAAGACCAGAACAGAGGTCATCTAAAGGCAAGAGTGAAGCTAGATCAAGATCAAGAACCAAACAAAGGTGCTACGTGTGCAATTCGGAAATACATCTCAAGAAAGACTGTCCAAAGAGGAGGAAGAAGGGAACTGAGTCTAGTTTGGTAAAAGGGCAAAATAGCCATGTATCAGAAGGATCTTTGGATGGCTATGATAGCTCTAATGTTCTTAATGTGTCTTGTGATGAAGACATGGGTGAACAGATACTTGATTCAGGGTGTTCTTTTCACATGACTCCTGTTACAAAATTTTTTAAAGAGTTGAAGATGGAAGATCTTGGTGAAGTAAAGTTTGGGGATGATCGGCCTTGTAAAATTCTAGGGTCAGGTACTATCACATTTAAGTTACATAATGGCACTGAGGTTGATATTAGTGATATTAGGTATATTTCTAGTTTGAACAGGAGTTTACCGTCACTAGAGACTTTTGAGAAGTCAGGCTATTATGTTGGGGTGAAAGATGGTAAGGCTATAATTGTTAAGGGTTCCTTTGTATTGTTAACAAGTAGTAGGAGGAGTAACAATACATACAAATTAGAGGGATCTGCAGTGCATTGGAAGTGCATGTGTGGCACTTACTAAGAATGATAGCTCTTTGGTGTGGCATAAGAGATTTGGTCATCTTAGTGAACAGGGTCTCATTGAATTAAGGAAACAAGACATCATTAATGAGTTTAAGATGAATGATGTAGGATTCTGTGTGTAACACCCGGAAATTTCCTTTGTAGCCGACGAGAGAAGAAAAAGAAATAAAGTCCAAAGTCGAGGGACCAAACCCGCCAACGAGAGAAACATCAATGCACGGGAGTATAAAAGGGGGAAAACACCCCTATTCTCCCCATATTTCAGCCAAGAAGGGAGGAGAGGAGAAGAGAAGGAGAAAAAGAGGAGAAAAGCTTGGTTCGGGTGGATTCGAGCGTGAAAATCATCGTGTAGCGGGTCAAATCGAAGCTCTACTCGACGGGATCGTTAAGGTGAGTTCTAGGACCCCTCTTTTACACGTTTTCAACTGATTTTGGGGCTGGAACACGTCCAAAAACCTATTTTCGAGTTTTTGGGTAAAGACCCGTTTTGATGCATGTATGTATGTGTATGATGCGTTAGAGGCTTGATTTCTTGCTTGGTTATGCTTGTATGAGGTCATGTGTGTTTCCCTAACCTTTAGAAGGGTTGATTTGGGCTTAAAAGAGGTTTGGAAGGGGTTGGAGGTCGAAAACCCGCGGCTGCAGTCGAGCTAACTGCACTCTGCACCAGCTAGGGCTAGGCGACCGACTGGAGGGCGACTGGAGGCCATTCGGCCGATTGAAGTGCGACTGAGGTCCATACGCACGTTTGCTATGCGACTGAGGTCCATACGCATGATGGTCATGCGATTGAAGTTCATGTGCTTGGGAGTCATGCGATTGAGAGATGGTGCGATTGAGGTTGATTCGCACGAAGGTTATGCGACTGAAGTGTAAGGCCCCGTTCCCGGGACGCCTACAGTTGGTCATTCATCACTCATAAAACATATAATTTCAGTTACATTAGGAAAACATTGCAGCGGAAACATTCAAAAATGACATCACATTTCATTATAAATACTTTTGCCAAATAATACACCATTATCTGATTACAAAATACATGTTTGTATTATAACACAAAACCTTCATAAATGGATGCCATCCCAAAAGAGCCGAGTAGCCTTGTCGTGCCATCCTCAGCAATCATTTACCTGCCAACTGGAAAATGCAATAAAAGTCAGCGTTGCTGAGTGAGTTCTAGTTTTTATATAACTTTCATATAAACCATTCATTACTTTAACGTGATCACACATCATACGTACGCATAGCTAATATCATTATTATCTTCTTCATTCATTCATTCATTCGTTCATTCGTTCCTTTTAACTTACTTGCGCATCGGACATCATCCATACCAATACCATATGCTACACCCTAATTAGTCTCAGATACCGGGCCGAAGTCAATAAATGAACAGCTAAACGTATGCCGCGGTACTGGGGTTAACCAATCAGTCTTAGCTACTGGGCCGAAGTCAATAAATGAACAGCTAAACGTATGCCACAGTACTAATGATAACCGACGGTCATAGCCACTGAGCCGAAGTCAATAAATGAACAGCTAAACGTATGCCACAGTACTAAGGGTAAGCGGTAGAGGTTCCACATAATGGTCAATCACAAAGAAGGACCCGTTATCCGATGCATGCAAGACGTGTCATCTCTTTCCACTTTACGTTACATAATACTTTATTTCATTCATCATAATACGTAAAGCCATAAGAAAGATAATCATACATCATAACAAGGAACATATCAAACATATTCATCATCATCATACAGGGCAACATCATACATTCATAATATGCATAAACATGCAACTTCATCATCATCATCATCATGCCCTATATGCACTCTAAGGCTATAACCATACTCTTACATGCTCTTACGGATTACTTTACGTCCAAACTTACATCTAGACCTTTCCCCGAAGGCCAAAAGTCAAACTACACATTCATTCGAGTGCAACAGCCCTATTCGGGCGTATGGACACTCTTCAGTCGCATGGCCTCCATGCGACTGAACATCATGCGACTGGACCCATGCGGATGGTCATCTATGCGAATGAACATCCAATCATGCGTATGGACCTTGTGCGAATGGGATTACTGCGAATGGGCACCTATGCGACTAACCTCATGCGTATGGACTCATGCGACTAAGCATCTATGCGACTGAATCCTCAGTCGCACATCCCTCATGCGACTGGACTCCCAGTCGTGCGAATGACCTTCAATCGCCCTCATTCGGCCGTATGGCCTTCATTCGGTCGCCTAGCCCTAGCTGATGCAGAATGGAGTTCATCCCGAACCCAATCTGCCATTTTCGGCCTCCAAGCTCATCCAAACCCATTCTAAGCCTAAATCAACCCTCCTGGACCTTAGGAATGCATACCATAACACCATACAAGCACACACAAGCCCGAAATCATACACTAAACGCATCATACACATCACACTCAAATGGGTCAAACATACACACACATAAAAACGGGTTTTTGACATCTTCCAGCCCCAAAATCGGTTGAAAACAAGTAAAAGCGGGGTCCTAGAACTCACACAATCGAGCACAAAGACAAGAGCTTCGATTTGGCTTGCTACTCGACGGATTTGGACACCCGAATCACCCGAAACACCCTTTTTCCTCTTTTTCTCCTCTTTCTCTCTTCTCTCTTCTTTGTGAGCTGAAATGTGTGAAGTGTGGGGAGAGTGGGCTGCCCTCTCCCTACACATATCACCACATTACCCGACTTTTCTTCGTTGGCGAGTTTGGTCCCTCGACTTTGGACTTTATTTCTTTTCTTTCTTCGCCGGCTTCAAAATAATAAATTTCCGGGTGTTACAAGTCCACCCCCCTTAAATAGGTTTCGTCCCCGAAACCTGTTATTCCTCGAACAAACGTGGATAATGTTGCCTCATTTCTTCCTCAGTCTCCCACGTTGACTCGGATCCCTTCCTGTGCTTCCACTGTACACGCACAAGAGGAACCACTTTATTCCTTAGCCTTTTCTCCTTTCGATCGATGATTGCCACTGGTTGCTCCACATAATTGAGCCGTTCATCTACTTTGATATCTTCCAATGGGACAATCATATCTTCATCTGCTAAGCACTTCCTTAGATGAGATACATGGAATGTCGGGTGAATTCCACTTAACTCATCTGGTAACTCCAGTCTATAGGCCACCTCTCCTACTCGAGCAATGATTCGGAAAGGGCCTATATACCTTGGGCTCAACTTGCCCCGTTTTCGGAAGCGAATGATACCCTTCCAAGGTGAGACCTTCAACATAACCCGGTCACCCACCTGGAACTCAATCGGCCTGCGTCGTTTATCAGCATACGACTTCTGTCTGTCTTTGGCTGCCTTCATGAAGGCTTTAATCTTCTCAAGCTTCTCAGTCGTAGCCTCGATTACCTCGACGCTTCCCAATTCCTTCTGACCAATATCACCCCAACAAACGGGTGTTCTGCACCTCCTACCTACCGTATAACATCTCATATGGAGGCATGCCAATGCTGGCATGATAACTGTTGTT
The DNA here is from genome assembly GCA_025215565.1 of Flaveria ramosissima. Taxonomy (NCBI): domain Eukaryota; kingdom Viridiplantae; phylum Streptophyta; class Magnoliopsida; order Asterales; family Asteraceae; genus Flaveria; species Flaveria ramosissima. Next base: position 66,014,215 of record CM046036.1, read on the forward strand.
GTATGAGAATTCGGCTAACGGTAGGTGGTCATCCCAACTTCGCCAAAATCAATCACACATGCCCGAAGCATGTCTTCCAGCGTCTGGATGGTCCTTTCTGACTGACCATCAGTCTGGGGATGATAAGCCGTGCTGATATGTAACCTCGTCCCCATAGCATCGTGGAACTTCTTCCAGAATTTAGATGTAAACCGAGTGTCGCGATCCGACACAATAGACACCGGCACACCATGACGAGTCACAATTCCTTGATGAACAGATCAGCCAACCTCTCAGATGAATATGTCTCGCGGATCGGTAGGAAGTGAGCACTCTTCGTCAAACGGTCAACTATCACCCATATGGCATCGTACCCTTTCGGAGTACGCGGTAGCTTGGTAATGAAATCCATGGTGATGTGCTCCCACTTCCATTCCGGTATATCCAAAGGTTGTATCTTCCCATACGGCTTTTGATGCTCGGCCTTCACCTGTAAGCAAGTAAGGCACTTACTCACATACTCCACCACATCGCGCTTCATGCCCGGCCACCAATAATCTTTCTTCATATCATGATACATCTTCGTGGCTCCGGGATGAATGGAGTACCGTGTCTTGTGAGCTTCATCCATTATCTTTCCCCGTAGATCCCCAAAACGAGGAACCACACACGATCGAATCGGGTTCTAACACCGAACGTGTTTTCACACCAATTCTCCAACCAGACCTCTCATTCTTTCAGAGTTAAGATGATCTTCTTTCAGTGCCTCATCTTGAAACTCTTTAACCTGCTTCATTACATCAGAGGTCATGATCAACTGATAGGCTTTCACCCGAATCGGCTCGGGCCTCTCCTTCCGGCTAAGGGCATCAGCCACCACGTTGGCCTTGCCCGGATGGTAGTGGATCTCACAATCATAATCCTTTATAAGTTCCAACCACCGCCTCTGCCTCATGTTCAAATCCTTTTGCTCAAAGAAGTACTTCAGACTCTTGTGGTCAGTGAATATGGTGCACTTCGTCCCGTAGAGGTAGTGCCTCCAAATCTTTAAGCAAAGACCACGGCTGCCAGCTCCAAGTCATGAGTAGGATAATTGACCTCATGAACCTTCAACTGTCGGGATGCATAGGCTATAACCTTTCCTCTCTGCATTAACACACACCCCAACCCCGAGTAAGAAGCATCGGAATAAACCACCAATCTTCACTTCCATCGGGTAATGACAGAACAGGAGCTTGAGTCAATCTCGCCTTCAGTTCTTCAAACGCCTTCTCTTGAGCTTGACCCCATACGAACTTCACATCTTTTCGGGTCAACTTGGTTAGTGGAGAAGCAATCTTGGAGAAGTCTTGGATGAACCTTCTATAGTAACCCGCCAAACCCAAGAAGCTACGAATCTCGGATGGCGTCTTTGGCGACTTCCATTGCATAACCGCCTCCACTTTTGCCGGGTCCACCATAATCCCATCGGGATTCACCACGTGACCCAAGAACTGAACTTCGCGCAACCAGAACGCGCACTTGGAAAATTTTGCATACAACTTCTCCCTTCTCAACGTCTCTAGAACCTCCCGAATGTGACCAGCGTGCTCTGCTTCGCTCCTCGAATAAATCAGGATATCATCAATAAACACAATCACTGATTTATCCAACATAGGCCGACACACACGGTTCATCAAATCCATAAAAGCAGCTGGCGCGTTGGTCAAGCCAAAGGACATGACAAGAAACTCGTAGTGACCATAGCGCGTACGGAAAGCTGTTTTAGGAATATCCTGCTCCTTCACCTTCAACTGATGGTAACCAGATCGAAGATCTATCCTTGAAAACCAACTGGCACCCTGAAGCTGATCAAACAAATCATCTATCCTCGGTAAGGGGTATCGGTTCTTCACTGTCAACTTGTTTAGCTCGCGGTAGTCGATGCACATCCTCATACTACCGTCCTTCTTCTTTACAAACAGGACCGGAGCACCCCAAGGAGAGGTACTCGGTCTAATGAACCCCTTGTCAAGCAACTCTTGCAACTGCTCCATCAATTCCTTCATTTCGGTCGGAGCCAACCGATACGGTGCCTTGGCAACAGGTTGGGCACCCGGTATCAAATCAATCTGAAACTCAATCTCTCTGTCAGGTGGCACTCCTGATAAGTCTTCCGGGAACACGTCTGGAAAATCACACACAACCGGTACATCAGCTAGTTGTGGTGTTGGCGTATCCACATCCTTTACATAGGCCAAGTAGGCACTACATCCACGCCTCATACACTTTCCCGCCACTGCCATCGAGATCACCTTCGGAATCGTAGTAACCCGATCACCATATACCGTCACTGCACTACCGTCAGGCGCCGACAACCGAATCATCTTCTTGCGACACACAATGTTCGCCTCGAAGTCCGCTAACCAATCCATCCCAAGTACCAAATCAAAACCACCTAAGGTCATCACAAACGGTCTAACAGGAAACTTATGACCCTCAAGCTCCACATCACAATTCTCTATCATCTCAGAAATCCTGGTAGACTTACCTATGGCAGTTTCTACATCAAAGGACGCATCAACACGTCTACTACTAAAAGGCAGCTTAGCACAGAAAGCAGCAGAAATAAAACTTTTACTTGCACCAGAATCAAATAACACAGAAGCTAAAGTTTGGTTCACCAGAAACGTACCGGACACAACGTCAGGGTCCGTCCTAGCCTCCTCCTGTGTCATGGTGAATGCCCTGGCGCTCGCCCTCGGTCCATCACCTCCCGTCCTCTTCGCCCCTGAACTCTCAGTCCCTCGGCTTCTTGCAATCCCTGCTCATATGACCAATTTCCCCACAGTTAAAACATTTGCCCGTCAGGCAATCCTTCGCCATATGCCCCGTCTTCCCACACTTGAAGCACACGTTCAAACCCAGCCTGCATTCTCCCGCATGCTCCTTTCCACACTTTCCACATCTCCTCGACCCTGCTCCCGGGGTGGTCACGCGGCGGTCATCCACCCGTGCCTTTTTGTTACCCGTCGAGGCCTCACCCCGACCAAACCTCTTCCCCTGCCAGATCCGGTCACCACCGCTCTTCCTGCCACCATCAGTCACCACCACCGTCCTCTCATCTCTCATCATAAATCTTCCCGCCAAATCCACCGCCGACCTAAACATACTTGGCCGGGCTGCGATCATATGCCGGCGAACATCCACCGGTAAACCCTGAATGTACCTCTTGATCTTTCGGGACAGAGGTGTCACTTGATCCGGCACCAGACGTGCCATCTCGTTGAACTTGGTAGTATATTGCTGGTGCGTCATAGATCCCGCCTCCAGCTGCAGGAACTCCCTCTCAATCTTATCCATTTCCCTGTGAGGACAGAACTCCTCAATTACCATCTTCTTCAGTTCGGGCCACCTCATTCTCCCGATCGCCCGATTACCCTCAGCTTGGACAATATTGTCCCACCAGCATAATGCCGAGTCCACAAAGGAGTGGGTGGCAAACTTTACCTTCTGATCTTCTCGGCATTCGCTTATGTCGAGAACAGCCTCCATTTCTCTCACCCATCGGTGAGCAGCAGCGGCATTGCCATTACCGTCAAAAGTAGGGGGCTTGCATCTCATAAACACCCCGTAGTTACAGCCTCGTGCCACCTCCCGCACAGGCTCCTCTTCCTCTTCCTCCTCATTATCGGAGAAAATAGTTTCAGGCTCCGGTTGCTCCCCCGAGACCCGATTCCTCTCCTTTCGTTCCCCCTCCTTCACAGCTTTGATGACTTCGGTCACCACAGACGGTAAGATTGTCTGCATGACCTGATGCACTTCCTCAACCACAGCCTCCTTTACCGAGGCTCTCAGATTCGCACTCTCGTCCCCAGCTTCTGGATGAGGAGTCTCAGGTTCTACAGGAACCTCTTTCTCAGCTCTAGGCCTTCCTCTCTTAGGGCGTGGTTCAGCAACAGGGCCATCACGGCCTCCACCCCTAGAAGCTCTAGAAGATCTACCACCAGCCATTCTCTACCACACTGAAAGATTCAAACACCAACACGGTCATTCAAGGAAACAACTCAGTTTATGTCAAGTATAGTAAGTCCCTAATTACAGTGGCCAGTTGTGATTAGCCACTTACTGTACTCTTCATACCCCAAGTATTACCTGTCCTGACTACATCAGTATTCAAATCTACATACAACACATAACATATACCATGCGCACATAAACCGGTTAACTTTAAGAAAATACCTGATGGCACGCAGCTACTCAGTTTGGCATCCCATTCCCCATTCGTCCCATTCTCAGTTTAAGTTAAGGTTTATTTGGAAAATTTACCCATTTCGCTTAAACTTTGGCTCTGATACCAACTTGTAAGGCCCCGTTCCCGGGACGCCTACAGTTGGTCATTCATCGCTCATAAAACATATAATTTCAGTTACATTAGGAAAACATTGCAGCGGAAACATTCAAAAATGACATCACATTTCATTATAAATACTTTTGCCAAATAATACACCATTATCTGATTACAAAATACATGTTTGTATTATAACACAAAACCTTCATAAATGGATGCCATCCCAAAAGAGCCGAGTAGCCTTGTCGTGCCATCCTCAGCAATCATTTACCTGCCAACTGGAAAATGCAATAAAAGTCAGCGTTGCTGAGTGAGTTCTAGTTTTTATATAAAACATACTTTACTTTCATATAAACCATTCATTACTTTAACGTGATCACACATCATACGTACGCATAGCTAATATCATTATTATCTTCTTCATTCATTCATTCATTCGTTCATTCGTTCCTTTTAACTTACTTGCGCATCGGACATCATCCATACCAATACCATATGCTACACCCTAATTAGTCTCAGCTACCGGGCCGAAGTCAATAAATGAACAGCTAAACGTATGCCGCGGTACTGGGGTTAACCAATCAGTCTTAGCTACTGGGCCGAAGTCAATAAATGAACAGCTAAACGTATGCCACAGTACTAATGATAACCGACAGTCATAGCCACTGGGCCGAAGTCAATAAATGAACAGCTAAACGTATGCCACAGTACTAAGGGTAAGCGGTAGAGGTTCCACATAATGGTCAATCACAAAGAAGGACCCGTTATCCGATGCATGCAAGACGTGTCATCTCTTTCCACTTTACGTTACATAATACTTATTTCATTCGTCATAATACGTAAAGCCATAAGAAAGATAATCATACATCATAACAAGGAACATATCAAACATATTCATCATCATCATACAGGGCAACATCATACATTCATAATATGCATAAACATGCAACATCATCATCATCATCATCATGCCCTATATGCACTCTAAGGCTATAACCATACTCTTACATGCTCTTACGGATTACTTTACGTCCAAACTTACATCTAGACCTTTCCCCGAAGGCCAAAAGTCAAACTACACATTCATTCGAGTGCAACAGCCCTATTCGGGCGTATGGACACTCTTCAGTCGCATGGCCTCCATGCGACTGAACATCATGCGACTGGACCCATGCGGATGGTCATCTATGCGAATGAACATCCAATCGTGCGTATGGACCTTGTGCGAATGGGATTACTGCGAATGGGCACCTATGCGACTAACCTCATGCGTATGGACTCATGCGACTAAGCATCTATGCGACTGAACCCTCAGTCGCACATCCCTCATGCGACTGGACTCCCAGTCGTGCGAATGACCTTCAATCGCCCTCATTCGGCCGTATGGCCTTCATTCGGTCGCCTAGCCCTAGCTGATGCAGAATGGAGTTCATCCCGAACCCAATCTGCCATTTTCGGCCTCCAAGCTCATCCAAACCCATTCTAAGCCTAAATCAACCCTCCTGGACCTTAGGAATGCATACCATAACACCATACAAGCACACACAAGCCCGAAATCATACACTAAACGCATCATACACATCACACCCAAATGGGTCAAACATACACACACATAAAAACGGGTTTTGACATCTTCCAGCCCCAAAATCAGTTGAAAACAAGTAAAAGTGGGGTCCTAGAACTCACACAATCGAGCACAAAGACAAGAGCTTCGATTTGGCTTGCTACTCGACGGATTTGGACACCCGAATCACCCGAAACACCCTTTTTCCTCTTTTTCTCCTCTTTCTCTCTTCTCTCTCTCTTTGTGAGCTGAAATGTGTGAAGTGTGGGGAGAGTGGGCTGCCCTCTCCCTACACATATCACCACATTACCCGACTTTTCTTCGTTGGCGAGTTTGGTCCCTCGACTTTGGACTTTATTTCTTTTCTTTCTTCGCCGGCTTCAAAATAATAAATTTCCGGGTGTTACAAGTCCACCCCCCTTAAATAGGTTTCGTCCCCGAAACCTGTTATTCCTCGAACAAACGTGGATAATGTTGCCTCATTTCTTCCTCAGTCTCCCACGTTGACTCGGATCCCTTCCTGTGCTTCCACTGTACACGCACAAGAGGAACCACTTTATTCCTTAGCCTTTTCTCCTTTCGATCGATGATTGCCACTGGTTGCTCCACATAATTGAGCCGTTCATCTACTTGATATCTTCCAATGGGACAATCATATCTTCATCTGCTAAGCACTTCCTTAGATGAGATACATGGAATGTCGGGTGAATTCCACTTAACTCATCTGGTAACTCCAGTCTATAGGCCACCTCTCCTAATCGAGCAATGATTCGGAAAGGGCCTATATACCTTGGGCTCAACTTGCCCCGTTTTCGGAAGCGAATGATACCCTTCCAAGGTGAGACCTTCAACATAACCCGGTCACCCACCTGGAACTCAATCGGCCTGCGTCGTTTATCAGCATACGACTTCTGTCTGTCTTTGGCTGCCTTCATGAAGGCTTTAATCTTCTCAAGCTTCTCAGTCGTAGCCTCGATTACCTCGATGCTTCCCAATTCCTTCTGACCAATATCACCCCAACAAACGGGTGTTCTGCACCTCCTACCGTATAACATCTCATATGGAGGCATGCCAATGCTGGCATGATAACTGTTGTTGTATGAGAATTCGGCTAACGGTAGGTGGTCATCCCAACTTTCGCCAAAATCAATCACACATGCCCGAAGCATGTCTTCCAGCGTCTGGATGGTCCTTTCTGACTGACCATCAGTCTGGGGATGATAAGCCGTGCTGATATGTAACCTCGTCCCCATAGCATCGTGGAACTTCTTCCAGAATTTAGATGTAAACCGAGTGTCGCGATCCGACACAATAGACACCGTCACACCATGACGAGTCACAATTTCCTTGATGAACAGATCAGCCAACCTCTCAGATGAATATGTCTCGCGGATCGGTAGGAAGTGAGCACTCTTCGTCAAACGGTCAACTATCACCCATATGGCATCGTACCCTTTCGGAGTACGCGGTAGCTTGGTAATGAAATCCATGGTGATGTGCTCCCACTTCCATTCCGGTATATCCAAAGGTTGTATCTTCCCATACGGCTTTTGATGCTCGGCCTTCACCTGTAAGCAAGTAAGGCACTTACTCACATACTCCACCACATCGCGCTTCATGCCCGGCCACCAATAATCTTTCTTCATATCATGATACATCTTCGTGGCTCCGGGATGAATGGAGTACCGTGTCTTGTGAGCTTCATCCATTATCTTTCCCCGTAGATCCCCAAAACGAGGAACCCACACACGATCGAATCGGGTTCTAACACCGAACGTGTTTTCACCCAATTCTCCAACCAGACCTCTCATTCTTTCAGAGTTAAGATGATCTTCTTTCAGTGCTTCTCATCACTCTTTAACCTGCTTCATTACATCAGAGGTCATGATCAACTGATAGGCTTTCACCCGAATAGGCTCGGGCCTCTCCTTCCGGCTAAGGGCATCAGCCACCACGTTGGCCTTGCCCGGATGGTAGTGGATCTCACAATCATAATCCTTTATAAGTTCCAACCACCGCCTCTGCCTCATGTTCAAATCCTTTTGCTCAAAGAAGTACTTCAGACTCTTGTGGTCAGTGAATATGGTGCACTTCGTCCCGTAGAGGTAGTGCCTCCAAATCTTTAGAGCAAAGACCACGGCTGCCAGCTCCAAGTCATGAGTAGGATAATTGACCTCATGAACCTTCAACTGTCGGGATGCATAGGCTATAACCTTTCCTCTCTGCATTAACACACACCCCAACCCGAGTAAGAAGCATCGGAATAAACCACCAAATCTTCACTTCCATCGGGTAATGACAGAACAGGAGCTTGAGTCAATCTCGCCTTCAGTTCTTCAAACGCCTTCTCTTGAGCTTGACCCCATACGAACTTCACATCTTTTCGGGTCAACTTGGTTAGTGGAGAAGCAATCTTGGAGAAGTCTTGGATGAACCTTCTATAGTAACCCGCCAAACCCAAGAAGCTACGAATCTCGGATGGCGTCTTTGGCGACTTCCATTGCATAACCGCCTCCACTTTTGCCGGGTCCACCATAATCCCATCGGGATTCACCACGTGACCCAAGAACTGAACTTCGCGCAACCAGAACGCGCACTTGGAAAATTTTGCATACAACTTCTTCTCCCTTCTCAACGTCTCTAGAACCTCCCGAATGTGACCAGCGTGCTCTGCTTCGCTCCTCGAATAAATCAGGATATCATCATAAACACAATCACTGATTTATCCAACATAGGCCGACACACACGGTTCATCAAATCCATAAAAGCAGCTGGCGCGTTGGTCAAGCCAAAGGACATGACAAGAAACTCGTAGTGACCATAGCGCGTACGGAAAGCTGTTTTAGGAATATCCTGCTCCTTCACCTTCAACTGATGGTAACCAGATCGAAGATCTATCCTTGAAAACCAACTGGCACCCTGAAGCTGATCAAACAAATCATCTATCCTCGGTAAGGGGTATCGGTTCTTCACTGTCAACTTGTTTAGCTCGCGGTAGTCGATGCACATCCTCATACTACCGTCCTTCTTCTTTACAACAGGACCGGAGCACCCCAAGGAGAGGACTCGGTCTAATGAACCCCTTGTCAAGCAACTCTTGCAACTGCTCCATCAATTCCTTCATTTCGGTCGGAGCCAACCGATACGGTGCCTTGGCACAGGTTGGGCACCCGGTATCAAATCAATCTGAAACTCGATCTCTCTGTCAGGTGGCACTCCTGATAAGTCTTCCGGGAACACGTCTGGAAAATCACACACACACCGGTACATCAGCTAGTTGTGGTGTTGGGTATCCACATTCTTTACATAGGCCAAGTAGGCACTACATCCACGCCTCATACACTTTCCCGCCACTGCCATCGAGATCACCTTCGAATCGTAGTAACCCGATCACCATATACCGTCACTGCACTACCGTCAGGCGCCGACAACCGAATCATCTTCTTGCGACACACAATGTTCGCCTCGAAGTCCGCTAACCAATCCATCCTAAGTACCAAATCAAAACCACCTAAGGTCATCACAAACGGTCTAACAGGAAACTTATGACCCTCAAGCTTCACATCACAATTCTCTATCATCTCAGAAATCCTGGTAGACTTACCTATGGCATTTCTACATCAAAGGACGCATCAACACATCTACTACTAAAGGCAGCTTAGCACAGAAAGCAGCAGAAATAAAACTTTTACTTGCACCAGAATCAAATAACACAGAAGCTAAAGTTTGGTTCACCAGAAACGTACCGGACACAACGTCAGGGTCCGTCCTAGCCTCCTCCTGTGTCATGGTGAATGCCCTGGCGCTCGCCCGTCGGTCCATCACCTCCCGTCCTCTTCGCCCCTGAACTCTCAGTCCTCGGCTTCTTGCAATCCCTGCTCATATGACCAATTTCCCCACAGTTAAAACATTTGCCCGTCAGGCAATCCTTCGCCATATGCCCCGTCTTCCCACACTTGAAGCACACGTTCAAACCCAGCCTGCATTCTCTCGCATGCTCCTTTCCACACTTTCCACATCTCCTCGACCCTGCTCCCGGGGTGGTCACGCGGCGGTCATCCACCCGTGCCTTTTTGTTACCCGTCGAGGCCTCACCCCGACCAAACCTCTTCCCTGCCAGATCCGGTCACCACCGCTCTTCCTGCCACCATCAGTCACCACCACCACCACCGTCCTCTCATCATACAATCTTCCCGCCAAATCCACCGCCGACCTAAACATACTTGGCCGGGCTGCGATCATATGCCGGCGAACATCCACCGGTAAACCCTGAATGTACCTCTTGATCTTTCGGGACAGAGGTGTCACTTGATCCGGCACCAGACGTGCCATCTCGTTGAACTTGGTAGTATATTGCTGGTGCGTCATAGATCCCGCCTCCAGCTGCAGGAACTCCCTCTCAATCTTATCCATTTCCCTGTGAGGACAGAACTCCTCAATTACCATCTTCTTCAGTTCGGGCCACCTCATTCTCCCGATCGCCCGATTACCCTCAGCTTGGACAATATTGTCCCACCAGCATAATGCCGAGTCCACAAAGGAGTGGGTGGCAAACTTTACCTTCTGATCTTCTCGGCATTCGCTTATGTCGAGAACAGCCTCCATTTCTCTCACCCATCGGTGAGCAGCAGCGGCATTGCCATTACCGTCAAAAGTAGGGGGCTTGCATCTCATAAACACCCCGTAGTTACAGCCTCGTGCCACCTCCCGCACAGGCTCCTCTTCCTCTTCCTCCTCATTATCGGAGAAACAGTTCTCCGGTTCGCCTTGCCCCTTCCTTCTCTTCTCTTCCTCTCCTTTCGTTCCCCCTCCTTCACAGCTTTGATGACTTCGGTCACCACAGACGGTAAGATTGTCTGCATGACCTGATGCACTTCCTCAACCACAGCCTCCTTTACCGAGGCTCTCAGATTCGCACTCTCGTCCCCAGCTTCTGGATGAGGAGTCTCAGGTTCTACAGGAACCTCTTTCTCAGCTCTAGGCCTTCCTCTCTTAGGGCGTGGTTCAGCAACAGGGCCATCACGGCCTCCACCCCTAGAAGCTCTAGAAGATACTACCACCAGCCATTCTCTACCACACTGAAAGATTCAAACACCAACACGGTCATTCAAGGAAACAACTCAGTTTATGTCAAGTATAGTAAGTCCCTAATTACAGTGGCCAGTTGTGATTAGCCACTTACTGTACTCTTCATACCCCAAGTATTACCTGTCCTGACTACATCAGTATTCAAATCTACATACAACACATAACATATACCATGCGCACATAAACCGGTTAACTTTAAGAAAATACCTGATGGCACGCGCAGCTACTCAGTTTGGCATCCCATTCCCCATTCGTCCCATTCTCAGTTTAAGTTAAGGTTTATTGGAAAATTTACCCATTTCGCTTAAACTTTGGCTCTGATACCAACTTGTAAGGCCCCGTTCCCGGGACGCCTACAGTTGGTCATTCATCGCTCATAAAACATATAATTTCAGTTACATTAGGAAAACATTGCAGCGGAAACATTCAAAAATGACATCACATTTCATTATAAATACTTTTGCCAAATAATACACCATTATCTGATTACAAAATACATGTTTGTATTATACACAAAACCTTCATAAATGGATGCCATCCCAAAAGAGCCGAGTAGCCTTGTCGTGCCATCCTCAGCAATCATTTACCTGCCAACTGGAAAATGCAATAAAAGTCAGCGTTGCTGAGTGAGTTCTAGTTTTTATATAAAACATACTTTACTTTCATATAAACCATTCATTACTTTAACGTGATCACACATCATACGTACGCATAGCTAATATCATTATTATCTTCTTCATTCATTCATTCATTCGTTCATTCGTTCCTTTTAACTTACTTGCGCATCGGACATCATCCATACCAATACCATATGCTACACCCTAATTAGTCTCAGCTACCGGGCCGAAGTCAATAAATGAACAGCTAAACGTATGCCGCGGTACTGGGGTTAACCAATCAGTCTTAGCTACTGGGCCGAAGTCAATAAATGAACAGCTAAACGTATGCCACAGTATTAAGGGTAAGCGGTAGAGGTTCCACATAATGGTCAATCACAAAGAAGGACCCGTTATCCGATGCATGCAAGACGTGTCATCTCTTTCCACTTTACGTTACATAATACTTTATTTCATTCATCATAATACGTAAAGCCATAAGAAAGATAATCATACATCATAACAAGGAACATATCAAACATATTCATCATCATCATACAGGGCAACATCATACATTCATAATATGCATAAACATGCAACTTCATCATCATCATCATCATGCCCTATATGCACTCTAAGGCTATAACCATACTCTTACATGCTCTTACGGATTACTTTACGTCCAAACTTACATCTAGACCTTTCCCCGAAGGCCAAAAGTCAAACTACACATTCATTCGAGTGCAACAGCCCTATTCGGGCGTATGGACACTCTTCAGTCGCATGGCCTCCATGCGACTGAACATCATGCGACTGGACCCATGCGGATGGTCATCTATGCGAATGAACATCCAATCATGCGTATGGACCTTGTGCGAATGGGATTACTACGAATGGGCACCTATGCGACTAACCTCATGCGTATGGACTCATGCGACTAAGCATCTATGCGACTGAATCCTCAGTCGCACATCCCTCATGCGACTGGACTCCCAGTCGTGCGAATGACCTTCAATCGCCCTCATTCGGCCGTATGGCCTTCATTCGGTCGCCCTAGCCCTAGCTGATGCAGAATGGAGTTCATCCCGAACCCAATCTGCCATTTTCGGCCTCCAAGCTCATCCAAACCCATTCTAAGCCTAAATCAACCCTCCTGGACCTTAGGAATGCATACCATAACACCATACAAGCACACACAAGCCCGAAATCATACACTAAACGCATCATACACATCACACTCAAATGGGTCAAACATACACACACATAAAAACGGGTTTTTGACATCTTCCAGCCCCAAAATCGGTTGAAAACAAGTAAAAGCGGGGTCCTAGAACTCACACAATCGAGCACAAAGACAAGAGCTTCGATTTGGCTTGCTACTCGACGGATTTGGACACCCGAATCACCCGAAACACCCTTTTTCCTCTTTTTCTCCTCTTTCTCTCTTCTCTCTTCTTTGTGAGCTGAAATGTGTGAAGTGTGGGGAGAGTGGGCTGCCCTCTCCCTACACATATCACCACATTACCCGACTTTTCTTCGTTGGCGAGTTTGGTCCCTCGACTTTGGACTTTATTTCTTTTCTTTCTTCGCCGGCTTCAAAATAATAAATTTCCGGGTGTTACATGAAGTCCATGCGCCTGGAGGCCATGCGACTGAAGTTCATTCGCATGAAGAGTATGCGACTGAAGCCCATACGCCTGAAGTCATGCGACTAAAGGTCATACGCATGAGAGTTATGCGACTGGGAGTCCATTCGCATAGAGGTCCATTCGCCCATAGTCCATTCGCATAGGGTCCATTCGCATAGATGCCCATTTGCCTAAGTGTTCAGAAATGATAACCGAGATAGAATTCCTCGACGATGTGAAGGGCATGGACGGTATAAGGTAACGCGGGATGATGAGATTATGATGATGATGTTGATGGAGATGATAATGATATGTATGATGTTATGTGTTATGTTAGGCATAGTGGTGCATTTGTTGCATCGTATGTATGATGTGCGTGATGTGATTTGTGATTGATGCGTATGATGATGATGCTGTATGTTTATGTTTATGTTTATGTTTATGTTTATGTTTATGTTTATGTTCCTTGCTATGTATGATTATCTTTCTATGGGTTTACGTTGAACGTTAATGAATGAAATGAAAGTGTTATGTAACGTAAAGTGAAAGATGAAGAAAAGATGAACGTAATGAATGAATGCATGCATTAATGAATGAAGGAATGAATGAACGAATGAAAGGCTTGCAAGCATATGTATGAGGTGAGCGACTCTGTGTCGCAAAAGACTCGGAAGAGGTTCTTGTTGCGTACTCCGGTACTGTGCCAGTCTTCGGACATGAGTCGGGGGTTTGTGAGCAGGCCCCGGTACAGTATCAGTCTTCGGACATGAGTCGGGAGTATTGCATATGATGAAAGTGACGGATGATGAGATCCGTGTCGCGTATCCCGGTGTTGTGTCAGTCTTCGGACATGAGTCGGGGGCTTGTGAGCAGGTCCCGGCACAACATCAGCTTTTGAGCATGAGTCGGGGATATTGCATGAGACGAGATGATGAGGTGAGCGACTTTGTGTTGCAACAGACTCGGATGGAGTTCAATCCCTGTGATTGACTCATATGGGATCTTTGTCGCGTATCCCGGTACTGTGTCAGTCTTCGGACATGAGTCGGGGGTTTGTTTATCAGGCCCCGGCACAGTATCAGTCTTCGGACATGAGTCGGGGATATTGCATGAGACAAGATTCGAGTAATGAAGGGTAATGACCAAAGTAATGAAGGAAATAATGAATGTATGAAATGAAAGTTAACGAATGATCCTAATAATGTATGAAATGGAATCCTTGTCATTCGACCTCAGTAATCGTGGCTGTGTGCCATGAAGAGGGTAAAGTCTGACAGGATCTAGAAAGAAGTGAAACATAATGACATATGGTAAATGATGAATGAAACAAACGTAATGACGAAGATAATAATGATATTATCTGTATGTATGTATGATGTGTGAACGCATGTATGTAAGGAATGTTTTTTTATAAAGAAAGTAAAGATCGGTTTTACGAAAGAAAAGTAAGTTTTATTATAAAACTAGAACTCACTCAGCAACGCTGACTTTGATGTGTTTCCAGTTGGCAGGTCTGTTGCTGAGGATGGCACGGGGCGGCTACTCAGCGTATTTTGGATGGCATCCACTATGTGTAATGTTTTTGTAATAAATGTAAAAATGATATTGTTAAAAGAACGATTGTACTATTGTGCAAAAGTATTTTGATGGAATGAAATTGTGTTTTAATGTTTCCGCTGCAACTATTTAAGAAAGGAAAAATGTAATTATATGTTTTGAGTGCGATGAATGACCAACTGTAGGCGTCCCGGGAGCGGGGCCTTACACTGTGAGACATGTGTTTTGGGTAAAGTAAGAGGGTTCAGTTCAAGACTGGTAAACACATCTCTACTAATGTGTTTGACTATATCCATTCTGACCTATGGGGGCCTGCTAGAACCAGTACTCTGGATGAAGCTAGTTATTTCTTATCCATCATAGATGATTACTCACGTTTAAGTATTATACGTTTGGAAAACAGGCAGTTTAAGTATTATACGTTTCCGTTTAATGGCATAAATTCAATTTACTTTACGATTCGACGTGAATTTAGTCTAGAGAATTTACGTGTCAATTATTAGCTATAATTTATCACACCGCCGCAACGTGGGCTGGTAAAAACTAGTTACCGATATATTAATACAAACAGTATTGAACAGTAATAATAATTATAAAATAATGATAATATTTATCAATTGAAATGTATAATAATAATAATATTTAAATAATAATAATATTTCTTTATTAAATTATATTTGTTTATTAAATTTGACTTATCAAGTTGACAGGTTACTTTTACCACCTTAAGTTTCTAAAGTTTCGGGTTTATCCTGCTACCATTTTTAATTAAAAAAGTAATTTCTTACATTTGTATTTCTAGGTACATGCCAGTACAAGTCGGGTAAAAAATAAAGCGTTTGAGTGTATATTTTTTATATACGCTTTGAGATGTTAGCCGACATTTTGAGGCAAGTTTTGTTTAGAAATAAGTCAAGTCAAATATAACATAGCTAAGAGGATTCAGATGAGGGTGTCTGAGGAGTTTACGAAAAGAACAACCTTATATAAACAGAGGCTAGCAGGGAAAATAGTTGGAATGCCTTACAATCGAAAAAATATGAGGCCTCAAAAATTGAATGCCTTACAAGTTGAAAATGCGAGGCCTCAAGGTTATTTTGAAAGAGCCACAGTTTTCGAAAATGAGAATTTTCTACTAAGCTTCGAAAGAAAGAGTCACTAAGGTGGAAGCTCAACTCCGGACTCTCCAACGTCAAGGTGCAAAAGTTACTTCATTAGAACAACAAATCATAACTTTTCACCAATCAACAGCCAATGTAATGGATCTTGAACACATAGTTGAATCACTTCAAGAGACCATTGACCTACAACAATCTATCATCCTATTCTTCAACTCTCAATCACCATAACAACCTTTGGATGTGACTTGCTAAACCTACCCATTTAGAGTCATTTGTAATCTTAGATGATGCTACCATAAAGGGAAAAGATGAGCCCAAAAAAGATGAGGATATTCTTTAGGGGTTTGTTGACTAAGTTATACAAGATGCATAGCCAATCTCTTTCTCATCTAAATGGACTAAAGATTATGAGCCTCTATCTGAAGTAGAGGCCAAACTGATTGAGCCTTTAGATAGGTATGGCTATGATAGCTCATAAGAGAAGTAGATAGAAACTAGGAGGGTGATGAGGAGGATGAACCAAAAGGTTCAACTTGAGAATAGAAGAATGGCGGCAAAAAAAGGTCCAGCACGTCATCCTTGCTCTCTCTCAAAAGAAAAAAACCTGATGAGAATCATCAAAAAGAGAGCTTGTGCTAGGACTAGAAGTCTCTCCCAAGACATCTGCTGAAAAAGAAGCACCACTACAAAGAGTGCTATCAAAAGCTACAGAAAGGCTGAACAAAGTAGCTGCTTTTCTGACTGCCAAAAGTACCAAGAGATACCCAGACCATGGAAGATGAAATAGAAAGGCATAGGGTAACTCTTAAAGCTGAACCGGCCCAGCTTCATAAGCAACAAAGGACACACCTTAGTCTTAACTTAGAAAATCAGCTGAAGTGATATTTGGTCAACCAAATGTTGAAGCTGAAAACTTAGTTAACTCTGAAGTGAATGTGGAAATAGATGGCCCAGAAGTCACTAAGGATCCTAAGAGATATCAATTAATTATTGATGATCCCAAGTCAGTTGGCGAGACATTAGGTGTAACTACTAGATCTTCAGTAGTCAGATGTGAAATCTCTACCTCTGACAAATGTAAGAGACCTATGACTACTAAAGAAGAAGTTGAAATAGAGTCACTTAAAAGAAGGGCATATTTCTTATGACCAAGAAGATGAAGCTATTCCTACACAAGGTTGATAGAGAAGTTGTAGAAGGAAAGAAGAGCTCAAGAATCTTCTCTAAAGAAGAACAACATTGTCTTAATCATAAGTGAAAAGGAATCTAGACCTGTAAAAACTGTAAATAGAGGATTTAACCTTGGTGGAGAACCCACTAGAACAACACCAACAGCTCCACCTAAACCAAAGGCCAAAGTTTTAAAAAAATGTCATCTAAGTTATATAGGCCAACTCACGAAAGTACTCAAAGGGCAACCACTCAGCAAGCTCAAGTATCCAAAACTGTTGAATCCACACCAATGGTTCCCACTCAGAAAATAGAGAAAAAAGATAAAGAGAAATGTCTCCTAGCAGCTAAACTTGAGTTTAAAGGATTCACTTTCAAAGAGGACATGGAATGGAGCATTGCTGAGATGAAATCAAAAGTGATAGCTACAACTCATACTGAAATGGAGAAATCAGCTGAGTTGGCTAGACTTAGTAGAGCTGAATTAGAGAGGAAAAAAAACAAAAGAAGTCAAACAAGAGATTAGAGATAAGCAACAAATAAAGATATTCCTTAAATATTATGGATTCTCTGGTAAACAAGTAGGACCAATGAGTATGTGTACTCTTGATATGAATATCAGAGGAATCAAATAGAATGTTGTAGCTAGAGAGCTCCTAAAGTTTAAAGAAGCTAGGGAGCAATAGAAAAGACAGCAAACCAGAACAAAGAAAAATGTTCAGAGCTCTTCCCACTTGCTAACTGAGTCTCCAGCGTCTTCTGACTCTGAATTTAGCGCCTCTGAAGACAATCAACCAATCTCCTCAATCATTATTAAAATAAAGATTGTACCTAAAAGAGTTGTAAAGGCAAGGGTTATTGTCCTTGAAGTAAAGGAGAAAATACTCAAAGGAATGAAACTTTTGAGTGCTGGTACGTCTCTTAGATGAAAAAATATGTTGTCATGAGGGAAAATGGAGAGATCATGTACTATGTTCATAAAATGAACTACTAGATCTGCCCTTTAACATTCTAGAGCAAATTACTGAGTACTTATGTAACTTTGGATGTAAGAATGAGAAGTCCAAAATGCTTATACAAAAAGTACTATCTTTAGCCAAAACTTATGCTCGTGAAGAAATCCCAGAAACTCCATTACCAGCTTATGATCCAATAGTGGAGTGGGAATATAATCAAAGGAAAGATTCCTACTTCATAACCAGGTCAGCACCTAGAAGGGTAGCTTACTCACGAAATCAACTTGTGTGCTTCAACAGGTTTGAGATAGCTGACCTAACCAAACTGAGACTAAGGAGTCCTATCAATTATTTTGAGTCAAGAGAAGTGGAAACGATACCCATGAGAATTTACAAATCTCATCTAGAAAAGTCAAGGCAGGCTTCAGAACAAAGAAGAAAATTACAAGAGCCCAAAGTAGTTGAAACCACACCATCTACCGAACTCACTCCCAGCACTCGACTACAATCAACTCCTACTACTTCTCCACCTGCTCAAACTACTGAGCATGTTTCTCCCACAGCCCAACAAGCTACTGAAATAGTTGAATCTCCAACCCAAAGCCACTCTAATGATTTGATAGATAAAGTGATCTTCACTACTGCTAATAAAAGAGTAAGACATGAAGTAGATCACCTAGAACAAGAAGAAGAACTCTCAGAATCTGAGTAAGAGGAAGACTAAGGAAGTGATGATACAATCATTATGAAATGGGGTTATGACTCGAAAGCTGGGAGTTTCTTTATTGAAAGAAAGAATAAGTCTAAGTCTATCTTTCTAGCTGAGCTAAAAGTTCTGAACCTCAACCTTGACGAGTTAAAGAGGATGTTTACTTTAATATCAAAGTATGAAGGCATGCCAAATAAATAAATCCATGGCCTCAATTCTAAAGATAAAGTTTGAAAACAACTTTGACGTAGAACAAAGAGGAGAAAGAGAAGAAAATGTTCTGCATGTGACTCCATTAAACATTCATGACCCAATCACACTTTGGAGCTCAATTTATCAACAAACTCTTTCTATCTAACCTACATAGGTTCTAGAAAAATTTAAGTCAAGGAGTATGATCTCTTTAAACTATCTTGGCACAAGTTGAAAGACTTGGTCAATTTCCTCTTGAAAAGTCCTCAAGAGATAAAAGATGATACATGTATGAACTACTGTTGATCTGGATGCTAGATGAATTAAATAGAGTTTTGGTAGCATCATCCTAGCAGGAATTTGTTAATCTATGAAGAGCATGAAGCTATCGAAAACTCAGGATTCAGCACTTGGCCCTCAACTGTTGAATGGTGCCAACTGCTGATCCACTTTCGATCGTCATATGTTGAATGACTGCCGATCAGCATATGCTGAACCACTACCAATTAATAGTTAAAGATGAGCTATTGATCAACACTGAACTCCATGAGCTTCTCATCAACTGTTAAACTAGACAAGACTATCTTTACTGACGGTTGTTGTGTTCTATCTATTAGAGACAAGATAGTACTGAAGTTGCCTAACTCTTATGTGTTGATTGTCTATCTTGTTTTACAATCTAAACATAGAATAGTTTATTCCTATTGTTTAGATTTTGTAGTATAAACCACTTACACTTGTATAGTAGAGACATGCTTTTGTCAAGCCACTTGTGTATTTGATTAATCAAGTTAATACTTTAAAAGAGCAACTTGTGTACTTATCTTTACTTAAATTATTTGTGTTTGTTATTAAGTGGTTAACTTAGATTCTGCATTTGCTAACCACTGATCAAATAGAAAATTCTTGTTAATCAATTAACCCTGATCCAACAATATAGATCAAAATCTTGAATGGATGTTAACTCTTTAAAAGTAACCAGGTACTAATCCACCAAACACTACAAAGTTGATTGGCCAAGTGAATGGACGAGACATCAAGTTGTCATTTGATATATTTCAAAAATTGGGAAGGTTTAATTTGGGTGTAGAAAACAATATCACGTACAATTATCCATCAGATGCAATTTAGCAGTGGAAAAAGTAGAAAAATAGTTGTCGAAGCAAATGATCCAAGGGTTATGTGTGGTTGATTCAGGTACGGATATTGCATCATTGATTTTACTAATGGAAGACTTACAGGTACTACTAAGACTATTGTTGGGGATTTTGAACACTAACATCATGCCCCGAACAAATGACATGTTGAGAGTGGGATTGTATGATGTCTTAGTTTTATATAACTTGATAAAGGGAACTCCAACTCTTTCTGCACTTCATATGATAATATACAACATATGTGAGGCGAGAGAAAGAAAACAAAGGATTAAAATCCCATATACATGTCTTCTATAAAAAATGTTAAAAAACAAGGGGTAGTAACCTAAGGGGTTAGAGGTTCAAAGTTAAAGCATTTATAATGAAAATTTAGCACATTGGTGCGTGCATTAGCTTATGAATGCAAGCTACTAAGAACAAAACATAGACTTACACTATCATCATCAGGAAGGCTTATTAAGGGATCGATTGATGATATGCAAGAAGTTGCTGATGATGAGAGGAGGCACATGCGGGCTTGGGGAATCTTCCCCCTCATGTACAAGCACTAATCGTGATCGGGTTCACACCTGAACACGTAAGGTTTCCTTATTTTCATATTTGCAGGAAATGATGCTTCAATCTCGTCCGACCACATCTGGTGATTAAAACGAGGGAACTCATTTGACATATGACAGACAAACTTAATAAGGTGAGGAAACATATGTCTACCATCATGCCACCATGTTCTGAAGAGAACAATATGGGAATGAATACTCCTATTTTAATAAAGCAATCTAACATGAAAAAGATTATCAGAGAGGGTGGAACTACATAGTGAGGCCTTGAGCCATAAATTGGATAAATCCAAAAATGATGCCCTATGAAATCACTCATTAGTTTCTGAGATCACCTCAATCAACTGCATCCATATGGATTCCTTTGTTTTGGTAGCAACAACAGCCAGATCCTGATCAAGGAGGCGCAAGTTCTGACGGAGCGTATGACATGTGTGTTGTTGGGCACAACCTTTATGAGGGCATTTTTAGGGCTTTTTATCCGCCTCCACCGTATGATGATTGAGTGTATTTTCTTATCGAGGATGTACTAAATGATCATGTCCATATGAACATGCTTTGAATTATTTTTATTTTTATATATCCTTGGGGTGTGAAGCAACTATGTGATCGGTTTGATGTGATGTTATTGTTTAGGACTATGGTAGTATGTTTAATTATCTAATGTCATGAGTTTGGGTCTCATGGTTGTGGTGGAATGAAATTTAGGACTGTCAATTAAATCATCTCATGCATTGGGGACGATGCATCCCAAGTATGAGGATGGGAACCCTAGAGGATAATTAATATTTGGAGAAATGAAAATTTGGACTTATATTTGTTTTGAACAATTTTCCTTTTTTCAGATACTAACAAATTGATATAGGTTTTTGGCCATGGTCATATTCTTTAAGTTGCAGGATAAAGTTTTTCTAGCAAGTGGTTTTTTTAAAATATGTAAGAATGCCTGACTAGGGTTAACAAGCTTTTGGTAAAATAAATAAATATATGCATATCTACAACCTTTGCTTGAGAGTTGGCCATATGCTACCTATGTTGTAGAATTTGTGTTACTTGATATACATCACGACCATGAACTAGATGGTTGCATATAGAGAATGAAGGTAAGTTATGATCCCTTTTTTACTTGTTACCGTTTGATTATCGTATCCAATTATACCCCTTAGTAACCATGTTGAGCCTTAAATTAGTTTTTGTTAGGACTAACGTAGAAAACCAAAGTTATCAGTTATTTACAGATTGTAGCAATATTAAAAAAATGTATAAAGTTGATCAATATAAAATAAAAATAAAATATGAAATATGAAAAAGTACGTGGAAGTATTTCAATAATGGGTCAAGAGTTACTCAAACTGGTAATTTGTGGTAGTAACGATTGTTTGACGGTCTGATTTGTATGTTTTTCATTTTTGCCACTTTAAAAAGCCAAAACTCATTAAAGTTGCCAAATCCCAAAACATGTAAGTCTTCTAATGTGTGTAATCTCTATGTAAGTTGGTGGAGGTGTGATTATGGTACAAGCTTATGCTAACCGGATGGCATACATCGTCATTGAGTGATAAAACTAGTATTTCTTTTACTACTCCAAATATAAAGTCGAGAGGGATAAACCACTGTGAGGGGTATGTGCATGTAAATAACAATTATAAGCAAGTTAAGGTTAGTTGAGTGATTTCTAGTTTTACTTGCTAGAATTTAAATCTATTCAAATAATATAAGTCTTGTGAATAAGGATGTGACCTTGGATCGTAACTAAGACTTGGTATAACTAAGAGAAATTATCTAATATGGGTTTTTAAATGATTGCATAACAACTTTGCTTAGGACCAACAAAACTCAAGTGTGGGGATGTGGTGTGTTGGTTTTTTTTAGTGTATTAACATGTTTGATTATGTGTTTTTATGTGTCTATTAATGTGGAATACAATTACTTTGAAAGTTAACTGATTATCAAGTGTACAGAGCTAAACAGATGTAATTTGGGTGTTTTTTGGGAGCTACAAGGGAAGCCAGAAGCTCATGAAGAAAGCATGACTTGAAAAACAGATGATATGGGATGTAAATTATGTCCCTATGGACGTAACTTACGTCTTATGCTAGAATCAGCCTAAATGAGCTTGTAAACTAGGACATACAACAAGAATAAATTGTATTGTTTCAGGAGAGTAGTCACTTACGTCCCTAAGGATGAAATTTACATCCCTGTGCTGACAACTATAAATTTTTATGTTTTTGTGACCTAATTAAAGGGAGAGGGGGCTATGAAATCATTCTTCACCAAGTCATTTTTGGTCATACAAGGGGCAGTTTTAAGAGCAAAAGACACCTACAGATCCATCCTTTCATGCAATTTGTAACATTCGGTTCTTCGTACCACCAATATCATCTTTTTTGCCTATAAGGAGCTCACGGATTTGCTTTTGGTTGCACTGGTGAAAACCTCCCAGGGAGATCACCGTCCCTGGATTGCTGCCACCTGAGCACGCTTAACTATGGAGTTCTCCTCTTATCAACAACCAATATGCCCAAAACACGGTAATATTAGAGGCTAGACATTACTTCTAAACCCAACATCTCTCCTATCTATGGTCAATGTGAGATTTACGTAGGGTGTTACAATCACCTCCCCATTGGACTCATCATCCTCGATTAGCCCGACAACTCACCATCCTCGAAAAGGTTTGCCCCGCCATCTCAAGCAGCAAAGGAGTGGCTTCGATACCATTCTATAACATCCAACCCCTTATATAACCAATACTTTCCGCTTTGCTCACAAGGAGCTCACGAATTTGCTTTTGGTTGCCCAGGTAAAAACTTACAAGTGAGGTCACCCATCCCTGGATTGTCACGCATAGCTGTGAAGTTCTCCTCTCATCCACAGCCAATACGCCCAATACGCGTTGGTGATATTAGAGGCTAGACATTACTTATGAACCTAGCATCCCTCCTATCCACGACTGATGTGGGATTTACGTAGGGTGTCACAGATCGATTCCTACAACCACTGATTTTGATTTTATGAAAACCATGAGTGGCTAAACCACCCTAATCCTTTCCGGGTGTAGAGTTTGTGTTTATGATACTTGTTTAACATTAGTTGTTCTTAGATTGGGTTGTAGTTTTGATTGACATATTAAGCAACATCATTTTATTTGTTGGTTAACTTCTTAAAATGATTTTTATCTATTTTGAATCTTAATCTAATCTTCATCAGTCTTTTGTTTATGTAAATCATTAATATTATAAGCGGTAGGTTTTCGTTAAGCAAATTGAAATTGGTAGTTTGTGAATAGGTTCGTTTTGAAACTGTTCTATCTCTATCACTGAAATCAATTAAGCCATTACAATTATGTGTATGTGATTTCTTGCTAAGTATAACTTGTTTACAACTTATGTTTTATAAACCTAAAACCCAAACTCGATCATTCTTCCAATTACTGTTTTTACAACCAATTAAGTTTACTATTTTGCATCATTGTCTTCTAAATCCATTGTTGATTTAAAGTTGTTTTCTTAGTCAATCTAAACTTACTGATCTATAATTACATTTTCCACTATTTTCTTTGGGAGACGACCTTACTTACCTGTACTAGTATAGGTGAGCTAATTCTTAAATTTAGCTTGTTTTTCAGTAGACCACAACAATCTACATTAACTAACTCCGGTCACCACCCAACCAACACCGACGACCACCACCCTACTTAATTGCCTGAGTGTTTTCCGGAATACATTCCACCCTCTTAAATCACCACACCACTACACCATGCAACAGATCAAGGGTGGATTCGAGTAAGAGAACACAAAATTGATATTTATGTATCACCTTTAAGACCACCTAGCGCTACCTTTTTATGTATGAGAAATATAGCGTTCATATTCTAAATATTTGAGCTAAATATGTAAACGTTTTTGAAAAAGATTCAATAAGTCTAATTTTTCTCTATACATAGTTATAATACAAAATCTACAATATGATATATGTTAATATTGTCTATCGACCCTCTGCGATGAGAGAGGGAAGGAGAAGAAAGATGAGCATTCGTAAATGATATTTTCAGAACCGAATCAAACGGCGAACCGGTCATCTTTCTGGTGGACCGGTCGAACTAGATTTCAGAATCAAATGACATCATAATTATATAGATGTGTTTATTATATATATATATATACATATATATACATATACATATATATATATAAATATATATATATATAGATATATATATATCTCCATAGATATATCTATCTAGATTATATCTAGAGATCTCAGATATATCTCTCTATCTAAGATATCAGAGAGATCTCTCTCACCCCACAAACCACACCACACCCACACACACACACCACAATATATCTCTCTAGAATCTCTCTCTAGAGATCTCTCTCTCTTCTCTCTCTCTACATCTCTACATGTCTCTCTCTCTCTCTCTCTCTCTTCTCTATCATATCTACCTTATAAGTATACATATCTCTCCATCTATATATATCTATATACATATATATACATGTATATATATACATATATATACATGTATATATATATACATTATATATATGTTAACATGTATATATGTATAGACATGTATATAATATGTATATATATGTATATATATATATATATCTCACTGTATACATTAATATATTACATGTATACATGTATATATGGAGATGGGTTCTAGATAGAGATATAGATATAGAGAGATATCTAGATAGAGAGAGAGAGAGATTATATATATCTCCCTATATTGTATACAGGTAGATATCTATAGATAGATAGAGATGTATATATATAGATATGTATCCCATACAGATCTATATGTCTACATGTATATAATGTAATCTAGCATACTAGATAGATAGAGATATAATATCTAGAGATCTATATCTCTATTCTATATACATGTATTCAGATATATGTATATGTAAGATATATATAGATATATATAGATCTCTATTATAGATGGATTTTATATAGAGATATAGACTATTATCTATAGAGAGATATCTATAATATCTCTCTATCTCTCTCTCCTCTCTCTATCTATTTCTCTCTCATCTCTAATCCATATCCCTCTACTCTCTATCATGTATCCATGTGTATATATCTATATATATACATGGATATATATTTATGAAATACCATCAAATACCATCATTAACTTCACTCGGTCGACCACTAGCCACACACTCTCGGATACTAGGCAGCAACATCCAAGCCTCGTGGAAGCATCACCTCTCGAAAGATTGACAAGAACACCAAAACCAAGCAAGCTTTAGACCATCCTCACCTTCTTCTCACACTCTCCTTCTGTCAAAATCAAGGTTCTAACCCTTAAAACCCTACTTGATTAAGATTATGAAAACCAAACATGTGTTAAATAAACACATGTGATTAACCTTTTTGGTTAAAACATACAAAGTTCTTATAAAAACATATACAAAATCAAATCTATTTTTCAGAACAAAAAGAAAGATTTTAAGAATTCGGAAAAAATATAAAACAAATTTTAAAAATCAAATTTATAGCAAGAAATTATTAACAAAAGGGTTAAAATCTAGTTATAGTTTGTTAAATCGGATCTGCATATTAAACAACTATGATTGTGGGAACAAACATTAAAAATATATTTAGAATATTAGGAAATAGAGCTCTGCAAAATTTGGTGCCATTTCTCTAAATAAATAAATTTATATATAATATCTAAGAATATAAGAGGAAAAATTATATCAGAAGAACCGACCCTAGTAAATGTATGGAAAAATTATATACTGACTATTACAAATTATAGAATCTACTGGAAAAATCTCGCGACCTAACTCAAAATTATATCTGAAATATGAATTTTTAACTATTCTGTCAACTAAAAATCAGGAAAAATACTTAAATTATGAAATAAAATATGGGAAATTTATGGAAAATATAAGAATAGAAATAGAGTAGTTTGTGTAAAAATTATAATTTTTGAGCATGTTCTGATATTTTTAGCAAATAAGAGTAAAATAGGAAAAATTATAAAAAGTGACTCTGCTATGATTTAAAACATGAGAAAATTTTGAGAAACTATAAGAATTATAAAAATTATTTTGATAAAATTTGACTAATTTTAGAGGCCAAGGTATTTCTAAAGAATTATTTGAATAATGTAAAAATGATAAGAAATAGCCTGCAAATAATTTAAATATGAAATTTTAGTATATTTTATCTAATATTAAGAAACGTCTACTGTGAAAATTTCAAAATTTATACAAAAATCTAATTTATGAAATAAATTCTTCAATCTGAGGTACTAAAAATGTTAAAGAAAAATATATTTTTCTAAACTATAAATATTTCTTTTGTTTATAGGTTGCCATTTCGAGTAAAGGTGAGTTTCATATCCCATTTTGATTTTATAAAATTTTGGGGAAAAAGCATACTAATTTACAAATTGATGCATTATTTCCGAAATTTATGTTACAACCATTAATTCGGATGTGGAACCGTTAGATAATATTGGTAACGCTACTTAGGAAAAATATTCCTGCACCAATGGGATGAGTATTGTGATGCTATATTATCTGATTTATAAAATATGTTATGACAGATATGAATGATCTGATTGCTATGTAAGGTTTGGTTGTATATAATGCATCAATGTTTCATGTTTAATAAACCTGTGAAGCTCACCAACTTTATGTTGACTGTTTTGGGTATGCTTTTTCAGGAATTCACCATGACTAACTGCTTAATGTTCTCCTTTGATGTTTATAATGGCTGGGGAGAGGTTGTGGGGAAAGTTTGTGTAAACCTGACAGTGAACTTGTATGATCTCAGTGTTTCGGTGGATGCACACTTCCATCGTCTCTGAAGATGTTGCTGTTAGGATTTTAATGTAATAGAATTATGTTATTTCAAATTTTGACTATCATGAACTAATGTAATCCTAACTCCTATATTATGAAACATGCTATGCTATGTGAATATATAATATATATTATATATATATATATATATATATATATATATAATATATATATATATATATAGATATATATATATATATATATATATATATATCTATATATATATATATATCTATATATCTCTATATCTATATCTGTATCTCTATATCTCTATATATATCTCTATATATTGTGCTTTATTATGAAAAATAACATGTTTATATGATACTTGGTAAAAAGTTGTGTATCAATGAGTTCTGAGCAAACACGTCACACCCTAAGCATTTCACGCTTCCGCCGGGATGTGACAGGTTGGTATCAGAGCCATTGGTTATAGAGAATTAGGTACCATGAAATACCTAGACTATAACCATAAGCTCATATCTGTATGATTATGTGTATATATGAATTTGTGTGATATGATTCCATGAATATTTTAACATTTTCTTTGTAAAGAATTTATAATATATGGAAATAGGTAACTAACTGTTGGGTTCAAAATCATGAAAGGATTTGTTTTGCAGCCATGAGTACTGATAACAATTTCTGTGAGACTGACTCATCCGAATACTCGGACTATAACAATCACAAAGAACTTACGCCTGAACCTGAACCTCAGCAAATTTTAGAACCTTCTCCAACCAAAGATGAAGATAATCATAAGCCTAAATTTTATGTCCGTCGTGCACCTGTAATGGTAGGGGGATATACCATTAAAACTCCTAGGAAAAAGGTACGACCCGGAAACAAATTCAAAGCCAAGCAAGACGAAGGCAAAGAGATACAAGAAACTGACTCCCTCAAAAACGAAGAAAGAAAGGCTAAAAGACAAAGGATGGATGAGGACCAAAACGTAGCCACTCAACAAACCCTTAAACAGCTCAAGAAAATTCAACAAGGGATCAGGGATATTCAGAAGGATGTTAAGGAACTAAAAGCACCCAAGGGAAACATCTTCTCAAGGATATGGAAATGGGTGCAAGGAAATTAGAAGCTAACTTTTAATATGAAATCTTTAATAAGAACTTAAATGAAAAACATCTTTTGTGTTTGAACTATTACTTGCTTGTGTGTTAGCTAGAATATTGTTAAGAATCTAAAATTCTTTTAATATTGACTACAATTAACTATAGAAAAACATGCCGCCAAGAAGAAATACGCAACCCATAAGGAGGACTGCGCGAGTGGGACGACCTAGAACTAGACTTGGGGAAGAAACACCTGTTAACTCGACAGCCAATGAAGATGAAAGGATCTCCCGGATAGTGTCACAGCAATTGGAGGCTGCCATACCTATACTAGTAACTCAACTTCAACAAAACCTGAACCTCGGTGCAACAACATCCGGCAACGAAGGAGATTATAACAGAGAAAGGATGTTCCTACAAAGCCTTTATGTCATGTAGACCCCGAGAATTTGATGGTAGAGGCGGAGCAGTACAAGCTCTACGCTAGTTAGATGAGATGGAATCAACTCTGGAAATCAGCAAATGTGCCAATAACAACAGAACCTTGTTTGCCTCGCATTCATTAAAAGGGGAAGCACAATCCTGGTGGAAGATGGAGATGACCACTAAAGGTAGGCACATTATGAATGAGTTAAGTTGGGAGGAATTTAGAGGATTAGTTATAGAAAAATACTGTCCTTATAATGAAATAGAAAAATTAGAAACTGAATTTTTAGCTTTAGAAATGAAAGGAGCAGCACATCGGGAATACACCGACAGGTACAATGAACTCTCGAGGTTAGTACCACATCTAGTGGCCCCAGAATCGAAAAGAATAGGAAGATATATTTGGGGACTAGTGCCACAAATAAGGGGACTAGTAAAATCTGCTAGGCCCAAGACTTTTCAAGAAACTGTAAGTTTATCAGGAAGCTTGACAGAGAGATGATAAGAAATGGATCATTAGGTAACCCTAGATCAGGAGAAAAGAGAAAGTGGAATGATGATAGTCCAGGGGGAAGATTTAAAGGAACCCCTCAGAAACGAATAGTTAGACAGCCCACTCGGAACTACCTAGGAATGACACGGGAAAAGAAACCCCAGGCAGAAAATCAGCCATGGTGCCACACTTGCCAAAGATATCATCAAGGCAACTGTGCGATGGTAATCTGTTACAACTGCAAGAAAAAAAGGATATATATCCCGAGACTGCAAAAACCCTGCAAATTCAAAACCAGTCTTCTATCAATGTGGAAATGAAAACCATCGCCGAAACGAATGTCCACAACTAAAAGGAAAGGCTCCGGTTAACCAGAACAACCCTCGGGGGAGAGCATTCATAATACAGGCAGAAGAAGCTCGACACGAACCAGAGGTTATCACGAGTACGTTTCCTATAAACGATCAGTATGCTACTGTACTATTCGATACTGGAGCAACCCGTAGTTTTGTTTCAAATATGTTTAGACCACTACTTAACCTAACCTCAGAAAAGCTAAATCAAAAATATGTAATAGAATTAGCTGATGGTAAGACAATCGAAGCTTATGAAATCATTCCTAATTGCACAATGAATCTAGATGAAAACTATTTCAATATAGACTTGATTCCTATTGATTTAGGAGGATTTGACATTGTTGTAGGAGTAGACTGGTTAAGTAAAAATCAAGCTGAAGTAGTATGTGGTAAGAAAATGATCAAAATTCCTTTGGTTAATGAGAATAGAACATTGTGTATATATGGTGAAAAACCTAGGGGTACCATAAAGGTAATTTCTTGCAAGAATGCACAAAAATGTCTAAGAAAGAAATGTTTGGGCTATCTGACCCATATTATTGATACTAAGATAGACAAAGTAAACCTGAAAGATGTTCCAATTGTCAATGAATATTCTGATATATTTCCTGATGAATTACCTGGTTTACCACCCCCTCGTCAGGTAGAATTCAAAATTGAATTGATACCAAGAACAGCCCCTATTGCTAAGGCACCCTACCGTTTAGCACCTACTGAGATGAAAGAATTAATGAGCCAACTTCAGGAACTTTTGGATAAAGGATTTATACGGCCTAGTGTATCACCCTGGGGAGCACCAGTTTTATTTGTTAAGAAAAGGATGAACGTTTGTTTAGAATGTGTATAGACTATAAGGAACTCAATAAGGTAACTGTGAAGAATAGATATCCCTTACCTAGAATAGACGATCTATTTGATCAATTACAGGGATCTAGTTACTTTTCAAAAATAGACTTAAGATCGGGGTATCATCAGTTAAGAATACAGGATGAAGATGTACCTAAGACAGCATTCAGAACAAGGTATGGACATTATGAATTTCTAGTGATGCCATTTGGATTAACCAATGCTCCCGCCATATTTATGGATCTGATGAATAGGATATGTAAACCCTATTTAGATAAGTTTGTCATAGTCTCCCTTATAGATGACATTTTAATCTATTCTAAGAAATAGGAGGATCATGAGCACACCTAAGATGACATTGGAGTTGTTAAGAAAAGAAAAAACTATATGCAAAATTCTCAAAAAGTGAATTCTGGAAAAGAGAAGTGCAATTCCTTGGACACATAGTCAATCAAGAAGGAATACAGGTAGACCCAGCAAAAATAGAAGCTGTTAAGAAATGGGAGGATCCCAAGACACCAACAGAAGTACGCCAATCTTAGGACTAGCAGGATATTATAGAAGGTTCATAGAAAATTTCTCAAGATAGCTCAACCCTTGACTGAACTAACTCAAAAGGACAGCCATATGTCTGGGGAGAAAAACAAAAGAGTGCATTCGAACTCTTAAAAAGTAAGCTGTAGTGCACCTATTTTGTCATTACCAGAAGGGACTGATGATTTTGTAGTATATTGTGATGCATCTCGTCAAGGATTTGGATGTGTGTTAATGCAACGAAGTAGAGTCATTGCATATGCCTCTAGACAACTTAGGGGAAGTGAGAAGAACTACACTACTCATGATTTGGAATTAGGAGCAGTAATCTTTGCACTTAAGATCTGGAGACATTATCTGTATGGGACAAAATGTACAATATATACAGAATAAGACTTTACAGCATATATTTGAACAGAAAATGATGCTGAACATGAGACAAAGGAGATGGATAGAATTATTGAGTGATTATGATTGTGAAACAAATACCATCCAGGTAAAGCAAATGTAGTTGCAGATGCTTTAAGTAGAAAAGATAGGGTTATACCATTACGAGTACGAGCCATGAGAATGGAACTACAATCAGACCTGTTAAGACAAATATGGGAAGCCAACAGAAAAGTAAAATAGAAATAAAAGGACAAGTGAGAGATTTATAGGAAGATACAAATGGAATTCTAAAGTTTAAAGGAAGGACCTGGATACCCGATGATGTTATACTTAGAAGGATTATACTACAAGAAGCACATAAGTCAAAATACTCAGTACATCCAGGAAATAACAAAATGTATAAGGATTTGAAAAGTCATTACTGGTGGCCCGGCATGAAGAGATCAGTTGGAGAGTTTGTAGAAAAATACAATATGTGTTCAAGAGTTAAAGCAGAACATCAAAAACCATCAGGATATCTACAACAACCTGAGATTCCAGAATGGAAATGGGATCAAATTACTATAGATTTTGTAACCAAGTTACCAAGGACCTCAAGTGGATATGACACAATCTGGGTTATAATAGATAGGTTAACCAAATCAGCACACTTCTTGCCAATCAGGGAAGATTACAAAATAGAGAAATTAGCAAGAATTTACATACGAGAAATCGTATCCAGACATGGGATACCAATCTCCATTATATCCGATAGAGACAATAGATTCATATCAAGGTTTTGGCAAACCCTACAAAAAGCTTTAGGAACCCAAATAAATCTTAGCACAGCCTTCCACCCACAAACAGATGGACAAAGTGAAAGAACAATACAAACACTAGAAGATATGTTAGTGCCTGTGCATTAGACTTTGGTGGCAACTGGGATATGCATCTACCCCTGATAGAATTTTCTTATAATAATAGCTATCATTCCAGCATTAAACCGCCCCATTGAAGCCTGTATGGAAGAAAATGCAGATCGCCACTATGTTGGAATGAAATAGGAGATAGACAACTTATAGGCCCTGACCTAATCCAAGAAACATCTGACAAAATCAAAGAAATCAAAAATAGATTAAAGACAGCACAGGATCGGCAGAAAAGTTACGCGGATAAAAGAAGAAAGCCACTAGAATTTCAAATTGGAGATAAGTTCTACCTAAGAATATCACCCACCAAAGGAATCTTTCGATTTGGAAAGAGAAATAAGTTAAACCCAAGATATGTTGGACCATTTGAAGTTATTGACAAAATTGGTCCTGTTGCGTATAAGCTAAATTTACCCCAAGAATTAAGTAAAGTATACAACACGTTCCATGTGTCCAATCTGAAGAAATGTTTAACAGATGAACATTAAAAGTTCCAGTTCAAGAAATAAAGATAGACGAGAAGCTTCATTTTACAGAAGAACCAATAGCCATATTAGACAAAGAAGTTAAAAGGTTAAGAAGGAGCAAAATCCCCATAGTGAAAGTTAAGTGGAACGCTAGGAGAGGACCAGAATATACGTGGGAAAGAGAAGATGAAATCAGAAGAAGATACCCCCATCTATTTTAAGTCAATGGTCAGATAAGTTCATCTCAAACTTAGAATATTACTATCCAAATAAATTTCGGGACGAAATTATTTTTACGGGGGGAGAATGTGACAACCCTAGATCATTTAATTACTTAAATTACACCTAGGCTAACTTGTATATATTTTATATATACATATACGTATGCATGCTTTTATTTTGCTTACACAGGTATGTTGCTTATATATATATATATATATATATATATATATATATAATATACACGTATGCATGTGCCGTCTTTTGCTGAGAAACATACGCACATCACATAAATATAAGTGTTGCTCATTGCATGCTTGCATGCATATACAAGAAGTACGTATGCATGTATTCTTAAACATGATTCCTTGATGCAAAACTACATGTGATCAAAATACATCAACAATACAATAATAAACAAACCAAATACAACCCAACCAAACATCATAAACAAAAGTTAACATCAAGAGAAACTTGACATCAAAACAAACCTAAACAAAACCCTTACACTTAAACCTCAAACCAAGCATCAATTAAAGATAACAAAACCGGTTCGTTAATACCCTTAAGCACCGATTTAGAACAATCTTGTGTGATGACTCACACACACCTCTTTCGGGACACCTAGCCAACTCACCAAGCTAGAATTTTGCCACCTTAAGAGCCTAGCACCCTAGGAGCAATGATGACACTCCTTAATGGCAACCGACTCCACCTCCTTTGCAAGACTCGGTTGGATCACAACTTGGACACACCACCGCCACACCCCTCGGTTCTTCTAGATGCACCGCCACATAGCCATGACTAAGCAAGGCTACAATGAACACCTCACCTCCTAGGACTAGTAGCAATCATGAGAAATCTCCCTATATCAATACTCGGCCGAAGACTTGCATGATCACCACCTTTCTAAAACAAAACCACTACTATCCCACGGTTACCACTCCCGAACACCACCACCGTAAGCCACAAACCACTCTCTCAACCCTCTCGGTCACCACCTCTCCAATCAAATACCATCATTAACTTCACTCGGTCGACCACTAGCCACACACTCTCGGATACTAGGCAGCAACATCCAAGCCTCGTGGAAGCATCACCTCTCGAAAGATTGACAAGAACACCAAAACCAAGCAAGCTTTAGACCATCCTCACCTTCTTCTCACACTCTCCTTCTGTCAAAATCAAGGTTCTAACCCTTAAAACCCTACTTGATTAAGATTATGAAAACCAAACATGTGTTAAATAAACACATGTGATTAACCCTTTTGGTTAAAACATACAAAGTTCTTATAAAAACATATACAAAATCAAACCTATTTTTCAGAACAAAAAGAAAGATTTTAAGAATTCGGAAAAAAAATAAAACAAATTTTAAAAATCAAATTTATAGCCAGAAATTATCAACAAAAGGGTTAAAATCTAGTTATAGTTTGTTAAATCGGTTCTGCATATTAAACAACTATGATTGTGGGAACAAACATTAAAAATATATTTAGAATATTAGGAAATAGAGCTCTGCAAAATTTGGTGCCATTTCTCTAAATAATAAATAAATTTATATAATATCTAAGAATATAAGAGGAAAAATTATATCAGAAGAACCGACCCTAGTAAATGTATGGAAAAATTATATACTGACTATTACAAATTATAGAATCTACTGGAAAAATCTCGCGACCTAACTCAAAATTATATCTAAAATATGAATTTTTAACTATTCTGTCAACTAAAAATCAGGAAAAATACTTAAATTATGAAATAAAATATGGGAAATTTATGGAAAATATAAAAATAGAAATATAACAGTCTGTGTAAACATTAGAATTTTTTGAGCGTGTTTTGATATTTTTAGCAAATAAGAGTAAAATAGGAAAAATTATAAAAAGTGACTCTGCTATGATTTAAAACATGAGAAAATTTTGAGAAACTATAAGAATTATAGAAATTATTTTGACAAAATTTTACTAATTTTAGAGGCCCGAAGGTATTTCTAAAGAATTATTTGAATAATGTAAAAATGATAAGAAATAGCCTGAAAATAATTTAAATATGAAATTTTAGTATATTTTATCTAATATTAAGATACGTCTACTGTGAAAATTTCGAAATTTATACAAAAACCTAATTTATGAAATAAATTTTTCAATCTGAGGTACTAAAAATGTTAAAGAAAAATATATTTTTCTAAACTATAAATATTTTTTTTGTTTATACGTTGTCATTTGGAGTAAAGGTAAGTTTTATAGCCCATTTTGATTTTATAAAATTTTGGGGAAAAAGCATACTAATTTACAAATTGATGCATTATTTCCGAAATTTATGTTACAACCATTAATTCGGATGTGGAACCGTTAGATAATATTGGTAGCGCTACTTAGGAAAAATATTCCTGCACCAATGGGATGAGTATTGTGATGCTATATTATCTGATTTATGAAATATGTTATGACAGATATGAATGATCTGATTGCTATGTAAGGTTTGGTTGTATATAATGCATCAATGTTTCATATTTAATAAACCTGTGAAGCTCACCAACTTTATGTTGACTGTTTTGGGTATGCTTTTTCAGGAATTCACCATGACTAACAGCTTAATGTTCTCCTTTGATGTTTATAATGGCTGGGGAGAGGTTGTGGGGAAAGTTTGGTGTAAACCTGACAGTGAACTTGTATGATCTCAGTGTTTCGGTGGATGCACACTTCCATCGTCTCTGAAGATGTTGCTGTTAGGATTTTAATGTAATAGGATATGTTATTTCAAATTTTGACTATCATGAATTAATGTAATCCTAACTCCTATATTATGAAACATGCTATGCTATGTGAATATATATATATATATATATATAATATATATTATATATATATATATAATATTATATATATATATATATATATATATTGTGCTTTATTATGAAAATAACATGTTTATATGATACTTGGTAAAAATTGTGTATCAATGAGTTCTGAGCAAACAGGTCACACCCTAAGCATTTCACGCTTCCGCCGGGATGTGACAATATAGATATGTATACATGTATATATAGAGAGATTATATATAGATATAGAGAGGTTACATGGGGAGATAGTATAGATAGTAGAGATAGATATTATAGAGAATGAGACAGGTAAGATAGATATATAGAGAGAGAGAGAGAAGAGAGAGAGAGAGACAGGAGAGAGAATACAGAGAGAGAGTAGAGAGATAATATATAGGGATAGACATAGATATATAGATATATATAATAGATATATATGATATATAGACATGTATATATATGAATATATATAGATATATATATGATATATATCTATATATATATATAGATCATATACAGTATATATATATATATAGAATATATATATATATTGTATATGTATATATATGAATATTTATATATAATAAAACACATCTATATAATTATGATGTCATCTGATTCTGAAATCTAGTTCGACCGGTCCACCAGAAAGATGACCGGTTCGCCGTATATATATATATAATATATACATAGATAGATATAGTATAGATAGAGATAGATAGAGATATAGAAGAGAGAGAGAGAGAGAGATAGATGAGAATATAGAGTATGGAGACATGTAGAGATATATGTAGAGAGAGAGATAGAGTATGTATAGATATAGATATATAGATGTAAAACATGGATAGAGATGATAGAGATAGAGAAGATAGATATAATAGATAGAGATAGAGATGAGATATAAGAGAGAGGTAGAGATAAGAGATATGATAAGGATACAGAGAATAGATGTATATATGAGAGATATAGAGATTAGGATAGAGAGATATGATATACATTTAGAGAGAGAATAGGAGAGATATAGAGGTATACATGTATATATATGGATACATGTAGATACATGTATATAGATACAGATATATAGATATATATATATAGATAGTATAGATATATATAGATAGATAGATATATATATATGTAGATGTAGAGTATGTATGTGAGATATAATAAAACACATCTATAAATTATGATGTCATCTGATTCTGAAATCTAGTTCGACCGGTCCACCAGAAAGATGACTGGTCGCCGTTTATATATGAGAGATATATAGAATAGATAAGAGAGAGATAGAGAGAGAGATAAGATAGAGAGAGAGAGAGAGAGATAGAGAGGAGACACAGAGAGAGAGAGGAGACACACAGAGATAGAGAGAAGAGAGATAGAGAGTAGAGAGATAGATAGTATAAGAGATAGATATATAGATGGGTACAGATGATAGATAGATAGATAGAGATATATATACATAGATATATATAGATCAGAGATATAGATAATATATATGTGTATATATATATATATGTATATATTATATCATATATATGTATACATGTATATCTATGTATACATGCTATACATGTTATATATACATGTATATATATATATATAGGTAGATATATGTATATATATATACATGTATAGATATGGATACATGTATAACATGTATATATATACAATATATATATAGAGGTAGATATATATATATATAAGATATATGTATATATCTAGATATATAGACATGAACGACATAGATATAGATACATGATACAGATAGTATAGATAGATATATAGATATATAGATATATAGATATAGATAGAGATGATAGATATAGATATTATATATATATATATAGGGTATATATATATATATATATATATATCTATAGATATATTAATATGTATATGTAATATATATATATATAATATAGTATATATATATATATATATATAGTATATATATATATATATATATATATATATATATATATATATATATATATATATATATGATGGTTTCTGAGAAAACCAATAGTTATGTCAAAACCAAAGGAAACCATAAAAACCAATAACATAATTCATAAATTTTATGTTATTTCAATTGTAAAAATGTTATTTAATTATTTGTTACATATATGTTAAACAAAAATACGAGAATGAAAAGTCTTACGTATACGTAAAACTATGTCGAATGTAAAATGGTTGCGTATACATGACCTCTATGTGACGTATATGTAAAACCATGCTATGGTTTTTCATTTGATCCATACCCATATCAATATAACACACACAAATATAAAGGGTAGTGATAAAAAACTTATAAGCTATGTGACTAGTTTCATTGGTTTTCTCTAGTTTTCACTTAAAATTATGGTTTTCTTAGGATCTCTCTCTCTCTCTCGCTATATATATATAATATATATATATATATATATATTATATATATATAGTATATATATAGATATATATATAATTATATATAATATATATAATATATATATATATATATATATATATATAGGGGAGGGATCAAATGAAAACCATGTTTATAATTGAAAACCATGAAAACTAACCTCAACCAATCATACATTTTAGTTTTTATCTTTTTAATTTTTACTCTAAAGGGTGTGTGTGTAATTTTAAGTGTGTCTAATTATGGTAATTTTGAACTCTTTGACTTAATCACGTA
Organism: Flaveria ramosissima; assembly: GCA_025215565.1. Classification (NCBI taxonomy): domain Eukaryota; kingdom Viridiplantae; phylum Streptophyta; class Magnoliopsida; order Asterales; family Asteraceae; genus Flaveria; species Flaveria ramosissima. The sequence goes on from CM046036.1 coordinate 66,052,874, forward strand.
CTTTTCTCCTTATAAATTAAAAGTATGTTTAATCTATAAATTTTATTTTGAAGAATAATTTGTTCTTTTCATCTTCAATTATATGTTTTTTTGTAATCAATTATTAAAGATATTTCATTTAAGAGCGGAAATTTTATCTCGAACTTGAAATATCGGTCGAAGACCACTAACTTTTTGACTTATGCAATTTACGTTAATTTAGTCTTTTCTTATGTGATTCTTCTAATATTTAAAGATTCGTTCATATGAAAATCATCATGGATGCATTCACTTATGGTTTATAAATAGTTTTAACTTTAAAGTTTTTGTTTGTTTTTCGATAGATTATATATAGAAACATAATTATAGTTATTTACCTTATAATAATAATTAGTAGTAGTAGTAGTATTAATATGTTAAATAATATGTCATTAACTAATATATTTACATAATAATTAACTAATTTAACTCACAATATGCCCCTATAAAATGTTAGTATTATTGTTGTTATAAATATGAAGATATATATATTAGTTATATATTTAAATATTTAAATAAAATAAAACTTAATTTAAATAGTAACTAGTTATAAAAATATAATTAGTAAATATAAATTTAAATGGCAATTTATAGTATCATAAATAAAATAAAAGTTAATGAAATTAAATAATATCATTTATAAAATAATGTGTTAATAATTGTATTAAATAATATATTAATTACAATAAGTTAATTAAATAGGGGGCAAAAGTTAAACTATTGCATAAAGCACTTGTATTCTATGCTTAAAATGTTGTATTAGGCGTCTTACATTTTGAATTATATTACTATCTTGTCATCCTAAGATATATTTATCATATAGTGGTTTGTTTTGTATGATGCGACGGGTGTCACCGAGTCTCACTTGAAAAGCACTATCTACCCAAGCTGACTTAAACATTAATTATATTTGGGTGTTATTGTTATTGTTATTATTATTATTATTATTATTATTATTATTATTATTATTAGGATATTATAGTATATTATTATTATTATTATTATTATTGTATTATTATTATTATTTATTATAGTTAGTTATTATTAGTATAGTATTATCATTATTATCATTATTATTACTATCATTATTAATATAATATAATATTATTAATATTATTATTATTATTATTATTATTATTATTATTATTATTATTATATTATTATTATTATTATTATAACTTTGTAATATTTAGTAATTATATACTTGTGTATATAAATAAGATAATACTTAATTTTAATAAGATATTAGTTATTATAAATAGTAAAGGTAAATTTAATTATTATTTTAAAAGCATTGTTTATAAGATACTACTTACTTTAATGAATTAAATAATGTATTAGTTAGAAGAAGTATACTTAATGAGGGCAATTTTGAAATTAATGCATAACACACTTGTATATTGTGCTTAAAAAGTTGTCTTAGTGTCTTATATTTTAAGTAAAATTACAATTATATTCTGCCTAAATGTTTTATATAGTAATATAGATTAACTAGGCTATTACATATTATAGGCATTGAATAATAAAAATATAAAATAATTACAAATTTATATTTATAATTATAAAATGATACTTCAAATATGATATGATTATAATTTCTTATAACTAGCTACTTTAAGTAATAAAACAATAATGTTATTTTTTTCTCTTTATATATATATGTATATATATATATGTATATATATAGATAAGATGAGAGATATATATATATGATATAAGATTTAGAGGGAGATATATATGAGATTAGATATAAGAGACATAGTAGATATTATATATACATATGTGTATTATATATATACAGAGTAGATATGTATAGATATACAGATGGTATATATAACATATGGGGTAGATATGATATATGATAATATAGAGATTATATAGAGATAGATATAGATAGATATAGATATACTATAGATACAGAGGTATATATATACATATACATATAATATACACACACACACATAATATAGATATATATAATATTATAATATATATATATATATATATATATATATACATAGTTTTCTAGTAGTTATTTATTTTAACCTTTTGTTTAAAAAAATTGTATTTAAATGTCAACTTTAAAAAAGTTCGTTATAATAGAAAAACCATATTTTTTTAACAATTTTGATTTAAAAATGTGTTTTCTAATAAAAAAAAGTCAGGTTTTACAATTTATTAGAAATGCTACGAATAATATCATTAGTATTTAATACAAATAATATTGTCAAGCGCGGGCTAAAGGGATTTCTTCAAGCGTAGTGTTATGATTCCTGACGATGTCTGTTGTTTTATGAAGATGTTTTTTTTAGCTTCTCCTTCTTGACGACTCTGCTCCGGAAAACTATCAAGGTTAAATATTCGGGTTTAGGTTGTGGTTATTAATTATTGGGAAACAGTGGCGGAGCTTGGACACTTACATAGATGGGGGGAGGCGGGGGCAAATTAAATTTTTTTAGGGAGCTGACTCATTATATATAAAAAAATTTACACTACTAGACAAAAATGTATACTACCGGATCATAAACTAACATTACTGACGAAAAAAAATTCTCCCTTGTTGAAAACATCAAGTATTACGTGATGAGACGTCTCTTGAAAGTTGTATGAATTTCCTTGAATTGATCAGGTTGCATGATAGACTAGTGAAGCACAAAGTTGGGTTCAAGATGAAGTGTACCAGGTTAGTGAAGTGGTTCGTCTAAGATTAATTATAAATTGTAAAGGAGGAACAAGTACCTCCACGTGTAGCTATAGGTGATGAAATAAACTGGTTGAATTCGCATATGGTAGTGGATGAAATGGGTGGTTTCAACAAGGTCACTAAAGGAGAGAAATATGACATTATGGTAATCAAACTTGGTCATAATGAAATCATCATAACAACATGAAACACATACATAGCCCAAAATCAAACCCCACCCGCAACATACACACATACATACATACGGGTATAAAACCCAACTTTTATAAAACATTCAAACATGCATCTCCAGCCCCAAAATCAACTAAAACAAGTAAAAAGCGGGTTCTAGAACTCACCTTAGCAGCCTCTTGGGTAAGACTTCCTTCAATACCCGTTTGCTACAAGTTCTCACCTAGAAAACCACTTGAAACACATACCCGAACACACATAAGCATACAACCGCGGATAAAACCAGTTAAGAACACCATAAACACACGAATTCTTAGCTTGAATTCGCACTTTTCTCTTTGTTCTTCTTCAACCCGAGCTCTGCTCTTTCTCTCTCTAGAATCCGATCTTCAAAAAGGTGAAAAGTGGCATGGCATGGGCGGCCATGCTACTTTTGTACAAAAATAAATAAATTTTGTACCTTTTGACACGTTTAGTCCCTCTACTTGGGCTTTATAACTTTTCTTTCTTATTCTTCACTTTTTCATTCTTTCTTCCCATGAAGAAATAACCGGGCGTTACAGTTACATATACGTAATAGATCAATGAGTATAACAAATATTGTAATCCAAATAAAGCTAGGTTATGTATAATTAACAGGTCAATAATCACGACATAATAGTAATATATAGTAATAATATATTTTTTGTTTCACGTATTCCTAACCGTAATAAGACGTGGTTTTATGTTGTAATATATATATATATATTATATTAATATAATATATATATATATATATAGATATATATATAATATATATATATATATATATATATATATATATATATATATATAACTCAAAATAATTTTAAGTCCAACACTGTGATTCATCGTCTGAACCATCATTAAATTCAATAAACTACAAATAAAATTATAAGATATAAAAATTCAGTTCGACTCGGTTCCTGGTCCGCTCACCGAACTGGTCCGAACCGGCCGGTTCTTTGGTTACAAAACGAATTGGGATGAATTAGACCGGTAGCCGGTCTAAATTCCAGTCGAATCGGTTCAACCTGCCGCCCAATTCGATTCAGAAAACATAATTCGTAAAGAGATGGAGAAAAGAACCGGACAAACCGGTATGATGAGAGTGATTCCGTCTATCAGATGATATTACCACATTTTTAGTTAAAAGTGACATTTTTTATGGTGTTAATGGAATTTCATATCAAAATGAACACGTGCTACCTAACACACAAGAAGACCTTTGTTTAAAATAATGAAAAAATTGTCATTGAACGCATTTGAAGGTATCGTCGACCAACGTGATCTTTTTTTAACATAAAAATACAGCTAATAAGATATTTAGTACACCACAAAATGTGGAATAATATCTTTTTCAACATTTTTTACTTGATACTAATAAGAATTGTATTTATTAGTTCTGATTGCAGTCAAGAGTATCATCATCCCCAATTTAATTTGTATAATATGCGATTGAGTGTAAATTATTTCAAAGTGTCCATGTGCGTGAGCTTTCCATTCATCTCCGTCTGTGTGAACGCATGCGGAATCCGTTTTAATATATTACTAGTGTTAGACCCGCGCTTCGCCGCGGTTTGATTTGAAGCATATAAAATAACATCGTAATTATAGTTTTTGAGATTATCATGATTTCCGTGAGTTCAACTATATATGCACTCGGATTGTCGCTACACATGTTTTAATGATTCATTATTATATTGTCATGATAGAATTATCGAACATTAAATTGTTATAGATACAATAACACGACAAACACGATATTATATTGTAACTTATATAATAACACAAATATTATAGTTGTTGTTGTTATAGTTATTAACCTTATAATAATAATTAGTAGTAGTACAAGTAGTAGTATTAATATGTTAAATAATATGTCATTAACTAATATATTTACATCAATAATTAAATAATTTAACTCACAATATGCCCCTATAAAATGTTAGTATTATTGTTGTTATAAATATGAAGATATATATATTTGTTATATATTTAAATATTTAAATAAAATAAAACTTAATTTAAATAGTAACTAGTTATAAAAATATAATTAGTAAATATAAATTTAAATGGCAATTTATAGTATCATAAATAAAATAAAAGTTAATGAAATTAAATAATATCGTTTATAAAATAATGTGTTAATAATTGTATTAAATAATATATTAATTACAAGAAGTTAATTAAATAAGGGGCAAAAGTTAAACTATTGCATAAAGCACTTGTATTCTATGCTTAAAATGTTATATCAGGCGTTTTACACTTTGAATTATATTATTATCTTGTCATCGTAAGATATATTTATCATACAGTGGTTTGTTTTGTACGATGCGACGGTGTCACTGAGTCTCACTTAAAAAGCACTACCTAACCCAAGCTACTTAAACATTAATTATAGGTGGTGGGGTTATTGTTATTGTTAGTATATTAGGAGATTATTATTATTATTAGATTATTATGATTATTAGGACATTATTATTATTATATTATTATTATTATTATATTATTATTATTATTATTATTATTATTATTATTTATTATTATTATTATTATTATTATTATAACTTTGTAATATTAGTAATTATATATTATTTATATAAAAAGATAATACTTAATTTTAATAAGATATAGTTATAAATATATAAATAGTAAATGTAAATTTAATTATTATTTTAAAAGCATTGTTAATAAGATACTACTTACTTTAATGAATTAAATAATATATTAGTTAGAAGAAGTATACTTAATGAGGGAAATTTCGAAATTAATGCATAACACACTTGTATAGTGGCTTATAAAGGTGTCTTAGTGTCTTATATTTTAAGTAAAATTACAATTATATTATGCCTAAATATTTTATATAGTAGTATAGCTAGTAACTAGGCTATTACATAGTATAGGCATTGAATAATAAAAATATAAATAATTACAAATATATATTTATAATTATAAAATGATACTTCAAAATGATAGGATTAATTTTCTTATAACTAGCTACTTTAAGTAATAAAACAATAATGTTATTTTTTTCTCGGATATACATAGAGATATATATATAGGGGAAGATAGAGAGAGATAGAGATAGAGATAGATATATATATATAGAAGAGGGTATGTATATATAGTAGATAGGTATAGATATACATAGATATATGTATATATATACATAGGTATAATATATATATACATATGGTATATAGAGAGAGATATCTATATATATATACCATGGATATAGATATATATATATATATATATATATATATAGACGTATGGGTATATATACACATATGTATTTGTATATAATACATATGTATATATTATACATGTGGATATTCTTATATACATATGTAGATATATAGAAGATATATATATATTATATATACATATGTATAGATATATATATATTATATATATATATATAGATAGATATATATAGATACTATATATATATATATATATATATAGTTTATCTAGTAGTTATTTATTTTGACCTTTTCTTTAAAAAACTTTGTTTTAAATGTCATCTTTAAAAAAGTTCGTTATAATAGAAAAACCATATTTTTTAACAATTTTGATTTAAAAATGTGTTTTCTAATAAAAAAAAGTCAGGTTTTACAATATATTAGAAAGCTACGAATAATATCATTAGTATTTAATACAAATAATATTGTCAAGCGCGCGGGCTAAAGGGATTTCTTCAAGCGTAGTGTTATGATTCCTGACGATGTCTGTTGTTTTATGAAGATGTTTTTTTAGCTTCTCCTTCTTGACGACTCTGCTCCGGAAAACTATCAAGGTTAAATATTCGGGTTTAGGTTGTGGTTATTAATTATCGGGAAACAGTGGCGGAGCTTGGACACTTACATAGATGGGGGGAGGCGGGGGCAAATTAAATTTTTTTAGGGAGCGGACTCATTATATATAAAAAAATTTACACTACTAGACAAAAATGTATACTACCGGATCATAAACTAACATTACTGACGAAAAAAAAAATTCTCCCTTGTTGAAAACATCAAGTATTACGTGATGAGACGTCTCTTGAAAGTTGTATGAATTTCCTTGAATTGATCAGGTTGCATGATAGACTAGTGAAGCACAAAGTTGGGTTCAAGATGAAGTGTACCAGGTTAGTGAAGTGGTTCGTCTAAGATTAATTATAAATTGTAAAGGGGGAACAAGTACGACAAGGTCACTAAATGGATGAAATGGGTGGTTTCAACAAGGTCACTAAAGGAGAGAAATATGACATTATGGTAATCAAACTTGGTCATAATGAAATCATCATTATCAGCTATATATTAGACTGTTTCAAGAACGACCCGTCTATATATGAAATCATCATCAATTAGTGTCAAGTTTTATGACAACCCTAAATATAGGATTTCATACGTTAATATATTTTAAATGAACCATCACTACGCTACATTTGGCTAACTCATATAAACCATATATGTTTATGTACGTACATGTGTAATATACGTATGCATGTTTTCATACATGTTTTACTTATGCATGTACCATCTTTTGTTAAAATACATATGTATATTATATGTCTATGTGAATATATGTGTTACTCATTGCATGCTTGCATGCATGCACAAGAATTTACGTGTGCATGTACTCAAAAACATAATTCTTTGATATGGAACCATATATGATCAAAATACATCAACAATACAACATCAAACAAACCAAATACAACCCAACCAAACACCTCAATACAAAGGTAACATCAAGAGAACTTGACATCAACACAAATCTAAACAAATCTCTTACACTTAAACCTTAAACCAAAGTACCATCTAAGATCAAGAACCGGCTCATTAGCACCCTTAAACACCCGATTTAAGAGGTGATTAACACCTCAAATCGGCCAAGACACCTCACCACCCCATCAAACCGCCACCTAGCTCTAAGGGGCACTCACCATGCCTTATCTCTTGCCACCTTGTAAGCCTAGTATCCTAGGGTAATGATGATGCTTTAATGGCAGCCGACCTCTCCCCCTTATTTGAAGCTTTCGGTTGAAAGAACACACCACCATCACACCGATCACCACACCAACAATCCCTCAAAAACTCTCGGTCCCCACTACCATAACCATACGCCACCACCATCTCCACCCCCACTCCTCACCTCACGGACACCTCACACCACCACCATCATCTCCACTCTCGGTCATCACCATAACAACCGCTTGTCATCACCATTTCCTACACACCTCTCGGTTCTAATAGCAACAACATCCAAGCCTTGTGTAAACACCACCTCCCGAAGATTATCAAGAACACCAAAACCAAGCGGATCATAGGCCATCTTCACCATCTTCTCATACTCTCCCTCTGTCAAAATCAAGGTTCTAAAGTCTAAACCCTACTTAATTAAGGTTACAAAAGTTAAACATGTGTTTAAATAAACACATGTGACTAACCCTTTTTAATTTAACACTCAAGATTTTCATAAAAACACATATATCAAACTTATTTTTCAGACAATAAGAAATTTTTTTTTAAGAATCTGAAATAAACAAAGCAAACCTTAAATATCAAATTTATAAGAGGAAATTATCAATAAAAGGGTTAAAAACCTAGATATAACTTGTTAAAATCAGTTTATCATGTTAATGAGTATGATTGTGGGAACAAACATTGAAAATATGTTTAGAATATTGGGAAATATAGTTCTGTAAATTTTGGTGCCATTCCTATAAGTAAATTAATTTATATAAACTATTTAAGTATTTAAAAGGAAAAATCATGCTGGAAGAACCGACCCTGCCAAATGTGTGGAAATATTATATATTGACTATTACAATTTATAGACCTTACTGAAAAAGTTCCGTGACCTAATTCAAAGATATGTTCAAGTTATGAATTTTTAAATATTCTGCCAACTGAAAATCGGGAAAAATACTTAAACTGTGAAATAAATTATGATAATTTATGGAAAATATGAAAATTAGATTAAAACACTCTGTGTAAAAATGAGATTTTTTGGGCATATTCTGGTACTTTTACTAAATAATGGTAAAATGTGAAAAATCGTAAAAATTGACTCTGCTATAAGTTAGAATATAAGAAAATTTTGAGAAACTATAAAAATTATGAAAATTATACTGACCAAGTTTGGATATTCTTAGAGGCCCGATGGTATTTCTAAGGAATTATTTAAATAATGTAAAAATTATAGAAAATAAGCTGAAAATAATAATGAAATGAAATATTACTATATTATGTCTAATATTAGAATCTACCTACTGTAAAAATTTCGTGATGTGTACATTAGCATAACTTCTAAAATAAATTTTATAGTTTGAGGTGCTAAAAATGTTAAAGAAAAATATATTTTTCTAAACTATAAATTTTTTTTTGTTTATAGGTTATCATTGGGAGTAAAAGGTGAGATTCATAGCCCCATTTTATTTTTATAAACTTTTGGGGGAAAACATACTATTTTTAAGAATTGATGCATTATTGAGATTTTTGAGATTTACTGTTATTTTTGTTACAACCATTAATTCGGATGTGGAACCGTTAGATAATATTGGTAACGCTACTTAGGAAAATATATCCTGCACCAACAGGATGAGTGTTGTGATGCTATATTATCTGATTTATAAATTATGTTAAGACAGTTATGAATGATCTGATTATTAACTAAGGTGTGGTTGTATCTGATGCATCAATACTATTTTGTTTAAGATAAACCTGTGAACTCATCAACTTTGTGTTGACTGTTTTGAGTATGCTTTTTCAGGAGTTCATCATGACTAACAACTTAATGTTCTCTTTTGATGTGTATAATGGCTGGGGAGAGATAGTGGGAAAAGTTTGTGTAAATCTGACAGTTAACCTGTATGACCTCAGTGTATCGGTGGATGCTCATTTCCATCGTCTCTGAAGATGTAGCTGTTAGATCATTATGATGTAATAGGATTATATTATTTCAAATTTTGACTGTTATGATTTAATGTAATCCTAACCTTAATGTTATGTTATGAATCATGTTATGTTTATGTGTTATCTGTTTTAAAATTTGTAAATCAATGAGTTCTGAACAAACAAGTCACTCCCTAAGCATTTCACGCTTCCACCGGGATGTGACAAGTTTGTTCAATTATTATCAGCTCTATAATGAGTTTCGTTTGATTCAATTAACGTGAAGAAGCGTTGACATCATTGTGATCACTACCTTAAGTTTGATTCTAAGGATTATCTTGAATCTGAGAACTTCAACACCACAAACATATTTAACCTACTCATAATATTAATAAAATTTACACTGACACGTCAAAAACGGGGCTCGAACCCTTAACCTCAAGAGGAGTTCCACCACTATAACTTCAAATAGTGTTAGCTCCAAACCCAGCCTTGATTTACTCACTAAATTAGGTTTTTATGTCACTACAACAATATGGTCATACGTAGACGTCCCGTATACCAATGATACGTGTCATCAAAACACGTGACCATGTAGCAATGACATGTCATTGGTACATGGGTTCTCCCAAGTCTGACTTGTAAAAGCTATACTGACAATATGTCATCGGTACGGACTTGGCAGGATGAGCGAAAAAATGAGCGCCTTTTCTAAAATTAACATGTTTCAATGACTTGTCGTTGTTATACGTAATTTTTTTCACTTTATTATCCATCTGATCACGAGGATAGAAAACGACGCCGTTAACCATACCTTATGTCGACGACACGTTGTTGGTATAGGGTCCTTTTATTATTCATCTTCTATTTTATTATCATTATTTTTTTTGAAATCTGTAAAAGGTCACCCTTTGCCGACGACAGTCGTCGATATAGGTGTTTTTTTAATTTTCTTAATTAAATGCTACATCGTTTTCTTAGTGATGTATTAGCGAAGACATGGCCTGCGTTCACATAAATCAATCCAGAATCTCATTTGGTCATATTTTTCACCCCAAAAACCACAAAACACTCTCTTCCCCTCCTCTTGGTTCGTAATCCAGTTTTCACCAAAATCAAGTATTTTGAAGGTAAGATTCATGACTTTTAGTTTTTTAAGTTTTTTATACCAAAATCAAAATCAAATCTCACAAGCTTATTCCATAAGTTTTCTTTATTTTTAGTGTAACACCCGGATATTTTCTTTGAAGCCGATGAAAAAAGAAAAAGAAATAAAATCCACAGTCGAGGGACCAAACTTGCCAAACGGAAAAAGTTGTATGAGTGGGGGTATAAGAGGGGGGAAGGCAACCCACACCCTCTCCCACACTCACAATTTTCGGGTATAGAGAGAAAAGAGGAAGAAAAGTGGTCTCAAGCTTGGTTTTCGTGGATTTGAGCGTGAAAGTTGAAGTGTAGCGGGTTGGATCGAAGCTTTACTCGACGGGGTTGTTTGTGTGAGTTCTAGGACCCCTCTTTTACACATTTTCTACTGATTTGGGGCTGGAACACATCTAAAAACCCGTTTTTGAAGTGTGTGTGTTGAACCAGTGTGTATGTGTTTGTGTGTGATTCGAGTGGGGTTTGATTTCGGGCTTGTGTGTGCTTGAATGATGTTGTGGTAGGTGTTTCTAAGGTTTAGGATGGTTGATTTGAGCGTAGAACAGGTTTGGGTGAGCTTGGAGGCCGAAAATGGCAGTTTGCGTTCAGGATGAACTGTATTCTGCATCAGCTAGGGCTAGGCAACCGAATGGCATGCGACTGGAGCCCATACGGCCGAAAGGCATGCGAATGGGGTCCATGCGCATGGAAGTCATACGACTGAAGTTCATGCGCCAGCAAGGTATGCGATTGAAGAATATACGACTGAGGTCCATGCCCCTGGAGACCATGCGACCGAGGTTCATTCGCACGAAGGGTATGCGACTGAAGCCCATGTGCCTGAAGTCATGCGACTGAAGGCCATACGCATGAAAGCTATGCGACTGAGAGTCCATACGCATAGGTATCCATTCGCCCATAGTATTCATCTGCATAAGGTTCATTCGCCTGATGTCCATTCGCCTAAGTGTTCAGTCGCCTGGGAGGCCATGCGACTGAAGGGTGTCCATACGCCCAAATAGGGTTCATACGCCCGGAAGAACAATGGTTTATTTTCTGACTTTCGAGGGAAAATGCAGATGTGGGTTTTGACTAGGGAGGTTCCCGGAGGTTCGTGTAAGTTGACTTTTGAGGTCAAAGATGATACGTTGGGCATGTATGATGTATGAGTGATGCTTATGCATGATGGTACGTATGTGGTATGTTATGTATGTATGATGGTGTCTTGTATGGCGATGTTTTGTGTAATTATGTTTATGTTTATGTTCCTGTTATGTATGTGTATCTTTCCCATGGCTTTACATGTATAGTTGTGAAAGAAATGATGAAGTATTATGTAAAGTAAAGTGGAAGATAACGAAAAGAGGAACATGATGAATGAATGAATGCATGCATGAATGAATGAATGAGAGTAAGAATGGCTTGCAAGTAAAAGAAAGGAGGCTCACAACTCATTGAGAGTTGTTAGCTCAACTGTCTGTGTATTTACAGCGTGCGATCTTGGCTAACTCGTAAGGGACCATAGACACAGTAAGAGTTTAGTCTTGGTGACTGCTCCGATACGTGCGATGTGGTATTCACTGTGTGCTATGTAGCGTGCGATTTTGGCTAACTCATGTGGGTTCATACACACAGTAGGGGTTCAGTTTTGGTAATTGCCCTGATACGTGCGATGTGGTATTCACTATGTGCTATGTAGCATGCGATTTTGGCTAACCCATGAGACAGCGTGCGATTTTGGCTAAACCCCTAAGAGTTCACACACACAGGGGGAGTCTGTCCTAGTGACCACTCCATTTGTGCGATTTGTGCGATATGTACGATGGGTACGAAGATACGAAAGTGCGAAATGTGCAAACGTGAGATATGTGTGATATCAACGAACATAAGAAAAAGAAGTTATGAACGAATGAAGCGAATGATAAAGTACCGTGCGATGATTAATGAATGGAAGAATGTAACGAACGTAATGGAAGATAATAATTATATTATCTGTACGTATGTATGTTGTGTGATCGCGTATGAAATTAACGGATGGCTTTAAAAAGGAAGTAAAGTATGTTTTATTTAAAACTAGAACTCACTCAGCAACGCTGACTTTTATGTGTTTCCAGTTGGCAGGTAATGGTTGCTGAGGATGGCACGGGGCGGCTACTCAGCTCTTTTGGATGGCATTCTTTTGTTTAATGTATTTGAATTGTAATGCAAACGAACGATGTTTTGAAATAAACGATTGTATTATTTTGCAAAAGCTTTTATGATGAAATGGAATGTTGTTTCTAGGTTTCCACTGCAATGTTTTATTTAAGTTAATGTAATTATATGTTTTATGTGCGATGATTGGCCAACTGTAAGCGTCCCGGGAACGGGGCCATACATTTAGGTGATAATTAAGGGTGAAATTCTAGGAAGCCTGTCAAGGTATGGAAATTGTTTAATGTTTATATTTTTAGTGTTTTTAAGTGATTATGTTTAAGTGATCATGGTTTGAATATAAACCCAATACATCATCGTCGTCATATTTTTCTTTAGAGTTTATCAACGTATTAAGAGCGTCAGCATCCTTTAAATGAATATTCTTACACTACTTGTATAGTTAATGATGTTAGATTTATGGTAGTCGTGATGTTTTATGCACTACTCAAAACAGTGGTATTGTTTCCATATGAGAAGATGATGTTCCTTTTTTTTTCTCAGAGAATCTTCTCAAACCACCAACTATTGGAGGATATATTATTGAAGATGTTCACCATTGAAAACTATAGGATCATCCAACTATGAGTGTTGTTAACAAGATATATTGCATGACACTCAATCATCTGATTATAACTTGGATTTCGACTCAGGCTATGAAGTTGGTGAATCAAGTGAAAAATTCATTGATGATGAGATAGATGTCTTCCAAGACACTCAATCAGAAAGATTTGGCAAGATGGTTGTCGACTTAGGTACTTACCTATGAAACAACTTTAGATGTTGGTGGTGACGCAAGTTATATTGATGATGAAAGTTTCATTGATGATGATTAAGAAGATGAAGATTAAGATGAATACAATTCAAATGAAGAAGATTTGATAACGAAGATGACAACAATGACGAAGTTGTAGACACATGTTATTGTAGTGATGATCTCGATTAATATATGTTTATTTTTAGATAGGCTTATTATCTATGTTTATTACATGTTTATGACATGTTAGTCTATTGCTTATTAATTATTAATGTTTATTATTTATTTTGGTTGAAGCATTATAGTGTTAAAGCACATGGTGGGGACGGTACAGATTTACCACTTTATAACGATCCAAATAGGATCCTAATGGGTTACGAGTCTTGCAAGAGTCTTGTAAGTTATTTGTTACGGTTAAATATATGTCTTTATATTGAATACAATATTAGTTACCTAAGTTTTAAATGACATATATCAATGTAACCCAACCAACACAAAAAAACGCTCAAAAGGAAAAAGAATATTAATTATTTGAACATTTTGAGCAAAACCAAGGTAAATAACTATCATTTGAAATTGAAAGCAAGATGGCATAATATAGGTTTGATAGATAGCACAGCTTGGATTTTATAAGGTTATCTAGTTGAAAATATTGTTCCTTTCTGTTAATCTAGTTGGCAAGTTGTCCTTGACGAGTTTACAAGCCATATTTTAACACTTTTTGTAACTATACAATGTAATGTTTTATTTGTATTTTAGTTACATAAGTGTTATTTTTTTAATTACTTTTTTTGTAGGAGTATTTTGATCTCTTTAGATGTAAAGATACAAAACAATGGGAAGGCATAAGGCTTAGAACCAATGCCAAGGGTCAAAGAGCCTATAAAGTTTCAAAAACAGTTTTAGAGTCCCATTTTAACAAATTGGACGGTTATGAGGATCTAGAAACGAAATTAACTTGTCCACCTGATGGGTTTGACCTGGAAGCATCAGCTGGTTAATGAGTTGTTCTTAGATTCCTCCTATAAGAGCCACTCTAAGGTTAATAATATAAACAGGTCTAAACAACAATGTTTAAGTTTTCATAGGAGCCAATCATATACGCAGAAACAATATATGAGGAACTATAACTGTTTGTATTATACAAATAAATATTAACCGTCATATCAATACCTCAGTATTTCATTAGATGCGCAAACTCAAGTGCAGAATCAGACTAGGTAAGTATAGTATCTAAGTTATGACACACTTTAATACATTTAGGTTATTCAACAGTTTATTTAAACGGTATAACATTTGAATTTTCCAAATGTTTATTAAAATGGGTCAAAATGAGCCAAACACTTTAATACATTTGAATTATCTAAGTGTTTTTTTAAGAGGTCAAAATGACCCGTACACACTTTAATACACTTGAATTATCCAAGTGTTTGATTAAACGAGTCAAAATGACCCGAACATAATTTAATACATTTAAATTATCCAAGTGTTTGTTTGAACAAGTCAAAATAACCAGAACACACTTGAATTATCAAATTTTTTGTTCAAACGGGTCAAAACGACCAGAACACACTTAAATTATTATCCAAATGTTAGTATTTGGTAATATTGTTACTGTTATTAGTATATGTTGCTATTAATGTTAGATATAGTTCATATAAGTTGATTGAGATTCAGGTATTGTTACCATTAGTAATAATTAGACCTTAAAAGGTTGGTTATGTATTTAACAATAGTTATTCTGCTGAATTTCTACTAAAATATTCAATATTTTTAGTGCATGGAACAATTAAAGATGACTATGTGAGATCCTCTAGCGAGGCCGGTGGTGACTCATTTGTCGTTGATAATATTGGGTGTCTTGAACATGCCTTAGGTCAAAGGCATGGACATATACAAGGTGTTGATCGTATTGTTAGACATCCCACCCTTGAAGTTTGAAGCACATAACCCCCTAAGACAACATTTGCAAGAAGAAATTTTACAACTTAGACAACAAGAACAACAACAAAGTCTAGAAATCCAACTAACAACAGACACAACAAATATAAGAAATGCAAAGAATGCTTTAAGAACAAATAGAAATATGTGTTACTGGCAGCAGCAACGACCTTGTTGTGTAAAACCCGTGCTCGGATCAGCCGGAGGCTGCTCAGCCCTCCTGCAGTCGCGATTCTGCTGTTCAGACGACTGGGTCTGTCATGCGATTGAGTCGTGCGACTGGGTGAGTCGTGCGACTGAGCCATGCGTCTGAGTCAATCGTGCGACTGAGTTGTGCGAGTGGGTGTGTTGTGCGACTGAGTCGTGCGACTATGTGTATGTGTGCGAATGAGTCATGCGTGCGAATGAATGTGTGCGACTGTACGTGTATCGCACGATTGAATTCCAGTCGCACGAATGAAGGTTCAATCGTACGAATGTAGCTGATTCGTACGAATGAAGGTTGATTCGTGCGTATGGAGGTTGAGTCGTGCGATTGAGTGTTGTGTGGTACGACTGAATGCCAGTCGTACGAATGAAGGTTCAATCGTACGAATGAAGCTGATTCGTACGAATGAAGCTGATTCGTACGAATGAGGGTTGATTCGTGCGAATGAGGGTTGATTCGTGCGAATGGAGTGTTGAGTTGTGCATTTGGTCCTGTTGTGCGATTGAAGTTGTTGTGTGTGAGTTTCTCCTTGTGTGTGGTGTGTGTATGTCGTGTGATGTTAAGGTGACATCGACGCGGTTGCCGTTGCTATTGAAAATATTTAAGTTAACACTATCAAAGTTACTAATTTTATTCCAAACCAAATCAACTTAACATTTTACAATTATCAACAACCGAATTATAACTACTAATATTTACCAAATACTTCTTCAATAACAATGGAACTTTTACTCAAACATCATCAACAGTGGCAACGATGTCTAGTACTTGGATCTACATAAGATCTAATACGTGTGTCTATTTGTGTTTGTTACACGCGACCCAACCAATATAACCCGAACCAACCGAACGTTACTATTTGCTTTATACATATCATTAATGATTATCAATAACTGTCAATAGGTGTTTGACCGTTCATTTGCATACAACATTTGGAACCTTTGATCATTCATACTTACCACCTAACAAGTGAGTTTCATGGCCCCTTTTTATGCTTACAATATTTCAATCATTTACAAACTTGGGGGAAAAGTATGCTCACCCATTTTCAATGCTGTACAATTTACATACAATTTACATATTTGGAATCAACGTGTTACTATTTTGTGAGTACTTATCTGATACATGCTTGAGTCTGCTGTGTGGTACTTTCTTTGCAACTATTTAATTCCAGTGTGGGAACCGACGGATAGGTATTGGTAGTACTACTGGGTTGACACCCCCACCCTTGTTCGTTGGTGTACTAGTTAGTACCATCAGTGGCCAGGAACGGGCCCTTGGGTGAATATATTCCGACAATATCTTTGTGTACGTCGCTAGGTTTGGTTGCAAAGCTCATTGTCATGTGATTTTACTTACTTATAACTGTATACACGGTATTCCACATCATTTACTATACAACATCAATTACTTATTTACTATTTAAACCTACAAGCTCACCAACAATTTTGTTAACCATTTTGAGCATATCTTTTCAGGTGATCATGCAAATTGAGGATCTAGGTGTGCTGTCTTAGTTGAGACCCTAGGATGCATTTTTAAGACTAAACATATTTGGCAAACAATCATTTTGATACAATGTTGTAGTCTGATTAAACAATTACATTCTTTTGATACTTGTTCCCGGGTTGTGGGAATTTACATTACAATGATATCTTGTTTGTCTATGTGAATCATTTAACGTGTTCATGCTTATGGCTATGTTGTCGTGATTATTGACAAGACATGACACAAGTCCCCTTGTTGTCGGGTGTCGTCATGACACGCTTGTCATCATTTATTATATGGCATCTCTATCGCTTACCATGTGTTATGACGATCCCGATCTTGTTACATCCCCGTGTTTCCGCTTTTAGTGGGGGTGTGACAGATTGGTATCAGAGCCATTGGTTATAGAGAATTAGGCAATACGCTTGACCTAGACTATAACCTAGGAACCCTCATGTAGATTTGCATGCTAGGGTCTGTATGCATATTATATCTCGTGTATGTGGTCCTCGTTACTTGATTCGTTTATCTATCTGTTTTGTGATCTTTTCGCCCTGTGAGAGAGCCCTTGTGCTCACTCCTTATGGGATGCTTCTATTGGATCTTCCGTTCCCTCTGCACGTCGAGTTGGTTTATCAAATCCGGGTATTAAACTCGAAGAGATCTTCACAGATCATGCTATTGCGCTTGACCTCGAACATTGAGATTAACCCTAAGGAGGTTATGTCTGAAACCTCGAAAGAGGAAGAGATAGACAACCTCCGCTAGACTAAACGTGATTATATACATGGAATTACAATGATATGATGAACTATTGTTGAGACATTATTGATAGGATCAAATGTACCAATCTATGATGATTTATGAACACAATTCAATGAAATACACACAAAGTAATCAAATCAAGCAAGATATCAACAAAATTCAAGGTTTCATTAATATCAAGCTAAGACAATTACAAAGTATGAAAAGCAGGTTCGAATACAATTCTATTCAACTTGTTCTAAGTCTAAACTATTTATAATGAAACAAAAAATAAAGAAACTAACTAATTACAAAACTAATCCCTATACTATTACAAAATATTAAAAGACAACTAAAGACAACATGTTAATCTTTCTTAGAGCACTAACAATACTCCCCCTAAGATTGACATGGTCTTCTGTCTTCAAAATCTTCAGTCTTTGTCTTTTTTTTCTTTTCTTCCATCTTTAGCTTTATCTTCATCCTTTATCTTCAACTCTTTGTCTTCATCATTCAAATACATCTTCTGGTTCTTCTTTGATCTTAAACATCGGTTTCTGTTTGTACATCTCTAATTCTTTCAAAGCATTTGAAATTGCAGACTTGAATTTACTTGCAAGAATTCCTTGTTTGGGTTTAGCTTCATTCGTCTTAATCTCCATCTGGTTCATTCTCTCCAATGTATCTTTAGAAAGACATGAGATATCAATGTTAGCATATAACTCAATAGGCTTTTAACTTTCCTTTGAGTATACTTCTAGTACCCCTTTTCTTGATATTCTCATGAATTCAATATCTTTAATATTGGCTTTGAGTTTTGATTACCATCTATCACTTTCAGACCAGGAGTTATGACCTTCTCAAAATACTTGTCATAAAATTCAATCATAGAATGTTCTTCCTCAGACTGTAATCCCTTGAGCTTTTTATTATTCCTCAAAGTAACAAAGTACTCTTTATCCTCTTGATCACATCTTGTCTTAAGAAAATTACTTGATCGATCCAATCCTCTTCTTAATAATTATACCAACATCTTGCCACGTTTCGAATCAGAAGGATTGATCGGAGGTAATCTATTCAGCTCTTTCTGATCTTGCACTGGAAGTTTTATGATGCTAGAGTAAAAGTGATATACATCACATACAAAATTTACTCTTGTAAGGATTCCTTAAGTCTGATGCAACCCAAAACATCCAATGTCTCTCTGTAACATGCACTAAGTACTGAAGTATGAAATGCTTCGGAAGTTTTACACAATACTCTAGAAAATACTCTAAGTGTAAAATCTTCCGAAGCCAAGACCAATATCTTCCGAAGCCAAACATGAAGTCTTCCGAAGCCTTAGAGACAAACTCTTCTGAAGCTTCACTCTATGAAGACAGATTTCTTCTGAAGACTTTTAGTATACATGCTTTATCTGATGTACTGTTCCATAAAGCTGGACACCTTTCCGCTGCATCTCTGTAAAGTCACCAACTTACATGAGTTGGTGAAAAGGTCCATGCTTTTGGTAACTGTACATTGAGGTCTAGAGTCTGTAACTTTCTACTTTATGTACTTTATCCTTTTTTGTAATAGATAAGGATGTGAGCTATGGCATGTCATAGTCACAAGGTCAAAAGGCAGATATGCCTTTTGATCCTAAAATTGATTTTGTTAGTTTCTAGTCAATTGTATCCAGCTGGCTTTCAAAGTATAGCCGGCTGTAGGTTGTAGTATAAGTATTCCAAGTTCTTGTATCTTTCTTTATGCTTTGTAATACTTGTTAAAGAACTTGAGAAAGCAATATACTGCCTCCTTGAAACCCAACTCCCTTGTTCTGTCTCTTTACTTTACTTGTGTTCTTTGCATCAATATCTTGGTTAATCCAGTTCACTGTTTGATCAAAGTTTAGTTGCTCTCCTCATTGTGTTGTTGTGTTGTAATTTGTTCAAGCCCTTAATCGGTCCTGCAATTGGTATCAGAGCTTTTCAGGCTCTTGATATAAGATCTCACCATCTTAAGATCCCTCACACACACAAAAACTAAACTCTCCAAATGGCATCCATCTCAAAGACTGATATGGAGACTGGAACCATGAACAAATCCCCACTGATCACTCTTGATGACTTTGACACCTGGTGTATGAGAATGAAAGGTTTCATGAGGTCGTTAGACTCAAGAATGTGGGAATCTGTTGAGAATGGACCTTTCATACCCAGCACTCCTTCTGCTACTGGTGCTGGTATGATTCCAAAAGATGTGGCCAACTACTCTGATGAAGATAGGAAGAGAGTAGAAATTGATAGGAAGGCCATGACTGCTCTTCAGACTGCTCTCCCAAACTCTATGTACAGAGGCTTTAAGAAGTGCAAAACAGCTAAACAGCTGTGGGATGCACTGAAGCTGATGTATAAAGGCTCCTCTGAAGCCAAGGAGAACAAGAAGGATCTCCTGAAGCAACAGTTTGAAAACTTCACCTTCAAAGCAGGTGAAACCATGACTCAACAATACTTCAGGTATGTTGAGATAGTGGATACCCTAGTGGGTGGAGGAGTTCCTCTTGAGAACAGGGACATTGTAAGGAAGTTTATGTCCTCACTTCCTAGGCAATGGACACACTACTGTGTGGTGATCAAGAGGACTGAGAACCTTAAAACTCTTACTCTGACAGAGTTATATGGGATTCTCAGTGGATACCAGATGGAGATGAACATGCAAGGTTCATCTGGCAACTCCAACAATCAAATGGGTTCAGCCCTTCATGTGGTTGAAAGGGATAGCATAGAACCCCAACATCATCTCATATGCTCACCCTACAACACTCACCAAAGGGTCCTTTCATCACCTTCCCGGAGACACCCAGGGAGAACTTCACTCAAGGAAGCCCATTCCAAGAGACAAGTTCTTCTCAAGCCTTTGTGTCTACTGATGAAAGCTATGGGAACTCTCTCTTCACTCTTGAAGACCTGGAATGTATCCATCCAGATGACCTGGAGTACATGGAGATAGTTCAGCAGATGGCTCTCCTCACTCACAGAGCCAAGAAGTTCTACAAGAGAACAGGAAGAAGGTTTCCAAGCAATGCAACCAGTGGAAAGTTTGGGCTGGATAAAAGCAAAGTAAAGTGTTACAACTGTAACCTGATGGGCCACTTTGCTAGGGAGTGTAAGGCACCTAAAACAAATGGTGGCCAAACACAAACCAGACCAAACTACACTGACAAAGCCCCTCAGAATGAGAAGTCAAAGCAACATGCTGCTGTTGCTGTTGAAGAGGGAGGCTTTGACTGGAGCTTTCAGGTGGAAGATGCTTCTCCAAGCCAAGCACTTATGGCAGACCATGATAAAGCCAAGGTATTGGAACATATCTGTACTCCTGAATGCATTGCTAAAGTAAACAGATACAGGTCCTACAACTTAGAAATGAGATCTGATCTTGAGTCATTAAACATATTAAAATAATTTTAGAAAGTCTGAAAATGATTACAAGTTAAAGATAGAGGACTTGGAGAAAACCATTTCAGTACTAAAACATGAACATACAGATTTTAGGACTCAAATCCAGGATCTCATAACTAAGTTGACTGAGTGCCAGGCTGAGCTATCAGCAAAGCCAAGGCAGAGAAGAGTGTTCTTGAAGAAGAGACCTTCAAGAACATGATATCCTCATCCCTACACAACAAAGTGTGCTATCAAAATAGACAGGGACTGGGATCAAATGAGATAGCTCCTCCACACACAATCTTTTCTGTAAGATCTCCTAGGTGTGGAACTTGTGAAGATGAGCTTCCTCTCATAGATCCTATAAGTGAAGAGGATGAAGAAAAGATAGTGAAGAATTCCTCTAAGAAGAGTGAAGAAGAGGATTCTTCCAAGGGCCACTATCCTTTTGAGAAGAAGAAATCTACTGTGATGACCAAATCCAAGAGAAAGAACTTGATCAGGAAGAGCAAGAGAAAAGCAAAGAAGGCTCAAGAGATCAAGGCTACGTCTGATTCTAAGCAGAAACAAGTTTTTATCTCTGCAGGTTTTAAAGTAGTAAGGACTGAAGACATCAACCAAGACTCCTCAGCTAAGAGTCCTGGTTCTTGTTCAAATCATCTCAGTACAAAGAAGAAGACTGAGCTACTGTGTACCACTGCTGCACAGCCTGGACCATCAAACTCCAAGAACAGTTCACAGCCCAAAAGAACTGTCTCAGCATCTACCAAGATGAAGGTGGAGAAGGGATGTGACCAAAGCCAGTTTTGCTCTCATAAGGAGACTCTTTTGAAGAAGAAGATGTTATGTGTCATGTGTGAAAGTACCTCTCACATTGCTAAGGATTGCCCATACAATCCTAAAAGTACTATCCACATGACCAATACAAAGACTTCAAAGAGTTTCAGGAAGTTTCAAGCTTCGGAAGGTAAGTCTGTTTCCTTCGGAAGCTCCAAATCAAAGAAGAAGGTAAATGGAAAAAATTACCTTCGGAAGAAAAAGTGGTCTCGGAAGAAAGGAGTTCTTCCGAAGCACTGAAGTCTGCTGCAGTGACTGTAGAATCTTCCGAAGGTTCAGTCATCAAAACTTGTGAAGTCCCAAAAGCTTCTAAGGTTTTCAAGGTCAAGTCCAAGACTCCAAAGGTGGTGTGGAAGTCTAAGAAAGACCAAATGACTAAAGTTTCTCCATCAACAACAACTGAAGATCCCCCTAGTACAACCATAGGATCTATTACTGTTGCATTACCTTCCATTATACTTAGTGAGCCCAAGACAAGTAAGGCTTGGGTTTCCAAATGTAACTAATCATTTTCTTTGTGCAGGAACAGCTCAAGACAAGCAGGAATGTCTAGATAATTGATAGTGGCTGTTCCAGGCACATGACAGGCAATAGGTCACTACTCCATAACTTTGAGAGAATTGATGGAGGACCAGTTTCTTTTGGAGGAGATGAAGGTGGTTACATTTCAGGAAGGGGCAAGGTCACAAATGGTAAGCTCAGCATTGAGAAGGTAAACTTTGTTAAGGAGCTTGGGTACAATCTTCTGAGTGTATCCCAATTTTGTGATCAGAATCATAACATGCTCTTTACTAAGCATGAGTGCATTGTTCTCAAGCCTGGTGTGGTCATTCCTCATGAGCATATCCTGCTCAGAGCCCCCAGGAAAGGGAACATGTACAAGATGGATTTGCAAGAAACATCTCCCTTTGGAGAAGTTTCATGCTTTCTATCTAAAGCAAATAGTGATGAGTCTTTCCTATGGCATAAAAGAATGTGCCATGTAAACTTTAAGAACATGAATAAATTAATTAAACATGATTTGGTAACTGGAATGCCAAAGAAAGAGTTTACAAGTGATGATCATTGTGTTGCATGCCTGAAAGGGAAGCAACATAAGGTATCTCACAAGCCTAAGGAAAGGAACTCCATCACTACTCCCCTACACTTGTTACATATGGATCTCTTTGGCCCCACCAGTGTAATGAGTCTAGGAAGGACCTCTTATTGTTTAGTGATCATAGATGATTTTACAAGATTCACCTGGGTTTTCTTTCTTAGAACTAAGGATGAAACCCCTGAGATTCTGAAGAATTTCATCTTAAAAGTTGAGAATCAAAGTGATCACAAGGTCAAAACCATAAGATGTGATCAAGGAACTGAATTCAAGAACCAAATCCTTGATACATTTTGTGATGAAAAAGGTATTTCAAGACAATATAGTGCTCCCAGGACTCCTCAGCAAAATGGAGTTGCTGAGAGAAGAAACAGGACACTAATTGAAGCTGCAAGAACTATGTTGTCTGACTCTAAACTGCCCATCACCTTCTGGGCAGAGGCAGTAAACTGCTTGCTATGTGCAAAACAGAGTTTTGGTAGTTAAGACACATGGTAAGACTCCTTATGAACTTTGGCACAAGAGGAAACCTTTCATTGGTTTTCTCAGGTCATTTGGATGTCCCTGCACCATCTTGAATACCAAGGATCAAATTGCCAAGTTTGCTGAGAAATCAGATGATGGACACTTCATTGGATACTCTTCCCAAGCTAAGGCTTATAGAGTATACAATCTCAGAACTAGAATTGTTGAGGAGTCAGCCTATGTGACTTTCAATGAACACACACCCTGTGTGGCTGGTTCTGGTCCTGATTGGCTATTTGATCTTGATTTAGTTACCAACTGTTTTAACAAATCTTGTGAGAATGTTTCAGGATCTGCAGAAAATCTAAATACAGGTGATCCTGATCCAAGATTTGAGCTAGGAAGACCCTCAACTCATACATCTTCAGCTCCAGTTGGACTACTTCAGCAAATGAGGTTTCTATCAGCACAACAATGACAAATTCAGCTGATACATCTGGTATGCCTTCAAATTCCAGCTCAGAGGCTCCTCAACCAGATAAAGATACCTCAATTGTAGAAGACAATAATGGTGATGGTGAAAGTGATCAGGAATTCCTTGATGCTAATAACCACACCATAGATGACAACATCAATGATGTCACGCACTCATTGGATCAAGTTAATCTTGATAAGTGTGGTAATGTGGAGGGTGAATCATCTATGCCAGATCTAAATTTCTCAAATTTGGATCTTTCTCAGCAACTTGCTGTGATCCCTCAGCTAAGGATCAACAAGTCTCACCCCACCACAAACATCATTGGAGATGTTGTCACAGGGGTAAGAACAAGAGGACAAACCCATGAAGCAAATGTTTGTCTTCACTCTTGTTTCTTATCTCAGATAGAGCCAAAGAAATTGATGAAGCTCTAAAGGATGGAAGTTGGGTTAAGCTATGCAACAAGAGCTGCTTCAATTCAAAAGGCAGAAAGTTTAGAACCTTTGTCCTCTTCCTCATGGAAAGACTACCATTGGAACCAAATGGGTTTTTAGGAATAAGAAGGATGATAGAGGAATTATCATCAAGAACAAGGCAAGACTAGTTGTTCAAGGATACACACAAGAAGAAGGGATTGACTACACTGATGTCTTTGCTCTTGTAGCAAGATTAGAAGCTGTTAGGATATTCCTGGCATTTGCTGCATCCAAGAACTTCAAGGTCTTTCAACTTGATGTAAAGTGTGCTTTCTTATATGGAGTGATTGATGAAGAGGTTTATGTCAAACAACCACCTGGTTTTGTAGACCCTGATAATCCTGATTATGTCTGCAAGCTTGACAAAGCTCTTTATGGGCTGCATCAGGCACCCAGGACGTGGTATGAGACACTGTCTGAGTATCTTTGTAAACATGGATACAATAGAGGTACTATAGATGAAACTCTCTTTATCAAAAGACATGGAAATGACTTATTGCTAGTTCAAGTATATGTAGATGACATCATATTTGGTTCAACTAATCCAAAGCTCTGCAAAGACTTTGAGAAGCTTGAAAGATAGATTTGAAATGAGTGCAATGGGAGAACTCAATTTCTTTCTGGGAATTCAAGTGAAGCAAGTTGAAGATGGCATCTTCATAAGTCACTCAAAGTATGTTCAGGACATACTCAAGAGGTTCAACATGACTGATTGTAAGATTGCTAAGACACCCATAGCCAGAAACCACTCCCTTGGACCTGATCTTGAGGGGGAGTGTGTAGATGAACATTTATACAGGGCTATGATTGGGTCTCTTATGTATCTTACAGCTAGCAGGCCTGATATCATGTTTGCTACATGTATTTGTGCAAGATATCAAGCCAACCCTAAGATGTCTCACTTAATCACTGTCAAAAGGATTCTAAGATACCTCAAAGGTGCTTCAACACTTGGTTTATGGTATCCAAAGAATTCTGACTTCAATCTGTATGCTTATACAGATAGTGATTATGGTGGTTGTAACATGACTGCAAAGTCTACATCTGGGGGATGTCAATTCCTTGGTGGAAGGGTTGTCTCATGGCAATGCAAGAAACAATCCTGTGTGTCTATATCAACTGCTGAGGCTGAATACATTGCTGCTGCAAGCTGCTGTGCTCAAGTGCTTTGGATTCAAAATCAGATGCTAGACTATGGATTTAACTTCAAGGAGACTCCTATCCACATAGACAACAATAGTGCTATCTCGATCACTAAGAATCCTGTGCAGCACTCAAGGACCAAACACATCAACATCAGGTATCATTTAATAAAAGATAACTATGAAAATGGATTAATTAAACTAGTCAAAGTTTATACAGATGAACAATATGCTGATCTGTTTACAAAAGCTTTTAATGAATAGAGATTTAAATATCTAATAGCAGCTATTCGGATGATTAACTTTGAGTAGACTTTTTCTTAAAACTAATTCTAATTATTTCTTCTTAAAATATGTGTGTCCTAAGTTGTCTAGTTCATCACTTTCATAAGCTCATGTTTTCTTTGGATATAAAATTTTTTTTGAAGACTTTCCTTAGATTCTTGAAAATTTTCTGATCCTTCGGAAGATAAAATTTTATCTTCGGAAGAAAATCATGTCTTCAAAATAAATAACTGTCTAAGAAAGTTTACCTTCGGAAGAAATCTAAATCTATCTTCTGAAGCTTAAATTCTTATCTCAAACACTTATTTGTTTTTAAGGACTTTTTCCTTCCGAAGCAAAATTAACTCTCGGAAGCTTTGTTGTTACTTATACAAAGCATTCAAGTGTTTCTTTCTCTTCCGAAGCAAAATTATCAAGACTCTCAGGAAAATCTTCCGAATCTATTTTAGCTTCGGAAGCTTTTTCATTAAAACTTCCGAAGATAATTTACCTTCGGAAGCTTTTCGAATTCCAAGAAAACTACTTTTTGAGCAAAAGTAAACTACTTTTTCAAAGGTGGGACCGACTTTTGGATTTCAAATTTTATCCTCTTTCATTAACTTTGGTTCAAATCCCTTTTCACATAAATACCCAACGGTTCCCCCTCTTTCCAACTATCTTCCTCAATTCCACTATTCCTCTAACCTAATTCTCTAAACCGCCTTTGCTTTCTACCTTTCTTCATCTTTAAGTTTCTGAAATGGCCAACCCTAACCATTGATCCTACTCTGTATGAGGATCGTTTGCTTGAATTCTGGAAGACCTGCCAAGAGGTCATCACGGATGGGGAGAAAGCACTGTCTGCCATAGTGCAAGGGAGGATAATCTTCATCACTCCGGCCATCATCAACCATCATTTGCAGCTGGATGATGAAGAAGGTGAGTTGTCCTTCCCGAAGGAAGCTGTTAATCATTCCTTTGAGCAGATGGGCTATGAGGGAGATTTCTCTGTAAAGACCTTCAGGAAAGGGAAGGTCTCATCCCAGTGGAAATACCTGCTCCATGTGGTTATCCACAGCTTGTCTAACAAGCATGGTGGGTGGGACTAGATTCCTGAGGATCTCTCCTTTATAGTTCATGGAATGGTTCAGGGGGTCAAGTTCAGGTACTCTCAATTTGTTTATACTAATTTACTTGCAAACTTGGACTCCTTAGAGTATTACATGTTTCCTAGATATGTTCAACACATTCGTAACTGTGAACTGGGCTCACAGTTGAGGTAAACAAGTAATATTCTTAAATTGGGACAGATGAAGCCCGACATCTTTAAAATCATGAAGAAGCCAACTGTAGGCTTCTCAGGGGTAGAAACAGCCCTAGTCCCCAAAATGTTAGAGCTCATTGCTCAAGGTGACAACCTAGCAACACAAGCTAGTGTTGAACCCACACCTTCTTTTTCTTTACCACTAAAAAGACCACAAATAACCCTCACCTACCAAAGAAAATCCAAACGAACCCCTGCTCAGGCTATTGAGTCTGTGCAGGTCCCCATATACTCACCTTACAGGAGGAAGTGGACACTAGAGCTCCCACTTCCCCTGAGGAGCAAACCACTCCCATTTCTTCACCTATCAGGGCTGAGGTTCCTCATGCTCACCCTGATGAGCTCACAAGCCCAACAGCCTTAAGCCTTCACTCTGAGTCTCAACACTCAAGTGAACAACCTTCAGGGGACAGTTACCATCCCCAGCCTTTAGATCTAAACCAACCAATTCCCAACCTATCCTTCTATACTGATGAAGACTTAGGATTCAGTGAGTACCATGAGTCTCTCTTCTCCTCCCCTACTCAAAGAGAGATGAGTACCTCTGATTCTCTCAGTCTATCCCACATCAGTCACCTGTTACTGAGGTGGACACTTCTGAACATGTTCAGGATGTCCATATGGAAGAGGCTCTCACTTCTGAAAGTGATTACATCATTAAGACCTCAACCATGGCAACTCAGCCCACTGGCATCTCAACTGAGATTGCTAGTGAGCAGAGGAAAACCAGCAGCCAAAAACCTCAAGCTGGTGGTGAGAGAGAGGACTTTGGTCCAATCATCTCATCCCCCAATGATTCTTCTGATGAAGAAGAGGGGAATTTGAGACTAAAGGTGCAAAACTGTCAAAAACATGCTCCTATTTAGTCTCTAAGGTTAGTCACCTTGAATCTCAGGTGACTACCTTACAAAACAGGGTCAATGATCAGCAACTTCAGATTTCATATCTAAAGGAAAAACTAGCTGGGAGACCTTTAAAGAGAGCTCAACCAGGAACACAAGAACCTGTGGAAGTGATTGACTTATCCTCCAGCTCACCTATGCAAGTGGGTGATGCTACCAAAAAGGAGGAGAAAGTTATTGCAGCCACAGAACCTGGGAGTTCTTCACAGAGAATGGACATAGAGGACTCACCATCCTCACTTGCTGTTGTGCATTCTCAGCAACTTCCTCAAGTTCACATTAATGTGGACTCTATAGACTCTATTATCAGGAGTCTCTTTGAGGAAGGGATACCAAGGGCTATGTTATCTCCACTACAAGGAACTTCAAACTACATCATAAGGTGGAGGTATGATGCTAACAGAAGAGCCCTTATCCTTCACAGAGTTCAAGGGCAACAAGAAGTTTTTGATTTTCAAAGCCTGAACTTCTATGAAAGATTGGATCTAGTCAACATGCCACTTGTCAATCCAAGCAACTCAAGACAAGCTGACAGATTGGCTCAAAGAATCCAAGATAGGATCCTTGCAGAGTTCACTCTAAGAAGGAGACTTAGGCAATTAGGCAATGTCATCGGTCAACTGGATGTTGAGGTGGACCCTAAGATTAGTTTCATAGGGGAAACCTTGACTGAAGGCCCAGTGACAGAACCTGAGACCCCTGTCTCATCGTCAACAACTGCTGCAGAGGTTCACACTCCTTCTGAGACACACTGGTGAAGGTGTTTCTCAGCCTCTCTCTGGCCAGAGCATGGAAGCTACACCAAGCAATGAAGGCCAAGCCTCTATCCACCCTGAGTCACAAAGGTCTGTAGGTGACAAAGAGAAAAGGATCATGACTCCTGAGGAAATTGAGGAGGAAGAGAGAGAGAGAGGAAAAGAAAGCTAAGGGGAGAAAGTTCCTCTGGGTCTTCAAACTTCATGCAAGCTGCAATCAGGGCTGCCCCCAGACCAAATACTCAAGATGATGAGTTGAGGGCAGTCAGGATTACTTATTTACAGACCAGGAACTATGATATTGATGAAATCATCTCCCTCCCCTTAGAAGAATTGAATGAACTGGCTGACATGGAAGTGTCAAGAGAGATGAAAGAAAAAGAGGATGCAAGGCTACTTCTCCAATTCAAAGAGGAAAGGAGACAAAAAAGACTCTACAAGCATGCTCCCACTCTCTCTCCAGTTCAAGAAAGTCCTGCACACGAAGATGTGGCTCCACAAGAACCTCAGGTAGACAAAGAAGAAGATAGGATCAAGATTATCAACTACCTGAGTGCCACAGGCTCCTATCAGGCAGATGCACTTCTTCCCTTGTCCTATGACTTCATTGAGTTTGAGTACCTAAAGCAACTTGAACTTGAGCTAGTCAAAGAAAGAAAGACAACTAAAAGGAAGCTAAGGGAAGAAGCTGCAAAGTAAAGAGCCATCATCCAAAAGAGTGTGAAGAAGTCTGCTGATAGACAAAGGATGATGAGCTTCTTGAAGCTATATGGATTCTCCGGAAGGAGACTTGGCCCTATGTCTCTATCCACTATGGATGAGCATATAAGGGTGATCAAGCAGAAGATTAAGATTAGTGAACTGATTGACTTGCACTCTCTTCCAAGTCAAGTCCCACCTGAAGTGGAGGTTAAGTTTGAACAACCTGAGACACCTCAACCTGGACCTCCTGCTGAGCCTCAGCAAGCTTCATCTTTTGATCCAAGGCAGGGTCAAACTCCCTCTCCTTCTGAACTTGTGAGGGAGGAACACCCAACTGAGAAAGACAAGGATGATCAACAAGGTGCTGCAGACCAGTCTTCTCAGTTAAAGTCATCTAAGAGGAAGAAGAAAATGGCTTCTAAACCAAAGTCAAAGAAGAAGAAGCCTAAGTCATCTACCTCTACACCTCAGGCTGAGTCAGATCAACCTGAGGAAGTGCATGATGAGGCAGCCCAATCAACTCCAATACAAGTGGCTCCTCTGACAACTGAGACACCCATCCTGTCCTGGACTTACAATTTTTGAATTTTGACAGCCTAATTTTTAAACATTTGAAGCATAATTTTGAATTTTTCACAATTTTTTACCTTTTAGTCACTCAATTTTAAACTTTTTGCATTTTGCACTCTCAATTCATAAAATTTATTTTCTTTTTATTTTTAAATTTATTTTGTCCCTTCATTTTAGTCTCAACATGACATCAATTATCATCTAATTTTCAACTTTTGACAGAAGCATTTTCACTTGCAAATTTATAAAGGTTCAAATTACACAAATACTTTGAACATATAGCATCACCCTTTCAATTCAACATTTTAATTTTGATTTTGATTATTTTGTGAGAATAACTCTTTCATTTATTACTCCCCCTAAACTTTTAAGTTTGAAAAACTTATAAGTTTCTTAGGTAAGATAATAAGATCACACATCACATTGTGACATTGCCTTCACACACAAAAACATGCATAAAAGCAAAATGAAAGCAGAATCAAAATCTAATATAAACAAAAGAATTAATGTCTGCAGTGAGATCATATTAATGAAGATCAGCACATTAAAATAAAAGAAATGTGAATAGTCATAGACAATGAATAAATCCTGATCAAGTGTGTTCCAGGTCAGTGATGTCACAGCAAAGGAGACACAAGATCTAAGGACAGACAATGAGTCTTTTTGACAAATTATCAACTCACTTACTTTTTCAATTCTTGGATTGATTAGGGTAGATTTAGATATGACATGATGTAAATCATACAGAGACTGAGAGAGCTCAACCATCATCATGATATGCAAGAAAGAACACATACTCAACTTATTACCTGAAACATATGTATCACCAGAGTTCATGTTACTTAAATTAATATAGAATGATCATGGATAACCATTTGATCAGCTCTGACTATTCATTTGAATATTTTGTGCACATTGGCATCTTTTGCATCAAAGAGAGAATCCAGGTCTGTAATCACTTACAACAAAGGATATCTCAGCACTTCAGGTCTATGATGACTCATAACAGAGTAGTGATATGATGCTTTGTAACAAATCTCATGATTTAAACATATTATCAACAGGTATGAGTGGTGTAACACAATAAGCATTCAATCTGATAAGCCAAAACAACTCAAAAGTACTCAGATGAATACACACAAGCATTAATATTTAGTTTGATCACAAGAATTTACTTTTTCAGCATAATAGTCAGATATTGTTTACACATCATATCTGATCACGTCAGGCTTTATTAATGAGTGAAGTATGCAACTGATCTCACTAATGTACTATCATTTCTCACATATTGCAAAAACATATTCCTTTCTGAAAACAATGTAAACTAATAATTAGAAAAAGACTCTATTTTTATAGTTTTGATTTATATTTTTGTATTTGATTTTTCTCAGGGAACAAGAATCACACACACAAAATATAAACAGGCAATTAACAATGAGAGGATCACTTATTATGATCTTTTGATTTAGGGAGTTCACATATGATTTATAAGACCAATTGATTCTACTAAATACTCAAACCGTCCTGGTAGGAAGGCTTCAGTAAATAGATCTGCCAACTGTTTTTCTGTTGCAATTTGAATCAATATGATTAATCCTTTTTCAGAGTTATCTCTAAGAAAATGATATCGAATTTCGATATGTTTTGTTTTTGAGTGTTGAACAGGATTATCTGTTATGAACATAGCAGCAGTGTTATCAATGTAAATTGGTGTTTTAAGAAAATTGAACCCATAATCCAGTAGTTGATTTTGCAACCAAAGGATTTGAGAATATCCTGCTCATGCAGCAATGTACTCAGCTTCTGCAGTTGAAACAGAGACATTTGTTTGTTTCTTACATTGCCACGAGACTAATCGAGGACCAAGAAATTGACACCCACCTGAAGTAGATTTTCTATCTTGACAGCATCCACTATAATCACTATCTGTATATCCATATAGTTCAAAGTTACCCTCGTAAGGATAACAAAGCCCTAAGGCTGGTTTACCTTTGAGATACCTGAATATTCTTTTGACAGCAATTAACTGAGATTCTTTCAGGTCTGATTGATACCTGGCACAAACACAAACAACATACATAATGTCTGGTCTAGATGTAGTAAGATACATCAAGGAGCCAATCATTGATCTGTATAAAGTTTGGTCAATAGATTTTCCTTTTGGATCTTGGTGTTAACATCTGCTGGAGTTCGTATGGACTGACAGTCTTGCAACTTAAATTTCTTCAAGAGCTTGTCGACAAACTTCTCTTGATTGATGAAGATTCCATCTTTAGTTTGCTTGACTTGAAGTCCAAGAAAGAAGTTAATTTCTCCTATAGAACTCGTTTGGAACCAAGATTTCATGATTTCTTCAAATTTATTGCACAATTTTGGACTGGTAGAACCAAATATGATGTCATCAACGTACACTTGTACACATAAGAGATCATCATTATCCATCTTTATGAATAAAGTTGGATCAATTTCCCCTCTTGTGTATCTATGTTGGATTAAGTGTTGTGATAACGTCTCATACGAAATTCTAGGGGCTTGATGAAGTCCATATAAAGCTTTACTCAGCTTATATACTCGATGTGGAAATTGTGCATCCTCAAAGCCTGGAAGTTGCTTCACAAACACATCGTCAGTGATAGGACCATATAGAAATACACCCTTTACGTCCATTTGATACACCTTGAATTTCATGAATGAAGCATAAGCCAGGAAAACTTGAATGGATTCAAGTCTTGCAACTAGTGCAAACACTTCATCATAATCTATTCCTTCTTTCTGTGTGTATCCTTGTGCAACTAGTCTCGCTTTGTTCCTTATTACAACACCATGATCATTAGTCTTATTTCTAAATAGCCATTTTGTGCCTATTGCATTTTCTCCTTCAGGTAGATCCACCAAATTCCACACTTCTTGTTTGTGAAATTGAAGTAATTCTTCTTGCATGGCTTCTATCCAACCATTGTCCTTTAATGCTTCGGTAACATTTTTAGGAACAATTTGAGAAAGAAAACAAGAGTATAAGCACACGTTTGCTTGTTCTGATTTACTCCTTGTTGTTTCCGCTCGGGTCGAGGCTGCCACTCGGCCCTAAGACGGATCAAAGAAGAGTGGGGAACCTCTTGCTGGTTTTTGGAATTCGACATCAGTCTCTCATTCAATGGACCAATAATCTGAGAAATTGGATGATTCTTGTGAATACAAGATGTTGGAATCTCATCACATTGAACATTAATATCCAGATTTGTTTGGTTCAAGTTGGAAAGCTCCCATGTAATCAAAGTAGAAGAATGTTGATTAAGTTTGGAACTTGAGTCGGTGAGTTGATAAAGTAATCAAAGTTACCAGTATCGACTACATCACCAGAGATGGATGATGTTCCCGACTCAGGTATCACAAACTCATTACCATCACTAGGAAATTGTTGAGATCCTTCCTGATCAATTGAAACTGAATGATCTGAAACTGTATTATCATGATTATTATCAGTGAATTGATTTGTTGAGTCTTTGACAAATGATAAGAATGGATAGTCTGAGCTAGAATCATCTGGGTCATCAGAATCTGAATCCTTATTGAAAGATCCAAGATCTCTTCTTGAGTTCTTCTTACTTGTAGAAACAATACAATTTGGTTGATTAAACAAGTTAGATTGAAGAGAGTTTGATAATGAATCTAAGTCAAATAACCAATTAGGACCATTTGAAACTGATGGAAAAGAATTTTCCAGAAATTTAACGTTGAATGTTTCAAGAATAATATTTGTCCTAGAGTTATACGCTCGATAGGCTTTTGAAACAAATGAGTATCCAACGAAAAATCCATTATCAGATTTTGCTTCAAATTTTCCTAATTGATCACTTGAATTAAGAATCATAACAGGACAACCAAATGATTTTAAAAAGTTTATGTTCGATTTTCTGCCAAACATTAACTCATATGGAGTTTTCATTTTATCTTTCATAATTAAGATTCGATTCTGAACGAAACACGCAGTTGATATAGCTTCATCCCAAAAAGTGATAGGAATTTTTGCATCAGCTAACATAGAACGAGCAGCTTCAATCAGTGTTCTATTCTTTCTTTCAGCAACTCCATTTTGTTGAGGAGTTCTGGGAGCACTGAACTGATAAGCTATCCCTTTCTGTGCACAAAACATTTCAATGTTAGCATTTTGAATTCCGTTCCATTATCACTTCTTATTATTTTCACTTTATTTTCTAATTGATTTTCAACTTTAATGATAAATTCTTTTAGTAAATCAGCCGTTTCAGATTTGGCATATAGAAAGAAAACCCATGAAAATCTTGTATAGTCATTAATGATAACTAAACAATATGATTTTCGTCCAATACTCTTGACATTTGTTGGTCCAAAAAGGTCCATATGTAACATCTGAAGAGGTTTGGATGTTGAGTTTATAGGCTTGGACTTATAAGACGCTCTGTGTTGCTTTCCCTTCAAACATGCTGAGCAGTGATCAGTTGTTGCAAACTTCTTAGATGGAAGTCCAATAACATGATTCCCTACTACAAGCTTGTTCATATTCTTGAAATTTGAATGTCCGAGACGTCTATGCCAAAGCTGGCTTTCATCATGTGATGCCTTTGCAATTAGGCATGTTGTTTCAGTTGAAGGATCAACTTGAGAGATATCCAGCTTGTATACATCTCTATCTCTTTCAGCTGTAACAATCACCCAATCTTTGCTTATCTTGAAACCTGGCTTCAAAACATAACAGAATGAATCATCATATAACAGAATATGATTTATCACATATTTGAGATACGCTTAAAAGACTAAAGTTCAACTGTGAACAAAAGTTGACTTTATCAAAGCTTATTATCCCATTTGATACTGTTCCTTCTCCGGTTATTTTTCCTCCAGCACACAACCAAAGGCGACGTGAGTTCCATCTTTTAACTTAAAGTCTTGTAACAAGGCAGGATTGCCTGTCATATGCCGGCTACACCCACTATCCACATACCATGTATTGAGTGGTCTTTTTGGGCGTACCTGCACAACAAGAAAATTAAGTTGAGATATCTACCCAAGCCGAGATGGTCTTGGGTTTTCCAAATTTATCAACAATTGTAAATTGTTTGTAATGAAGATTATTCAAATCAGGTTTATTCTTGATGAATTTACCAATTTTATTTTGGAAATTATTTTGGAAATTGTTTGATTTATTTTTGAGAACATTCATATCATTTGATTGATCAATTTTAGAAATGTATTGATGACTAACATTTTTATTAGTCATCCTTACAGATCTTGGTATGGACTGTTCTTGTATATTTTATTTAGATCTCACATAATTGTTCTTTAGAAAAGATCTCAAACCTAAAGAAGGTTGATTAGTACTTTTTGAAATCCATTAGTTTGAGTTCTCAGATATCATGGATTAACAAAGCCTTTGCTCATGTTTGATTTTGCAAAGTTTCTAGTAAGAGATCTATTTCTAAAGTAACAATTTGCAGTATTGTGAGTCTTTTCATCACAATAAGTACAGTATTTGTTAAAATAACAATCTGCTATCGAATGATTTCTCATGTCACATATATGATAGTACTTGTTGAAGTAGCACTCAGAAGTATTGTGATTTTTCATATCACAAATTTACCAGTACTTTTGTGGAGTTAAAAACAACTTTTTGTTAACTTTTGACATTGACACAATGTTTGATTTTGGTGTCAAATAGTTAATCTTTTGTCTTTCATTTTTCATAGTTTGATTTTGTGCCAAATTATTATGCATTTGTTTAACATGAACTTCCTTCTTGAATGCATTAGGAACAAATCTTTTTGCTACAACGGAAGTCTTTGAATCTGAACTTGATTTCAGATCAGAGTGTGATTTGTTCATAATATTTGCTTTGTTGTTTTGAAGAGAATTCATATTTAACAAACCAGGTGACACAAATTTTATCGGTTTAAGTTTTGTTGTTTGATTTGTTGCTTTAATCAAATTTTCTGAACTTTTGTTTTGTTCTGATGTTGCTTTTGATGATTTCTTTCTTCTTCTTTGATTCTTTGATTTAGAAGAACTTGGTTTACTTTCAGATTGAGTATCGTCAGAAGAAGATTCCTTTTCTGATTGAACGTGTTTCAGATTAATGGTGTTTGAATCTTCTGATGTTCCTACCTATTGTTTATCTTTGCTTTGAACTTTCACTTCTTCTAATACAACATGAATTTGATTAGAAGTGTTTTGTTTTGGTTGTTTTGGTTCATAAGATTTTATCTTGATTGGATGACCATTTTTGATCTTTTCTTGATCATTTTCAACAAACACTTGAACATTTTCCTTTTCTTCTTTTGAATTCTTGTTTTTGATCTGGAAAGCTTTAAGTTTAGCTTTATTCTCAGGAGAATGATCATGAGTATTGAAGTTCTCTGGTAGTGTGTTTGTAATAGATTCAGGCATAGGTTCATGAGTGAAACCTAACCCTGCTTTTTGTTTATCTTTTCTTTCACTTACCAGTTTTTCTACTATCATTTTTGAACTTTTTACTTTTGCCAGATCCATTTGAGTAGCAGCATGTGCTATTTTCTCCTGTTCAAGATTCTTGGTTTTCTCTTCCGAATGTTTAGAAACAATTTCTAAATCTTTTATAGTTTTGTTCCATGAAGTTTGAAGAGAGATAATCTTTTGATCTGCTGTTTTATGATCAGATTTTAGTTTGCTATGCATAGATTCTTCTTGTTTTAGCTTCTCACATATTTTGAATGAGTAGTTTCTGTAGTATTCAACATGTTCATAGCATGATTTAGTGCAAAGTTTTTC
This sequence comes from Flaveria ramosissima, assembly GCA_025215565.1. NCBI lineage: Eukaryota > Viridiplantae > Streptophyta > Magnoliopsida > Asterales > Asteraceae > Flaveria > Flaveria ramosissima. Next base: position 66,090,356 of record CM046036.1, read on the forward strand.
TCTCACTTCAGATGGGATTTCAGGAAATTTTGGAGCTGTGGTTTCAGATTTTGAAGTTGAAGAGTCAACCTTTGGTTGATCAGACTGTGCCATTAGAGCTACTTCATCTGTATCCTCCTAAGGATCAGACTTGTCACTCCAATCACAGTCATCTTCTTCTTCATCACTTTCCACCTTTGGATCATTGTTTTATGACCAATCTTCTCCTTGAATTTCTACAATAAGAGATAAACTTGATGTTAAATTATTTGTAAACTGATTTGCATATCAACTCCAATCATAACCATCTTTAAGGTCAGGCATAGGAAGACTTTGATAAGGATTTTGAAAAGTCTTCTGAGCTGGTTGAAACCTTTGATTGCTTGAACTTGATTAAGCACTTCCTCCATTATTCCTTGGAGCTTTGCATTCTCCGGAGAAGTGTCCATAACTGTTACAGTTAAAACATCTGGATTTTGACTTGTCAAATCCAACAGTCTTGTTAGCATTTGGCTTGTATTTCTTGTTGACATAAGAATGTTTTTGTGTCCTGTAAGCTATCATCACCATCTTCCAGTTTAAGTCCATCTCTTCAACATCTTCAGGATCCATCTCAAATAAATCCTGCAAAACAAAATCTAATTGAGTTAAATGGCTACCTTGATATGCTTGAAAACTTGCCATAAATGCAGTGAATGCAGTTTTAGACTCTGCATCCTCTAATAGGATGTTAATCACATCTTTAACTTTACTAGATTTAGCAGAGTTAGATGAAGAAGTCTTTGTTTGAACATTTGATGTTTGGGACTGAGATTTAGGAGGAGATTGAGAATAAGACTGAGTTGTATAAGCAGGAGCACTGGTAAATGATGAGTTAGTGAAAAATCCTGCTCCAACAAACAGATCTCCCTCCTCTTCTGTACTTTTCTCACTCTTTGCCAAGAATGCATTCTCTATAGTGGTTGCAAGAGAAGCAACAAACTGATATTGAGACATTGATACTATTCTATCATTGTTCCTTGAGCTTTCATCAGTCTCTACTGACTCTATCTTTGTAATGAGTAGATCTAGATCCATAGGGAACTTCTCAGTATGCTTTAGTAGGGTTACAGTTTGTTTCCATGATGATGGTAGAGCATTGAGTAGTCTGAGATTTAGATCTTCAAGATTAAGCTTAATACCAGCTGTTGACATCTCAATTGTAAGCTGAACAAATCTGTTCATCATCTGATTTATGGTTTCACCAGACAAATGTTGAAACAATTCTAATTGTCTTTTCAACTTTTGTTTCTTGAGGTTTTGAATCTCCTTGCCTCCTTCACAAATGATCTTTAAGGCTTTATATAGAGTGTATCCAGTTTGATATGCATCAAGCCTTGCAAGAACTTCCAAAGGTAGTCCTTTACACATTAATGAATATGCTTTAATATCATTCTTAACTCTTTTCAGATTAGCTCTTTGAAGACCATCTTCTGGATAGGGTTCTAGAGAATCTTTAGTATACACAAACCCTCTGTCAGGCCCATCTGTGATTATAGGAATGTATGGTCCTTTTTCTATAGATTTCCAAAGATTAGTGTTAATGGAATTAAAATGCTGTTTTAGCCTAAGAGACCAATTTTTGAAATCAGCTCTATTTTTAAGTTTTGGAACTCTATTTTCAAAATCTTCTGATTTCACAATTCTTATATTTTTGTTGTTTTAGATTTTGAATTAAGAAAATAAATGCAAAAGTTTTTGAAAAATTTTCTTTTTTTTAAAAGTTTCTAAGTGTCAAGGTGATACGCCTGAACAGTGGTTATACTCCCAAACAGTTGATGCGCCTGAGTTGAGAAACGTATAAGGGAATGCCTTAGAAAATTTTCCAAAACGCCCAAGGTTGATGCGTCCAAACAGTTATAAAACGCCTGAACAGTTGTCAAGCGCCTAAATAGTTGTCAAACGCCTCAACAGTTGTCAAGCGCCTAAACAGTTGTAAAACGTCTAAACACTTGTAATCTTTCTCAACAAAGATGATACGTCTGGAATTTTTCTCTTCAACAGTAGTCAAACGTCTGAACTAAAAAATGTCCAAACAGTGTTAATGCGCCTAACACTTAGACAAATTTTTCAGTCAATCTCAGCTCATACGCCACATTCATCATGTTCATATGAATGTAACTAACTCAAATCTTCTGAATTCTTCAAATGTTGATGAATTCGATTGAAACTTTCCAATTAATGAGTTTTATGACGATAATCATTCTTCTAACATCAATTCTTTCAATTTCAACAACAAATCACTCAATTTTGAGATTTTCAGTCTGAAAACTTCAAACCTTTTTCGAACACAAATTCAACAAATTGACTTGAATTTGATGAATTGAACTGCTAATTGTGATTCAAATCATGTTTCTGATGATGAAACACAACTGAAATTCACAAACTTTCAATTGAATTGTATATCAATCACAGATCCAGTGAGATTTTTGAGTTTTTAAAGTTCGACAAACTTCAAAAATCAATCACCAACAGCTTACCAACAGCTCTGATACCATTTGATAGGATCAAATGCACCAATCTGTGATGATTTATGAACACAATTCAATGAAATACACACAAAGTAATCAAATCAAGCAAGATATCAACAAAATTCAAGGTTTCATTAATATCAAGCTAAGACAATTACAAAGTATGAAAAGCAGGTTCGAATACAATTCTATTCAACTTGTTCTAAGTCTAAGCTATTTATAATGAAACAAAAAGTAAAGGAACTAACTAATTACAAAACTAGTCCCTATACTATTACAAAATATTAAAAGACAACTAAAGACAACATGTTAATCTTTCTTAGAGCACTAACATTATCATTTTATGGTGTGAGAACTACACGGTTTGCATGTGATATGTGGTGACTATAAGTGTGATATTAACTTCGAATGCTAGACTTTGATGAACGATGTGGACCATATAATTTGAAATGGTTTAAGCTTATGTGTTTACTACTTTTATGCTTAGAAAATGCCACCTCGAAGAGTTACCCGCAGCAACAGTGGCGGGAGTGAAGCCCCGAGGGGCAGAGGTAGAGGTAGAGCACCAAGAAAAAGTGGTGGTCCTGCCAATAACAATCAGGAAACAGAAAACTCGAGATGGCAGCTCTGATCGCTCAACAGTTGGCCGCACTGAATCCTACTATCGTGGCCCAGCTGAGCGATGCACTCCAGCAACACCACCCCCACGGGGATGGTGGCAATGATAATGAGGATGGTGGAGAAAGAGGTCAAGGTGGGATCGAAACTGAAGTGGGAAATGGAAACCCGACTGGGAACGAAAGTAACCAGGAGACCGGGAATGGTGGAACAGCCGGTATTGAGACTGGGGTTGTTAATGCTAGACGGGGGTGTTCATACAAGGAGTTTGTGGCCTGCAAACCGAGAGAATTTGATGGGAAAGGTGGGGCGATAGCCCTAACCAGATGGCTTGAGAAGATGGAGGCAGTGATTGACATCAGCGAGTGTCTCGATAGCCAGAGAATCAAGTATGCCACATGTTCACTGCAGGGCAAGGCCCTAACCTGGTGGAACACCCAGGTTCAAGCTAGAGGAAGAGAATCAACGATGCAGATGTCGTGGGATGAGTTTAAGGCCCTAATCACTGAGGAATACTACCCCCTCAACGAGATGCAGAAATTGGAGCATGAATTCTGGAATCATGCTATGGTGGGGGCTGGGCATGTAGCTTATACTAACCGTTTTCATGAGTTAGCAAGATTGGTTCCACATCTGCTCACTCCGGAATCAAAGAGGATCGAGAGGTATATTTGGGGACTTGCGCCTCAAATCCGGGCGATGGTAACAGCAGCTGCTCCTCCTACGATCCAGAGCGCAATTCTGAAGGCTGGCGCTCTAACTGATGAGATGGTGAGAACAGGGGTGTTGGGTAGAGGAGCAGAGAAAAGGAAAGACGTTGGGGAAACGAGCCGGTTGAGTGCCAGGAAATTTGATAAAAAGGCCAAGACAACCAGGAATTTTGTGGCCGTGACCCAAGGCAAGAGAGAGTATGTGGGGCCGCACCCCAAATATGATAGGTGCAATTATCATCATCCCCCAGGAATGCAGTGTCGGGTGTGCGCGAACTGTAGACGCCCGGGGCATCTAGCGAGAGACTACAGAACAGCGCCGAATCTGGTGGCTCCGGTCAACGCGGTTAACCCCGCCGGGAATGCCAGGGTCTGTTATGAGTGTGGAGGCCCTGACCACTACAGAAACATGTGCCCCAGACTGAATCGGGCACCAGGTCAACAAGGAAACAACCAGCAGCAAGTGATGGCCATAGCTGGAAACCAAGGCCCAACAAACCAAAGAAACATAGTTCGGGGACGTGCATTTGTCATCGGAGCCAACGATGCTCGTCAGGACCCGAATGTTGTCACGGGTACGCACTTACTCAATCATCACTTTGCATCTATATTATTTGATACTGGAGCAGACAATAGCTTTATATCTTCTGAGTTTGTGCAATTGCTTGATTTGAGTCCTAGTAGGCTAGAAACTAGCTACTCTGTAGAAATGGCTAACGGTAGGGTTGTTCATGCCGATGAGATTATTAGAAAGTGCTCGATAATATTGGAAGACCATGCCTTCGAAGCACGGAGCTGAGATTGTCTGTCGGGACAAAGTAGTACGAATCCCTATGTCAAACGGGGAGGTACTCAAGATTCAAGGAGAACGACCGGGAAGGAACTTAAAGCTTATCTCCTGCATGAAAGCACGCCGAAGTTTACGAAAGCAGTGTTACGCTCTTTTGGCTCATGTGGTAGAAAAGGAGGAGGAGAGAAAATTAGTAGACATTCCAGTGGTACGGGACTACTCAGATGTATTTCCTGATGACTTGTCTGGTTTGCCTCCTCCACGACAGGTGGAATTTCGTATAGAGTTGGTTCCTGGAGCTACACCGGTAGCAAAGATGCAATATCGGTTACCACCACCAGAAATGCAAGAGTTATCTAGTCAGTTACAGGAATTACTGGAGAAGGGTTTTATTCGACCGAGTCACTCACCGTGGGGAGCACCGGTATTATTTGTCAAAAAAAAGGATGGGTCGTTCCGCATGTGTATCGATTACCGTGAGTTGAACAAGTTAACCGTGAAGAATCGATATCCTCTCCCCAGGATCGACGATCTGTTTGATCAGCTGCAGGGAGCTTCATATTTCTCCAAGATCGACCTTCGTTCTGGATATCATCAACTAAGGGTTTTCGAGGAGGACATACCGAAAACAGGTTTAGAACTCGTTATGGACACTATGAGTTCTTAGTCAGGTCATTCGGGCTGACTAACGCACCAGCTGTGTTGATGGACCTAATGAATTGGGTGTGCAAACCTTACTTGGATAAGTTCGTGATTGTATTCATAGACAATATACTTATCTACTCCCGATCGAAAGAGATCATGAAGAACACCTTCCGGCAATACTGAAACTGTTACGGGAAGAGAAACTTTTCGCCAAGTTTTCGAAGTGTGAATTTTGGTTGCGAGAAGTGAAATTTTTGGGTCATGTGGTTAACGAGGATGGGATTCATGTAGATCCCAGCAAGAACGAAGCAGTGAAGAAATGGGATGCGCCCCAGACACCATCAGAGATACGGCAATTCTTAGGATTGGCCGGTTACTATCGACGCTTCATCACGAATTTTTCAAAGATCGCGCAGCCATTAACATTGCTGACTCAGAAAGACAAGAAGTTTGATTGGGGACATGCACAAGAACAAGCTTTCCAAACGTTGAAAGAGAGGTTGTGCAACGCACTGATATTGTCCCTCCCAGACGGAACTGATGATTTTGTGGTGTACTGCGATGCTTCACATCAAGGATTGGGATGTGTGCTAATGCAAAAGGATAAGGTGATTGCCTACGCTTCGCAACAATTTAAGGTGCACGAAAAGAACTATACAACTCATGATCTTGAGTTGGGCGTTGTAGTATTTGCACTCAAGATATGGAGGCATTACCTGTATGGGCATCATCTTCAGAGATCATAAGAGCCTCCAACATATCCTGGATCAGAAGGAACTTAATATGCGTTAGCAATGATGGGTAGAGCTACTTAGTGATTACGATTGTGAAATCCGGTATCATCCGGGGAAAGCTAACGTGGTGGCTGATGCTTTAAGCCGCAAAGAACGCGCGAAACCGCTATGTGCTCGAGCGTTGGGATTGACTATTCAAACGAACTTGAGAGCTCAGATCCAAATTGCACAAAGTGAGGCATTGAAAGAAGAAAACCTTGCGGGAGAAGAATTCCGAGGGTTGGATAAACTAATGAGTTGCAAGGATGATGGTATACAGTACTTCATGGATCGTATATGGGTACCCAGATGGGGAGGTGTACGTACCTTGGTCATGGATGAAGCCCACAAGACGCGATATTCTATTCATCCTTGTGCAGACAAGATGTACCACGATCTTAAAGATCTGTACTGGTGGCCAGGCATGAAGAAAGACATTGCTATGTACGTCAGCAGATGCTTGACATGCTCGAAAGTTAAAGCTGAACATCAGAAACCATCGGGATTATTACAGCAACCTGAAATTCCCGAGTGGAAATGGGAGAATATAGCTATGGATTTTATTACCAAACTCCCTAGAACAAGCAGCGGGCATGACTCAATATGGGTCGTAGTGGATCGGATGACGAAGTCAGCTCATTTCTTGCCGATCCGAGAAGACTACAAGATAGATAAGTTGGCGAGATTGTACATCAAGGAGGTCGTGACAAGACACGGAGTGCCGGTGTCGATCATATCCGACCGTGACAGCCGATTTACTTCACGATTTTGGCAGACATTGCAGAAAGCGATGGGCACTCGATTAGATATGAGTACCGCCTATCACCCCCAGATAGATGGCCAAAGTGAACGAACTATACAAACGCTAGAAGACATGCTGAGGGCGTGTGTAATCGACTTTGGTGGTAGTTGGGATGCTCATCTACCGTTGATCGAGTTCTCTTACAACAACAGCAACCATACAAGCATTGGATGTGCTCCGTTCGAAGCATTGTATGGAAGAAAATGTAGATCACCCATTTGTTGGGCCAAGATTGGTGAAAGTCCGTTAACAGGCCCAGAGATCATTCAAGAAACAACTGACAAGATCTTTCAAATCAAAGGGACCGACTAAAAGCTGCTAGAGATCGCCAAAAGAGCTATGCCGACAACTGTCGGAAGCCTCTAGAATTCAACATTGGGGATCGAGTTTTACTTAAAGTCTCCCCTTGGCAAGGAGTCGTTCTATTTGGAAAGAAAGGGAAGTTAGCCCCAAGATACGTAGGACCATTCGAGATTACAGAAAGAATCGGTCTAGTGGCTTACCAATTAAGGTTACCACAAGAACTCAGCGACGTACATGATACTTTCCACGTGTCAAACCTCAAGAAGTGTTTGGCTGACGAATCCCTTCACGTACCAATTGAGAAAATCAAGATTGACGAATAGCTTCATTTTGTTGTGGAACCCATTGAGATCATGGATCGAAAGGTCAAGCAATTGAAGCGCAGTAGAATACCAATTGTCTGTGTAAGATGGAATTCAAAACGAGGGTAAGAGTTTACATGGGAACGGGAAGATCAGATGAAACTCAAATATCCACATCTATTCGAGGATGACACTCTTGGACCTAACTCCAGCTGAATTTCAGGACGAAATTCTCTCAACTGGGGGATACTGTGACATCCGTCACCAAAAGGTCCGTCAATTAACGTGGTTTTCCGTTAACTTTCTTTGATCAATCATTACTCATCTTTATTAACTCCTTGTGTGGATATTATGCTTGCTTTATCATCCTTATGCTTGTGCTTCATTATGATCGTGTGCTATCTTTAAAAACTTTTAAAACTTTTATCATCGTTACCGATAAATATACCATTTTTATATAATATTATCATCGCGAACAAAACCATCTTTAAGTTATAAATATCATTAAATACATTTTTATCATTAATATAACTAACCTAATAAAGTCGTTTTTCAACCGAAACAAATTTGGGAAACTCGGGGGTTAAGTGCAGGGACTAGAATTTACACTTTGCAAACTTGGAATGGGTATAAAAACCCCATTTTCCAGCCCTAGCCCATTCACTTCATCTCCTTCTTCTTCATCTTCTTCACCTTTCTTCCTCCTCCTTGCACCAAAACCGCCCCGTTTGGTCTCGTTTTCACCGTCTAGACTTCATCTACAACCGAGTCTACTCCATTCTAGCAGGTAGACGACCTTGGTTGTCCCTTTTCTTGCTTATTCACGGCTTTCCAAACTACGGTTTCGGGTGTTCGGGTTCAACCCGAACACATGAGGTCGTGTGGGTGCGTGTGATGTCTTTCAGCGTGTGCTTCATGTTTGTGTATGTTTGTAGTGTGTTTCTGGAAGTCCTTGTTGTGTAAAACCGTGCTCGGAGCAGTCGGAGGCTGCTCAGCCCTCCTGCAGTCGTGATTCTGTTGTTCAGGCGACTGGGTCTGTCATGCGATTGAGTCGTGCGACTGGATGAGTCGTGGGACTGAGCCATGCGTCTGAGTCAATCGTGCGACTGAGTTGTGTGACTGGGCGTGTCGTGCGACTGAGTCGTGCGACTGTGTGTATGTGTGCGAATGAGTCATGCATGCGAATGAATGTGTGCGACTGTGCGTGCATAACACGATTGAATTCCAGTCGCACGAATGAAGGTTCAATCGTACGAATGTAGCTGATTCGTACGAATGAAGGTTGATTCGTGCGTATGGAGGTTGAGTCGTGCGATTGAGTGTTGTGTGGTACGACTGAATGCCAGTTGTACGAATGAAGGTTCAATTGTACGAATGAAGCTGATTCGTACGAATGAGGGTTGATTCATGCGAATGGAGTGTTGAGTTGTGCGTCTGGTCCTGTTGTGCGATTGAAGTTGTTGTGTGTGAGTTTCTCCTTGTGTGTGGTGTGTGTATGTCGTGTGATGTTAAGGTGACATCGACGCGGTTGGCGTTGCTAATGAAAATATTTAAGTTAACACTATCAAACTTACTAATGTTATTCCAAACCAAATCAACTTAACATTTTACAATTATCAACAACCGATTTATAACTACTAATATTTACCAAATACTTCTTCAATAACAATGGAACTTTTACTCAAACATCATCAACAGTGGCAACGATGTCTAGTACTTGGATCTACATAAGATCTAATATGTGTGTCTATTTGTGTGTGTTACACGCGACCCAACCGATACAACCCGAACCGACTGAACGTTACTATTTGCTTTATACATATCATGAATGCTTATCAATAACTGTCAATAGGGGTTTGACCGTTCATTTGCATATAACATTTGGAACCTTTGATCATTCATACTTACCACCTAACAAGTGAGTTTCGTGGCCCCTTTTTATGCTTACAATATTTCAATCATTTACAAACTTGGGGGAAAAGTATGCTCACCCATTTTCAATGCTGTACAATTTACATACAATTTACATATTTGGAATCAACGTGTTACTGTTTTGTGAATACTTATCTGATATATGCTTGAGTCTGCTGTGTGGTACTTTATTTGCAACTATTTAATTCCAGTGTGGGAACCAACGGATAGGTATTGGTAGTACTACTGGGTTGACACCCCCACCCTTGTTCGTTGGTATACTAGTTAGTACCATCAGTGGCCAAGAACGGGCCCTTGGGTGAATATATACCGACAATATCTTTGTGTACGTCGCTAGGTTTGGTTGCAAAGCTCATTGTCATGTGATTTTACTTACTTATAACTGTATACACGGTATTCCACATCATTTACTATACAACATCAATTACTTATTTACTATTTAAACCTGCGAGCTCATCAACAATTTTGTTGACCACTTTGAGCATATCTTTTTAGGTGATCATGCAAATTGAGGATCTAGGTGTGCTGCTTTAGTGGAGACCCTAGGATGCATTTTTGTGAATAAACATATTTGACAAACAATCATTTTGATACAATGTTGTAGTCTGATTAAACAATTACATTCTTTTGATACTTGTTCCTGGGTTGTGGGAATTTACATTACAATGTTATCTTCTTTGTCTATGTGAATCATTTAACGTGTTTATGCTTATGGCTATGTTGTCGTGATTATTGACTAGACACGACACAAGTCCCCTTGTTTTCGGGTGTCGTCATGACACGCTTGTCATCATTTATTATATTGCATCTCTATCGCTTACCATGTGTTATGACGATCCCGATCTCGTTACATCCCCGTGTTTCCGCTTTTAGCGGGGGTGTGACACATGTGATGCAACCGCTTCTAGCATAATGGTGGGATGCCCATGATCACCATGGGTATATTGACATTTCCATGTAGTTGGACAGTTTCTCCAACTCCAGTGCATACAATCAATGCTTCCAAGCATTCCAGGAAACCCATGATGGGCTTCATGTTCAGCTACTAACCGGTCAACATCATATTGAGTTGGTCTTCTTAAATACACATATAAATAAATTTCCACGATAGGCCTGCAAAACTTTTGTAGACATTCCATAGCAATACTTTCACCAATGCGTAATTATTCATCACATTGGTCAGTTGTTGTGCCATATGCCAATTGACGAATGGCACTTGTGCATTTTTGACTTGGTGACAGACCCTTTCTACCTACAGCATCATACCTTTATGTAAACTATTTCTAGTGTTCAGATTTACCTGGTTTAGATAAATCTGTGACAATGTGATTAAAATGACCAATACGTATCCTGAACCGTCGTCTGAAGAAACTCTCATCGTACACCGGCTCTCGAGCAAAGTAATCATTCCACAATCATGCGTCACCATCCTTACGACCTCTATCTATCTCTTTGCGCTTCTTACGTTGTCGGGAAGTACTTCCCTCTTCTTCTTGGTCAAGCTCAAACAATCGATTAGCAAGCTATTTGATATCATCAAAAATAAGATTTTGAAATTTTTTTGTGAGCATTTGAGGAATATTCATGGGTATTCTATCATCATCGATGCTCATTTTCAGAATTTTGGATTCAAAGTATTTGTATGGAAAACGAGTGGAGTGTTTGTAGTGATTGTGGTGTAGATTGTGGTATTTATACAAACAACAAAAAACTAGCCGTTAGAAAAAAGACAATAAAACTAGCCGTTAGAAAAAAAAAAACAAAAAAAACTAGCTGTTAGGAAAAAACCAAAAAAAAACTAGTCGTTAGAAAAAAAGTTCATTAATTAACTAAAATTACATTAAAGTAGAGAATTAAACTAATACAACATTAAACTAAAACCACAACATAAACTGAAACAACAAATTAAACTAAAAATGTTACTTGCGACGAGGCATTCCATATTTCTCTCTTATCTCGTTACACAATTCTTCATGTTCGGCACGCTGGAATGGATCCATATGACTTGTGTCGATGAAAAGGATCTTCTTCTCTTCCAACTCAAAGAATTTATCAATTTTTTGTCGAAATTTTGGATAGCTTTCTTCTTTGCCTTTGTCGTCTCGGCCAAGTCTTCAACGAGACTTAGTCTCTTTGCTTCGTAAGCAAGTGAAGAAGAAGAAGTCATGCCTTTACCCTTTATTTTGGCCAGCTTCTTTGCCTTGTCCCTCCCCATTGGACGTGTTGGAGGTTCCTCTCGAGACTCCTCTTCTAGAGGTTCTTCCTTTTGATCTTCCTGATGCATTGCAAGAATATCATCATCATTATTATCATCATCAAGTGATACCCCCACTCTTGAGTTGATTCAGAAGTACTGCCAAAGTTGGCATCCAAAGCAGAAGAGAGATACTCTCCTATGCTGCTTGTATTTGTTCTTTTGGAAGCTTGATGACCATACATTTTTGTACGCCCAGAGTACTTTGGAATGTCTTTAACTATCCTCCACACATGTTCATATGTGAAGGCAGCATTATTAGTGTTCGTGTAATCATATTTTGCTTGGGTTATATATTGGTCTTCTGACCAACCACGTTTGTATTGTGATTTGATACGAACATAAGATGCATTAAAGTGAGCAACCTTTCCTTTGATCATATGCCATGACTTCTAAGGTTGTGAGCATTTTATGAAATTTGAGGGTTCCTAGTATTGTAATGTTGTTCTATCCTCCCTCAATATGCATGTTGATTTTGACTTTTTGCATCTATTAGGTCTTCAGAATTACTACATAAGTCTTAGCCAACAAGACTTCGTCATCAGCTGCCCACTTGATACGAACAGACTTCTCAGCTTTTTCTTTTCCTTTTCCTTTTCCTTTCCCTTTCTTCTTTGTTGGTGTTTTTTTGGTGGACGAAGGTGTTTCATCAATTAGTTGTTCATTATGTGACTGTGATTATGTTTACATTTTGAAGCTCTTTATGTTTAGGCCATGCTTGATATTGTTGATAGTCTTCGTTCTAATGAAGACTGAGATTGTTGAAGATATGGGAATCCCCCAGCTTGTGGAAATTGTGAGGAGGCAGGTTGTTGAACATATGAGAATGTCCCAGGTTGTTGAACATGTGGGAATTCCCCAGATTGTTGAAGATATGGGAATCCCCGGGGTTGTGGGAATTGGGAGAACCCAGGGTGTTGATATTGGGAGAACATAGGTTGCTGATGTGACTATTCTTTATTGGTTTTATCGTTTAACGTTTGTGTGAAAAAGAATGGAGCTTTTGGATCCATTGAGAATTGAATTTTAAATTGTGTTTAATAGAGAGTTATAATGTTTGAAAGATGATGAAGTGTGATTTGAGAAAAACTCTCAAGTGAATATAACATATTTATATTAGGTAAACTAGTCGTTATGAAAAAAAACAAAAAAAAACTAACCGTTATGAAAAAACAAAAAAAACTAGCCGTTACGAATAAAACAAAAAAACTAGCCGTTATGAAAAAAACAAAAAAAATAGCCGTTATGAAAAAAAACAAATAAAGTAGTTGTTATAAAAAAACAATAAAAAAAGTAGCCGTTATGAAAAAACAAAAAAAATAGCCGTTATGAAAAAAACAAAAAAATAGCCGTTATGCATGAAACAACAAAAATTAAAAAAAAAGAATAAACTCTAATTAATTAGTTTAAAACTATAAATGTAAAAAAAATTAAAATATTTTTATTTAATTAACTCATTTTAATTAAAATATTATACTTAATTAATATTTTATTACAAGATTTTAAAATATTTTAATTAAAAAAATTAATATAAATTTATTTATAATTATCATATATGGTGGTGGGGCCTACCACCCCCTTCCTTTCCTGCGCCCTTGCCCACGGATCGGGCATCTTCCTCTTTCTCCCCCCATCGCCGCCCTTCCGGTGGGCGCCGTCCACGTGGGCGACGAGCGGCCCAAGGGCTTCGCGATGGGGACGGTCTATGGCTGCGTGTAAAAAATACGTACCTAGATCATGTAGGTTCTATGTAGTTTCGTGAAGTTAGCAAGACAGGCTAGAGAAATTTGCATAAACAAGTTTATATGGGTTGCGCATTGCAGTGATATTGAAAGCGACATAATATACGAACAATTGACCCGACTTGTCTCTGGACTAAACTCATATAAGCCGTAAGGTAACTGGAATTTGAATTGTCGAATGAAAATACTTGACCTGCCTCTTTTCCATACAAAATATGTCGAAACGTAGATCAAGTTAAAGCTTACATAAAAAACACATACATTACAATCATCCCGAATCGTTGCCGAACTAGATTTACGTTGAAAACGTACGGTAATTTGTACCGTCGAATTATCATGTTATATTTGACTTGACTTATTTCCAAACAAAACTTACGTCAAAATGTCGGCTAACATCTCAAAGCGTATATAAAAAATATACAAACGTTGTACCGGAACGTACCTAGAAATACAAACGTAAGAAATTACTTTTTTAATTAAAAATGATAGCAGGATAAACCCGAAACTTTATAAATTTAAGGTGGTAAAAGTAACCTGTCAAAGTTGATCACTCAGATTTAATAAACAAATATAATTCAATAAAGACATATTATTATTATTTAAATATTATTATTATTATACATTTCAATTGATAAATATTATCATTATTTTATAATTATTATTGCTGTTCAATACTGTTTGTATTAATATATGGGTAACTAGTTTTTTACCGGCCCCACGTTGCGGCGGCGTGATAAATTATAGCTAATAATTGACATGTATTGTCTCTAGACTAAATTCACGTCGAATCGTAAAGTAAATTGAATTTATACTATTGAACGGAAACGTATAATACTTAAACTGCCTGTTTTCCAAACAAAATTATGTCGAAAACATAGATCAAGTCAAAACGTATATAAAAAACATAAAGATTATAGTCGTCTCGACTCGTTTATGAACTAAATTTACGTTGAAACAAAGAAAAACTTGAATTTATACCGTTGAATAAAAATGTTTTATATATAGCGCGACTCATTTTTTAACGCAGCGTACATCAAAATGTTAATGTTGAATCTAAGAGTATCTCAAAGCGTATATAAAAATATACATGAAAACATTTTATATTTGACTCCGTACCGATACGTACTAACAAATACGAACATAAGAATTAGTATTGTTAAGTAAAAATTGTACTTGGATAAACCTAAAACTTTAAAAACTTAAAAGGGTTAAAACGATATGCTAAAGTTAACCAAACATGTTAATTCAAAGAACAAATATAATATTATTGTCATTCATTTATTGTTATTATGCAATTTAATAAGATATTATTATTTTTTAGTTATTATTATAACTTGTAAGGATTCCTTTAAGTCTGATGCAAACCAAAACATCCAAAGTCTCTCTGCAAGCAATGCACTAAAGAATTGAAGTAGAATTGCTTCGGAAGTTTTACACCATGCACTAGAAGTATTCTAAGTGTAAAATCTTCCGAAGCCAAGACCAATATCATCCGAAGCCAAATATGAAGTCTTCTGAAGCCTCAGAGAGAAAGTCTTCCGAAGCTTCATCCTATGAAGACAGATTTCTTCCGAAGACTTTTAGTAACATGCTTTATCTGATGTACTGTTCCATAAAGTTGGACACCTTTCCGCTGCATCTCTGTAACGTCACCAACTTACATGAGTTGGTGAAAAGGTTCATGCTTTTGGTAACTGTACATTGAGGTCTTGAGTCTGTAACCTTCTACTTTATGTACTTTATCCTTTTTGTAATAGATAAGGATATGAGCTATGGCATGTCATAGTCACAAGGTCAAAAGGCAGATATGCCTTTTGATTCTACAATTGATTTTGTTTGTGTCTAGTCAATTAGATCCAGCTGGCTTTCAAAGTATAGCCGGCTGTAGGTTGTAGTATAAGTATTCCATGTTCTAGTATCTTTCTTTATGCTTTGTAACACTTGTAATAGAACTTGAGAAAGCAATACACTGCATCCTTCAAACCCAAATCTCTTGTTCTGTCTCTTTATTCTTACTTGTGTTCTTTGTATCATTATTGTGGTTAATCCAGTTTACTGTTTGATCAAGTTTGGTTAATCTCTTCTTTGTGTTGTTGTGTTGTAATTGTTAAGCCCTTCAACGGTCCTGCAATTGGTATCAGAGCATTTCAGGCTCTTGATTTAAGATCTCACCATATTAAGATTCCTCACACACACATATACTAAACTTTCAAAATGGCATCCATTTCAAAGACTGATATGGAAACTGGAACCATGAACAAGTCCCCACTGATCACTCTTGATGACTTTGATACCTAGTGTATGAGAATGGAAGGTTTCATCAGGTCTCTAGACTCAAGAATGTGGGAATCTGTTGAAAATGGACCTTTCATACCCAGCACTCCTTCTGCTACTGGTGATGGTATGATCCCCAAAGATGTGGCTAACTACTCTGATGAAGATAGGAAGAGAGTAGAGATTGATAGAAAAGCCATGACTGCTCTTCAAACTGCCCTTCCAAACTCTGTGTACAGAGGTTTCAAGAAGTGCAAAACAGCTAAACAGCTATGGGATGCACTAAAACTGATGTATGAAGGCTCCTCTGAAGCGAAGGAGAACAAGAAGGATCTCCTGAAGCAGCAGTTTGAAAACTTCACCTTCAAAATAGGTGAAACCATGACTCAGCAATACTTTAGGTATGTTGAGATAGTGGATACCCTTGTGGATGGAGGAGTTCTTCTTGAAAACAAAGACATTGTAAGGAAGTTTATGTCCTCACTTCCTAGGCAATGGACACACTACTGTGTGGTGATCAAGAGGACTGAAAATCTCAAAACTCTTACTCTGACAGAGTTATATGGGATTCTCAGTGGCTACAAGATGAAGATGAACATGCAAGGTTCATCTGGTAACTCTAACAATCAATTGGGTTCAGCCCTGCATTTGGTTGAAAGGGATAGCATAGAACCCCAACATCATCTCATATGCTACCCTGACAACTCACCAAAGGGTCCTTTCATCACCTTCCCAGAGACACCCAGGGAGAACTACACTCAAGGAAGCCCATTCCAAGAGACAAGCTCTTCTCAAGCCTTTGTGTCTTCTGATGAAAGTTATGGCAACTCTCTTTTCACTCTTGAAGACCTGGATTGTATCCATCCAGATGACCTGGAATATATGAAAATAGTTCAGCAGATGGCTCTTCTCACTCATAGAGCCAAGAAGTTCTACAAGAGAACTGGAAGGAGGTTTCCAAGCAATGCAACCAGTGGAAAGTTTGGCTTGGATAAAAGTAAAGTCAAGTGTTACAACTGTAACTTGATGGGCCATTTTGCTAGAGAGTGTAAGGCACCTAAAACAAATGGTGGCCAAGCACAAACCAGACCAAACTACACTGACGAAGCCCCTCAGAATGAGAAGCCATAGCAACAAGCTGCTGTTGCTGTTGAAGAAGGAGGCTTTGACTGGAGCTTTCAGGTGGAATATGCTTCTTCAAACCAAGCACTAATGGCAGATCATGATGAAGCCAAGGTATTGGAACATCTCTGTACTCCTGAATGCATTGCTAAAGTTAACAGATACAGGTCCTATAACTTGGAAATGAGATATGATCTTGAGTCCTTAAACATTTTAAAATCTGATTTTAGAAAGCCTGAAAATGATTATAAACTAAAGATAGAGGACTTAGAGAAAACCATTTCAGTTCTAAAACATGAACATACAGATTTTAGGACTCAAATCCAAGATCTTATAACCAAGCTGACTGAGTGCCAGGCTGAGCTTGTGATCAGCAAAGCCAGGGCAGAAAAGAGTGTTCTTGAAGAAGAGACCTTCAAAAACATGATATCCTCATCCCTGCACAACAAGGTGTGTTATCAAAATAGACAGGGACTGGGATCAAATAAGATAGCTCCTCCACACACAATCTTGTTTGTAAGATCTCCTAGGTGTGGAACTTGTGAAGATGAGCTTCCTCTCATAGATCCTATAAGTGAAGAGGATGAAGAAGAGATAATGAAGAATTCCTCTGAGAAGAGTGAAGAGGAGGATTCTACTAAGGGCCACTATCCTTCTGAGGAGAAGAAGAATACTGTGATGACCAAGTCAAAGAGAAAGAACTTGATCAGGAAGAGCAAAAGAAAAGCAAAGAAGGCTCAAGAGATCAAGGCTACTTTTGACTCTAAGCAGAAACAAGTTTTTATCTCTGCAAGGTTTGAAGTAGTAAAGACTAAAGACATCAACCAAAACTCTTCAGCTAAGAGTTCTGGTTCTTGTTCAAATCATCTCAGTACCAAGATGAAGACTGATCTGCTGTGTACCACTGCTGCACAGCCTGGACCATCAAACTCCAAGAACAGTTCACAGCCCAAAAGAACTGTCTCAGCATCTACATAGATGAAGGTGGAGAAGGGATGTGACCAAAGACAGTTTTGCTCTCATAAGGAGACTCTTGTGAAGAAGAAAATGTTGTGTGTCATGTGTGAAAGTACCTCTCACATTGCTAAGGATTGTCCATATAATCCTAAAAAAACTGTCCATATGACCAAGACAAAGACTTCAAAGAGTTTCAAGAAGATTCAAGCTTCGGAAGGAAAATCTATTTCCTTCGGAAGCTCCAAATCAAAGAAGTAGGTAAATGGAAAATTACCTTCGGAAGAAAAGTTGGTCTCGTAAGAAAGGTGTAACACCTGCTTATTTATTATTTTGAAGCCGACGAAGGAAGAAAAAGAAATAAAGTCCAAAGTCGAGGGACCAAACTCGCCAACGAAAGAAAGTCGGGTGAGTGGGAGTATATAAGGGAGAGGGCAGCCCTTACCCCCTCCCCCATACTCACAAATCAACCATCTATAGAGAAGAGAAGAGAGGAAGAAGAAGAAAAGGGGAAAAAGGGTCGGTTCGGGTGATTCGGGTGGCCAAACTCGTTGTGTAGCGAGCCAAATCGAAGCCCTTGTCGTTGTGCTCGTTTGTGTGAGTTCTAGGACCCCACTTTTACTTGTTTTCAACCGATTTTGGGGCTGGAGAACATTAAAACCCGTTTGTGTGTGAGTATGTGTTTGACCCATTTGGGTGTGATATGTGTGATGCGTTTCGTGTATGTTTCCGGGCTTGTGTGCGCTTGTATGGTGTTGTGGTATGCATTCCTAAGGTCTAGGATGGTTGATTTAGGCTTAAAATGGGTTTGGATGAGCTTGGAGGCCGAAAATGGCAGATTGGGTTCGGGATGAACTTCATTCTGCATCAGCTAGGGCTAGGCGACCGAATGGAGGCCATACGGCCGATTGAGAGGCGATTGAGGGTCATTCGCACGATTGGCACTCATTCGCACAATTGAGGGTTCAATCGCACGACTAAGGTTTCATTCGCACGACTGGGAGTCTAGTCGCATGGGGAGTCATGCGACTGAGGGTTCAGTCGTATAAGTGCTTAGTCGCATGAGTTCATTCGCATTAGATCAGTCGCATAGGTGCTCATTCGCATTAGTTCCATCCGCATGAGGTCCATACGCACGACTGGATGTCCATTCGCATAGGTGTTCATCCGCATGAGTCCAATCGCATGATGTTCAGTCGCATGGAGGCCATGCGACTGAAGAGTGTCCATACGCCCGAATAGGGCTGTTGTGCTCGAAGGAAAGTGTAGTTCGACTTCTGGCTTTCGCGGAAAAGTGCAGATGCAAGTTTTGACGTAAAGTTTCCTGTAAGAGCATGTAAGATGACTGTTATGGCCTTAGAGAGTATGTAGGGCATGATGATGATGATGTTGCATGTTTATGCATGAAATGTATGTATGATGTTGCCCTGTATGATGATGATGACTATGACTGTGTATGATATGTTCCTTATTATGATGTATGCTTATCTTTCTTGTGGCTTTACGTGTCATGCTAATGAATGAATGAAGTATTATGTAACGTAAAGTGAAAGATAATGAAAGAGGAACATGAAGTAACAATGCATGCATTAATGAATGATGAATGAACGAAGGAAAGGCTTGCAAGCACATATATGGGGTGAGCAACTTTGTGTTGCAAGAGACTCGGATGATGTGCAATCATTGAGATTGCCCATGGGGTGAGCAACCTTGTTGTTGCAAGAGACTCAAGTAACGTGCTATCGTGATGTTGCCATGAGGTGAGCAACCTTGTTGTTGCAAGAGACTCGGATAGCTTGCTATCATTAAGATTGGCAATGAGGTGAGCAACCCTATGGTTGTAACAGACTCGGATAGCATGCAATCGTTGAGATTGCTATTGAGGTGAGCGACTCTGTCGTCGCAACAGACTTGGAAGAATGAACGTATGAAAAGAACGAAAGATAACGAATGAGACGAAAGATAATAATGACTTTTTCTGTGTATACGTATGTTGAATGATCGCATGAGAAAAGGAATAGCTTTTAATGAAAGTAAAGTATGTTTATTTATAAAACTAGAACTTACTCAGCAACGCTGACTTTTTATATGTTTTCCAGTTGGCAGGTAATGATTGCTGAGGATGGCACGGCAAGGCTACTCGGCTCTTTTGGGATGGCATTCATTTATAAAGCTTTTGTGATGTAATGCAAACATGTATTTCGTAATCGGATAATGATGTATTATTTGGCAAAAGTGTTTATAATGAAATGAGATGTCATTTTTGAATGTTTCCACTGCAATATTTTCCTAAGGCAAATGTAATTAAATGTTTTATGTGCGATGAATGACCAACTGTAAGCGTTCCGAGAACGGGGCCTTACAAAAGGAATTCTTCCGAAGCACTGAAGTCTGCTACAGTGACTGTAGAATCTTCCGAAGGATCAGTCATCAAAACTTGCGAAGTCCCAAAAGCTTCCAAGGTTTTGAAGGTCAAGTTCAAGACTCCAAAGGTGGTGTGGAAGTCTAAGAAAGACCAAGTGACTGAAGTTTCTCCATCAACAACAGCTCAAGATCCCTCTAGCACAACCATAGGATCTATTACTGTTGCATTACCTTCTATTATACTTAGTGAGCCCAAGAAAAGTAAGGCTTGGGTTTTCAAATGTAACTAATCATTTTCTTTGTGTAGGAACAGCTCAAGACAAACAAAAATGTCTGGATCATTGATAGTGGCTGTTCCAGGCACATGACAGGCAATAGGTCACTACTCCATAACTTTGAGAGAATTGATGGAGGACCAGTTGCTTTTGGAGGAGATGAAGGTGGTTACATTTCTGGAAGGGGCAAGGTCACAAATGGTAAGCTCAGCATTGAAAAGGTAAACTTTGTCAAGGAGCTTGGGTACAATCTTCTGAGTGTATCCCAATTTTGTGATCAGAGTCATAACATGCTCTTTACTGAGCATGAGTGCATTGTTCTCAAGCCTGGAGTGGTCATTCCTCATGAGCACATCCTGCTTAGAGCCCCCAGGAAAGGGAACATGTACAAGATGGATTTGCAAGAAACATCTCCCTCTGGAGAAGTTTCATGCTTTCTATCTAAAACAAATAGTGATGAGTCTTTCCTATGGCATAAAAGAATGTGCCATGTAAACTTTAAGAACATGAATAAACTAATTGAACATGATTTGGTAACTGGAATGCCAAAGAAAGAGTTTACAAGTGATGATCATTGTGTTGCATGCCTGAAAGAGAAGCAACATAAGGTATCTCACAAGCCTATGGAAAACAACTCCATCACTACTCCCCTACATTTATTACATATGGATCTCTTTGGCACCACCAGTGTAATGAGTCTAGGAAGGACCTCTTATTGTTTGGTGATCACAGATGATTTTATAAGATTCACTTGGGTTTTCTTTCTTAGAACTAAGGATGAAACCCCTGAGATTCTGAAGAATTTCATCTTAAAAATTAAGAATCAAAGTGATCACAAGGTCAAAACCATAAGATGTGATCAAGGGACTGAATTCAAGAATCAAATCCTTGATACATTTTGTGATGAAAAAGGTATTACAAGACAATATAGTGCTCCCAGGACTCCTCAGTAAAATGGAGTTGCTGAGAGGAGAAACAGGACACTAATTGAAGCTGCAAGAACTATGTTGTCTGACTCTAAACTGCCCATCACCTTCTGGACAGAGGCAGTAAACACTGCTTGTTATGTGTAAAACAGAGTTTTAGTAGTTAAGACACATGGTAAGACTCCTTATGAACTTTGGCACAAGAGAAAACCTTTTATTGGTTTTCTCAGGTCATTTGGATGTCCTTGCACCATCCTGAATACCAAAGATCAAATTGCCAAATTTCCTGAGAAATCAGATGATGGACACTTCATTGGATACTCTTCCCAAGCTAATGCTTATAGAGTATACAATCTCAGAACTAGAATTGTTGAAGAGTCAGCCAATGTGACTTTCAATGAACACACACCCTGTGTGGTTGGTTCTGGTCCTGATTGACTATTTGATCTTGATTTAGTTACCAACTGCTTTAACAAATCTTGTGAGAATGTTTCAGGATCTGCAGAAAGTTTAAATACAGGTGACCCTGATCCAAGATTTGAGCTAGGAAGACCTTCAACTCATACATCTTCAGCTCCAGTTGGAACTACTTCAGCAAATGAGGTTTCTACCAGCACTACAATAACAAATTCAGCTGATACATCTGGGGTGCCTTCAAATTCCAGCTCAGAGGTTCCACACCCAGATAAAGATACCTCAATTGTGAAAGACAACAATGGTGATGGTGAAAGTGATCAGGAATTCCTTGATGCTAATAACCACACCATAGATGACAACATCAATGATGTCACACACTCATTGGATCAAGTAAATCTTGATAAGTGTGGTGATGTGGAGGGTGAATCATCTATGCCAGATCTAAATTTCTCAAATTTGGATCTTTCTCAGCAACTTGTTGTGATCCCTCAGCTAAGGATCCACAAGTCTCACCCCATCACAAACATCATTGGAGATGTTGTCACAGGGGTAAGAACAAGAGGACAAACCCATGAAGCAAATGTTTGTCTTCACTCTTGTTTCTTATTCCAGATAGAGCCAAAGAAAGTTGATGAAGCTCTAAGGATGGTAGTTGGGTTGAAGCTATGCAACAAGAGTTGCTTCAGTTCAAAAGGCAAAAAGTTTGGAACCTTTGTCCTCTTCCTCATGGGAAGACTACCATTGGAACCAAATTGGTGTTTCAGAATAAGAAGGATGATAGAGGAATTATCATCAAAAACAAGGCAAGACTAGTTGTTCAAGGATACACACAAGAATAAGGGATTGACTACACTAATGTTTTTGCTCTTGTAGCAAGATTAGAAGCTGTTAGGGTATTCCTGGCATTTGCTGCATCCAAGAACTTCAAGGTCTTTCAACTTGATGTAAAGTGTGCTTTTCTGTATGGAGTGATTGATGAAGAGGTTTATGTCAAACAACCACCTGGTTTTGTAGATCCTGATCATCCTGATTATGTGTGCAAGCTTGACAAAGCTCTTTATGGGATGCATCAGGTACCCAGGAAGTGGTATGAGACATTGTTTGAGTATCTTTGTAAACATGGATACAGGAGAGGTACTATAGATGGAACTCTCTTCATCAAAGGACAGGGAAATGACTTATTGCTAGTTCAAGTGTATGTAGATGACATCATCTTTGGTTCAACTAATCCAAAGCTCTGCAAAGACTTTGAGAAGCTGATGAAAGACAGATTTGAAATGAGTGCAATGGGAGAACTTAATTTCTTTCTGGGAATTCAAGTGAAGCAAGTTGAAGATGGCATTTTTATAAGTCAGTCAAAGTATGTTCAGGACATACTCAAGAGGTTCAACATGACTGATTGTAAGATTGCTAAGACACCCATAGCCAAAAACCACTCCCTTGGACCTGATCTTGAGGGGGAGTGTGTAGATGAACATTTATACAGGGCTATGATTGGGTCTCTCATGTATCTTACAGCTAGCAGGCCTGATATCATATTTGCTACATGTATTTGTGCAAGATATCAAGCCAACCCTAAGATGTCTCACCTCATCACTGTCAAAAGGATTTTAAGATGCCTCAAAGGTGCTTCAACACTTGGTTTATGGTATCCAAAGAATCCTGACTTCAATCTATATGCTTATACAGATAGTGATTATGGTGGTTGCAACATGACTGCAAAGTCTAAACCTGGGGGATGTCAATTCCTTGGTGGAAGGGTTGTCTCATGGCAATGCAAGAAACAATCCTGTGTGTCTGCATCAACTGTTGAGGCTGAATACATTGCTGCTGCAAGTTGCTGTGCTCAAGTGCTTTGGATTCAAAATCAGATGTTGGACTATGGATTTAACTTCAAGGAGACTCCTATCCACATAGACAACAATAGTGCTATCTCTATCACTGAGAACCCTGTGCAGCACTCAAGGACCAAACACATCAATATCATGTATCATTTAATAAGAGATAACTATGAAAAGGGATTAATTAAACTAGTCAAAGTTCATACAGATGAACAATATGCTGATCTGTTTACAAAAGCTTTTGATGAACAGAGATTTAAATATCTAATATCAGCTATTAGGATGATTAACTTTGAGTAGATCTTTTCTTAAAGCTAATTCTAATTATTTCTTAAAATATGTGTGTCCTAAGTTGTCTAGTTCATCACTATCATAAGCTCATGTTTTCTTTGGATATCAAATCCATTTTGAAGACTTTCCTTAGATTCTTTAAAATTTTCTAATCCTTCGGAAGATATATTTTTATCTTCGAAAGAAAATCATGTCTTCAAAATAAATAACTGTCTAAGAAATTTTACCTTCGGAAGAAGTCTAAATCTATCTTCGGAAGCTTAAATCCTTGTCTCAGACACTTATTTGTTTTTAAGGACTTTTTCCTTCCGAAGCAAAATTAAATCTCGGAAGCTTTGTTGTTTCATATACAAAGCATTCAAGTGTTTATTTCTCTTCCGAAGCAAAATTTTCAAGATTCTCAGGAAAATCATCCGAAGTCATTTTAGCTTCGGAAGCTTTTTCATTAAAACTTCCGAAGATAATTTACCTTCGGAAGCTTTTCGAATTCCAAGAAAACTACTTTTTGAGCAAAAGTAAACTACTTTTTCAGAGGTGGGACTGACTTTCGGATTTCAAAGTTTATCCTCTTTCATTAACTTTGGTTCAAATCCCTTTTCACATAAATGCCCAACGGTTCCCCCTCTTCCTCACTATCTTCTTCAATTCTACTATTCCTCAAACCTAATTCCTAAAAACCGCCTTTGCTTTTTACCTTTCTTCAACCTTAAGCTTCTCAAATGGCCAACCTTAACCGCAGAAATAACCCAGATTTCTCCATGCAACTTCACAGGCAACACAACCAGGTTGCTCTGTTAAGCTCTAAGAAAGATGAAAGTTTCTCAGAGATTTGCCAATTCTTAACTCTATCAAATTACTTCACCTCCCTAACCATTGATCCTACTCTGTATGAGGATCATCTGCTTGAATTTTGGAAGACCTGTCAAGAGGTCATCATGGATGGGGAGAAGGCACTGTCTGTCACAGTGCAAGGGAGGACAATCTTCATCACTCCGGCCATTATCAACACTCATTTGCAGCTGGATGATGAAGAAGGTGAGTTGTCCTTCCCAAAGGAAGCTGTCAATCATTCCTTTGAGCAGATGGGCTATGAGGGAGATTTCTCTGTAAAGATCTTCAGGAAAGGGAAGGTCTCATCCCAGTGGAAATACCTACTCCATGTGGTTATCCACAGCTTGTCAAACAAGCATGGAGGGTGGGATCAGATTCCTGTGGATCTCTCCTTCATAGTGCATGGAATGGTTCAAGGGGTCAAGTTCAGGTACTCTCAATTTGTCTATACCAATTTACTTGCAAACTTGGACTCCTTAGAATATTATATGTTTCCTAGATATGTTCAACACATTCTCAACTGTGAACTGGGCTTACAGTTGAGGGAAACAGATAATATTCTTAAATTGGGACAGATGAAGCCCGGCATCTTTAAAATCATGAAGAAGCCAACTGTAGGCTTCTCAGGGGTAGAAACAGCCCTTGTCCCCAAAATGTTAGAGCTCATTGCTCAAGGTGACAACCTAGCAACACGAGCTAGTGTTGAACCCACACCTTCTACCTCTTTACCTCTAAAAAGGCCTCAAGTAACCCTCACCTACCAAAGAAAATCCAAACGAACCCTTGCTCAAGCTATTGAGTCTGTGCAGGTCCCCATATACTCACCTTTACAGGAGGAAGTGGACACTAGAGCTCCCACTTCTCCTGAGGAGCAAACCACTCCCATCTCTTCAACTATCAGGGCTGAGGTTCCTCATGCTCACCCTGATGAGATCACAAGCCCAACAGCCTTAAGCCTTCACTCTGAGTCTAACACTCAAGTGAACAACCTTCAGGGGACAGTTACCATCCCCAGCCTTTAGATCTAAATCAACCTATTCCCAACCTATCCTTCTATACTGATGAAGACTTAGGATTCAGTGAGTACCATGAGTCTCTCTTCTCTTCCCCTACTCAAAGAGAGATAAGTACTCCTGAGTCTCCTCAGTCTAGCTCACATCAGTCATCTATAACTGAGGTGGACACTTCTGAACCTGTTCTGGATGTTCATATGGAAGAGGCTCTTACTTCTGCAAGTGATTACATCATTAAGACCTCAACCATGGCAACTCAGCCCACTGACATCTCAACTAAGATTGCTAGTGAGCAGAGGAAAACCAGCAGCCAAGAACCTCAAGCTGGTGGTGAGAGAGAGGACTTTGGTCCAATCATCTCATCCCCCAATGATTCTTCTGATGAAGAAGAGGGGAATCTGAGACTAAAGGTGCAAAAACTGTCAAAAACATGCTCCTATTTAGTCTCTAAGGTCAGTCACCTTGAATCCCAGGTGACTACCTTACACAACAGGGTCAATGATCAGTAACTTCAGATTTCATATCTTAAGGAAAAACTAGCTGGGAGACCTTTAAGAAGACCTCAACCAGGAACACAAGAACCTGTGGATGTGATTGATTTATCCTCCAGCTCACCTATGCAAGTGGGTGATGCTACCAAAAAGGGGGAGAAAGCATTGCAGCCACAGAACCTGGGAGTTCTTCACAGAGAAGAGACATAGAGGACTCACCATCCTCACTTGCAATTGTGCATTCTCAGCAACTTCCTCAAGTTCACATAAATGTGGACTCTATAGACTCTATCATCAGGAGTCTCTTTGAGGAAGGTATACCAAGGGATGTGTCATCCCCACCTCAAGGAACTTCAAACTACATCATAAGGTGGATGTATGATGCTGATAGAAGAGCCCTTATTCTTCACAGAGTTCAAAATTTGAACTTCTATGAAGGTTTGGATCTAGTCAATATGCCACTTGTCAATCCAAGCAACTCAAGACAAGCTGACAGATTGGCTCAAAGAATCCAAGACAGGATCACTGCAGAGTTTAGCTTAAGAAGGTGACTTAGGCAATCAGGTAATGCCATCGGTCAACTGGATGTTGAGGTGGACCCTAAGATTAGTTTCATAGGGGAAACCTTAGCTGAAGGCCCAGTGGCAGAACCTGAGACCCCTGCCTCATCATCATCAACTACTGCAGAGATTCTCATTCCCTCCGAGACACCTGCTGGTGAAGGTGTTTCTCAGCCTCTCTCTGGCCAGAACATGGATGCTACACCAAGCAATGAAGGCCAAACCTCTATCCACCCTGAGTCACAAAGGTCTGTGGGTGACAAAGGGAAAAGGATTTTGACTCCTGAGGAAATTGAGGAAGAAGAGAGAGAGAGGAAGAGGAAGCTAAGGGGAGAAAGTTCCTCTGGGTCTTCAAGTTTTATGCAAGCTGCAATCAGGGCTGCCCCCAGACCAAATACTCAAGATGATGAGTTGAGGGCAGTCAGGATTACTTACCTGCAGACCAAGAACTATGATATTGATGAAATCATTTCTCTCCTCTTAGAACAACTAAATGAACTGGCTGACATGGAAGTGTCAAGAGAGATGAAAGAAAAAGAGGATGCAAGGTTACTTCTCCAATTCAAAGAGGAGAAGAGACAGAAAAGACTCTACAAGCATGCTCCTACTCTCTCCCTAGTTCAAGAAAGCCCTGTACAAGAAGATTTGGTTCAACAAGAACCTCAGGTAGACAAAGAAGAAGATAGGATCAAAATGATCAACTACGTGAGTGCCACAGGCTTCTATCAGGCAGATGCACTTCTTCCCTTGTCCTATGATTTTGTTGAGTTTGAGTACTTAAAACAACTTCAGCTTGAGTTAGTCAAGGAGAGAAAGACAACTAAGAAGAAGCTAAGGGAAGAAGCTGCAAAGTCAAGAGCCATCATCCAAAAAAGTATGAAGAAGTCTGCTGACAAACAAAGGATGATGAGCTTCTTGAAGCTGTATGGATTCTCCAGAAGGAGACTTGGCCCTATGTCTCTATCCACAATGGATGAGCATATAAGGGTAATCAAGCAGAAGATCAAGAGTGGAGAGCTGATTGACTTACACTCTCTTCCAAGTCAAGTCCCACCTGAAGTGGAGGTTAAGGTTGAACAACCTGAGACAACACAGCCCGGACCTCCTGCTAAGCCTCAGCAAGCTTCATCTTCTGATCCACAGCAGGGTCAAACTCCCTCTCCTTCTGAACCTGTGAGGGAGGAACACCCAACTGAGAAAGACAAGGATGATCAACAAGGTGCTGCAGACCAGTCTTCTCAGTTAAAGTCATCTAAGAGGAAGAAGAGGATGGCTTCTAAACCAAAGTCTAAGAAGAAGAAGCCTAAATCATCTACCTTTACACCTCAGGCTGAGTCAGATCAACCTGAGGAAGTGCATGAAGAGGCAGCCCAATCAACTCCAATACAAGTGGCTCCTCTTGCAGCTGAGACACCCATCCTATCCTGGACCTTCTCTACCAATCCAGAAAGATGGCATGTAATCAGAGATCAAGGTGTTGAGAATGTCTATACATGGCAAGACATAATCAACTTACCTCTGCATGATCTCTTTGAGATGAGAAGATACTATGAAAGTCTGAATGATCTTGACCATCTAATGAAGAAGGGTATGGTCATGATTATGCTGAAGACTACTAACATCTGAAGAACTTCTAAAATGTTTTGGTAGCATCAGCCTAGGGGGAGTTTGTAAGGATTCCTTTAAGTCTGATGCAAACCAAAACATCCAAAGTCTCTCTGCAAGCAATGCACTAAAGAACTGAAGTAGAATTGCTTCGGAAGTTTTACACCATGCACTAGAAGTATTCTAAGTGTAAAATCTTCCGAAGCCAAGACCAATATCTTCCGAAGCCAAATATGAAGTCTTTCGAAGCCTCAGAGACAAAGTCTTCCGAAGCTTCATCCTATGAAGACAGATTTCTTCCGAAGACTTTTAGTAACATGCTTTATCTGATGTACTGTTCCATAAAGCTGGACACTTTTCCGCTGCATCTCTGTAAAATCACCAACTTACATGAGTTGGTGAAAATATTCATTCTTTTGGTAACTGTACATTGAGGTCTTGAGTCTGTAACCTTCTACTTTATGTACTTTATCCTTTTTGTAATAGATAAGGATGTGAGCTATGGCATGTCATAGTCATAAGGTCAAAAGGCAGATATGCCTTTTGATTCTACAATTGATTTTGTTTGTGTCTAGTCAATTGTATCCAGCTGGCTTTCAAAGTATAGCCGGCTGTAGGTTGTAGTATAAGTATTCCATGTTCTAGTATCTTTTTTTATGCTTTGTAACACTTGTAATAGAACTTGAGAAAGCAATATACTGCATCCTTGAAACCCAAATCTCTTGTTCTGTCTCTTTATTCTTACTTGTGTTCTTTGTATCATTATTGTGGTTAATCCAGTTTACTGTTTGATCAAGTTTGGTTAATCTCCTCTTTGTGTTGTTGTGTTGTAATTGTTAAGCCCTTCACCGGTCCTGCATAACTGTTCCTTACATCTTGGTTTAATATAAGGGTAATTATAGCAAAAACTAAATTATTCTAGGTTAACTGCTAATGAATATGTGAAACGGAGGACTTATGTAAAAGAAAACTTCCAGAGAATACAAAGGAATTTAGTATTGCCAAATTAATCAAGTGTGTACTCATGTATTAAAACTATTGTTGAGCCACCTTATTATGTATTTAATTGAATTATATTGCTATTTAAAAAGTAGTGTATTTTATAATACAAGGCAAATCTTGATCAGTGAGAATGCAAAAAGTCAACTAGCTTGGTTGTTGAAAAATATGTTCTTTTTAGTTGCAAATCTGGATCATTATATGCCTTTGATTTTAATAATTATTTCTCTTTTCTCATTAATGGTTATAAATGAATAACACCTCAATTGGTTATGCACAAATCAACCCACAAGTTTTCAGCTTCGATCTAATATTCTGTGTGATCATTTACTCCTTGTTTGTGCTCTTTTATACTTTTCTAAAGTCTTTCATATATCCTTCCTTCTTTTTTAACTCAGCCTTTTTTCGATTCATTCTTTTTCTTCTTAATCATCGTCATATGGCGTCTTCTTCATCTACGGACGACACGTCCGATATGAACTTCTATGATTATGTTGCTAGCATAACAATCCCATTGAAAGAGATAGAAGCATCAACCAACAATTTCGCCAGTAAAAATCTCATCGCACGAGGTAGTTATGCGCATGTCTACAAAGGACAGCTCTCACAATCTGGAGAGTTGATCGATATTGTCGTACGAAAATGTCTGCAACCAACTGAAAACATAGTGGTAAACGATGTCACGATGTATAAAAATCTTAAGCACAAGAATATCATCTCTCTTTTTAAGGTTGATGACACTCATGATCAAGCATTGACCATACACAAGTATCAGGCCCACGAAAGCCTTGATAAACATCTACGAGACTCAACCCTCACCTGGATGCAAAGACTGCAGATTTGTGTTGGCGTTGCGCATGCTTTGCGTTACCTTCATTTTGGTCTGAAGGACGATTACAGTGTCATTCATGGTAACGTCAAGAGCTCCAAAATTTTACTAGACCTCAACTGGGAACCAAAGTTGCATGATTTTAGATGTGCCGTGAAAGTTAAAAGGCACAGTCTTTATCTTACTAGTAAATACGATGGCACGTTGCAGTATATGGACCCAGCATTTGAAAGCACCGGAGGTTTAACTCATAGATCAGACGTGTTCTCTTTTGGAGTCGTGCTGTTTGAAGTCTTGTTTGGAATGAAAGCATCTATTCCGGACAAACCACTTGTGTCCTCTTTTGTAGCCCCTTTACGCGAAGTCTTGTTTGGAAGGAAAACATCTATTCCAGAAAAAGATGTGTGGCATTTTGCTGAACTAGCCAAACTCCGTTATGAAGAGAGGAGATTGGATGATATGATTGATCCTGATCTACGAAAGCAAATGGACAATCAATCACTCAACGTATTCTCAGAGACGGCATATTTGTGCTTAAACAAGCAACGAGAACAACGTCCAGATTTTGAACAGATTGTCAAAAAACTTGAGAGAGCCTTGGAACTTCATCAAAAACATCAAACCCGCGTAAGAGCATCAATCCTTTATATTTTCATCTTCTACATTTGTAATTAATTAATAACCTAACTATAACTTTATTAATATTAAAGGTACAATCTCCAGAACTTGAAGTTGAAGGTGCATCATCCAGTCAATTCAAGGTACTTAATTCTTTTTTTTTTTGATATTGAAGTGATCGATACGTAATTTGATAATAGTTACCGAGATTGCTATGTAGAAAGAGAAATGAGATATCTACTTAACTTTTGTCTAATAACAATTTAATTCTACATGTTACTACAAGATTGAAGAATTATTTTATTAGAAATGATGTTGATCATTACACAATCATGCAACATAATCGGGGGTGTTTTGAAAACCACGTTGGAAAAGGGTTGTTGCCCTTAGTAAGTGCGACATCTTTACTCCATCAGAGCCTTGTCAAATGAAACTATCATGTTTGCTAGATGTCGCACTTACCAATTGCAACTTGTTTGCAGACGTCACCTCAGCACAAGAGTGCTACCGCTGATAGTTATTAGAAAAAATCACACTTAGTGTAACTTTTAGAACAAAAGAAATCACACTTACTAAATGCGACATCTTCTTAAACCTAGCAGGTATACATGGGCTTGTAGAAAAAGATAAATTCTCACCATAAATCACACTTACTATGTGTGAAATATCTTTGAATGTGGCAGGTGATACGTGGTTTGCCACGAACTTTAGTAATTGACAATTCAAGTCAAGAATCGCACTTGGTAAATGAATGTGACATGTTAGAAACATGGCTGATCTTTATCAGACCCATCTAACTTGGCTAGAATCTAGATGAAAGCAAAGACAATGCAATTTATAAATGCGTCAATCTCTAACGAAAATAATCCCATGGCAACCCTTTTGTGTTGCATGATTTTGTATTAGCACAATTTTTTTTAAAAGAATCAAATTTAGAAAAATTTATGATTTCCTTTAAAGAAAAACTAGAGCACTATGATACATCAAACACATTATAAATTCATTTATACAACTAGAGGAGCATTTAAGCATTTTAGGACGAATAGTATTTTGAGATTTGTGAAAGCGTTATACTGTTTATTACATAAATCAACTAAATGCATGTGAATTTAAATATATTTGAGAATTATTTAAACACAAAATTCTGATACCATTTTGTCTTGATATACATATGTATATATACTACATGTACATATGCACATTGTTATATTAGAAAACGAAAAATAAGACCAGCATTTTCAATTTTACGCTTCTTTTAAATTACTATACACATGTGTTGATGCAGCAGATGTCAGTTAATTTTTATTATCATCAAGTATAGTGATGAATCGATCTATATGTATATCAGTCCGTTAGAGGAGGTATTATATCGATTTATTATATTAATCATTAGTTGTTCAACATTCTAGCCATTATGAATAATCACAAGAAATAGGATTCTGACAATCATCATTCTAAAGTCATTAGCATCTAATGTATTAAGTATCTGGGTGTTTGATTTTGCGCCAGATCTTTGCTCTAGATCTTCCAGTTCCTTAGTCGTTGCTTTACTCATCTTTTGCTTAGATCTTTAAGTTGCTTCTTTACAAATTAATATGATCCCCGATTGGTAATTTTGTGTTCCTAACATAAGCATGCATCTCAAGTAGTTTTTGCAACTACTTTTACAATCATACAACTTAAAAGTTTTTTAGGCTTCATCTCTTAAAACCTAAAGGGTATAAACAAAGAGAGGAATTGAAGACCTAGTTTTCATTTTAGTTTTATTCTCATCGTTACTAGTGTAATAGGCTCCAACACTATGATTTTTCCATTTCTTCTAACATGTAATGTAACTTTAGGATTATCGAAGGGTATAACTCTATAAGTGATGAAAACGTAGTTTTCTTTTTTTAGTTTCATTCTGTTATTTCTTCGCTTCTAACATGTAACATTGCAGGGGCCAAATTTAGATCATCTGAAAGTTCCATTAAGTGAAATAATCATGGCTACCAAAGACTTTTCTGAAGCACATTTCATTGCGTCCGGTGGATTTGGAGAGGTATACATAGCAAAACTTAACCGTTTTGATACCATAAATTCAGTGGATGCTAAAGGCGAGAATGATGGTGAATTACCTAATGTTGCTATTAAACGCATCCCTAGCGTAATAAAAGGACGAGAAGGGTTCAACGCAGAAATTGAGTTGCTTAGTAAGTGTAAGCATCGAAATATAGTTTCACTTTTAGGCTTTTGTGATGAAGGTCATGATATGGTTCTTATATATGAATATGCTTCCAAAGGAAGCCTTGATGATTATTTAATTAACAGCGACAACATTACTAATCTTACTTGGGTTCGACGTTTACAAATATGCCTTGATATTGCACAAGGTTTGAATTACCTTCATGAGTGTAAGCCCAATAAGCCAACAATAATCCACCGTGACATGAAGAGTGCAAACATATTATTAGATGATAAGTTGGTGGCAAAGATTGCTGACTTTGGCCTGTCCAAGTCACACAATGAAAATCAACAAGACAAAACCCTCATCACCCGCATAGCTGGGACAGAGGTATACATGGATCCAGAATATAAAAGAACTGGTAAGTTGAAAATACAATCAGACATTTATTCATTTGGAATCGTTCTCTTTGAAATCGTGTGTGGGAAGTTAGCATGTAACAAAGATTTCAAGAAGGTGCTTGCAGCAGCTGAATGCTATATAGATGGAACGTTGAAGAATTTGGTAGATCCAAACATAAAAAAAGTTGATGAAAATAGTTTTATGCTAGATGGAGGCGTAAATGAAGATTCTTTGGATAAATTTTTAGAAATTGCATCTCAATGTGTGTTAAAATCTCAATCCGAGCGTCCAACAATGAAAAATATCATCAAAAAACTTGAGGAAGCATTATCCTTGCAAGTAAGCACTTTATTTTAGACTCTTATTGTTTTTTCTCTCCGTATAAATCTTGATCACTATAAGTGAGTAGTATGTTAATATTCTTGTTCACTGTGAGTGAGTATTATGCTAATATGTAGTTAACTATACCAAAGTTTTAATATTTATAAAATCAGCTTCATATATCAACCTGAAGGTTACATCATTCAGAAATTTTTTTATAAAGTTATTATTCCCCTATATCAAATTTGGAAAAATATCAAATCTCTTGTTAACGAATTAGTATGTTTGAATACTAATCGAGTGGTCTTATCGATATACATAACTAATTCTATGTTTGTAACTTTATTTGCAAGTAAAACTATATACTTAATTCAGTTTTGAATTACAAAGTTGTAATTCTTCTAAACGTATTACCAAGTGCAGATAAACAGCAAAGACAAGCTCCATATTTCACTTGAAGACATACAAGTGGCAACGGAAAACTTCAGTGACTACAAGTGCATAGGAGAAGGAAGACATTGGAAGCAATATGAAGGAGAACTAACACATAATAAAAAGCATACCGCCATTGTTGCAAAGCGATGGGACAGCAAGGTTCCTCAGAGTCAGCATCAGTTTTCTACGGAACTTCAAGTTCTTAAAAAGTCTAAGCATGAGAATATCATTTCTCTCGTAGGCTATTGTATTGAGTCGGGCGAAAAGATAATAGTGTATGAAAAGGCCTCTAAAGGAAGCCTCGATAAGCATTTGGGCGATGCTAGCCTTACATGGATGAGACGCCTGAAGATATGCATTGATGTTACAAGAGCATTAAAATATCTTCACACAAGTGTTTCAATGATCCATAGGGACATCAAAAGTGCTAGTATTCTACTAGATGGTGATTGGAGGGCTA
The DNA here is from genome assembly GCA_025215565.1 of Flaveria ramosissima. Lineage (NCBI taxonomy): Eukaryota > Viridiplantae > Streptophyta > Magnoliopsida > Asterales > Asteraceae > Flaveria > Flaveria ramosissima. The sequence continues at coordinate 66,124,908 of CM046036.1, forward strand.
AAATTTCCAACTTCGAGTTGTCCACTCAATTGTTTGAGTCGAAGCCAATTGAACACGTCACTGATGATAATGCTTATGGTTCACTGAGCTACATATCCAAACAGGACAAAAAAAAAGGTTATCTGACGCAAGAGTCGGATATATATTCATTAGGTGTGGTTTTAAAGGAGATTTTGTGGGGGAGATTGACAGAACCCAAGGACCGTGCTAGTCACCATATCGTCCACAATGGACAAGAAATTCTTTATTATTTGGTGTTAGAGGGTATAAAAGAACAAATTGACCCTGAATCATTATATACATTTACCGATATTGCGGGTTTGTGTTTAGCTTATAAGGAATACCGACCACAGGCAGCAGAGGTGATAGTAGAACTTAAGAAGGCATTGGAGTTTCAAGTAAGTTAACTTTGACACTTTGATATTGCACCCATGAGTTGTTAGCTTCCTTTGAATAACATTAATGTTTACTAAACATATTAAATTTATCAATTTACCAATTAAAAGTGTAAATTATTTCATTAATTTTAGTATATCTCATTATAATAAATAAGTACTTGTGTTATCACACGAGGATTTTGCGGAAATTTTACCATCTTCTTTCTCATTCGAGGAAAATGTGCGGAAGAAAAAGTAAAAAGAGGGAAATCTTCATTTTATTTTGTGTTCTCTCTATTCTATTAAATAATAATAATTTTAAATATTTAAAATATTAATTTTTTTATTGTAATAATTTATTAAAACTTATAAAATCATAAGAAGATTTTATTTATATTTTATCTTAAAAAATACTTTCATAATTCTTAAATCTTCATTATTTCTTATATTATTGAGGAAAGTTGACATACAACATAAAAACTTTTTATAGAAATTACTGGTTTACAACATGATAAATTTATTCAATGCATACTATATGAGTTTCTTACATATATATATAGGAGGATCGTGAAATATGGGAGCCTAGACTACCTACAGACTACACAAAAATCATCAAGGTGTTAAAAACTCCGGACAACCCTACTCAAATGAAAAAGGACCTCTATCACATGTTCTCCAAAGGAATTCTCCTTCAAGATGGCAAAGTGGTAACTAATTGCTCGTGCTTCATTTCACTTGCCAAATTTGTATGAATAAATGTTTTATTACATGCACCATGACTTGAAGTTCTTTCAAATTGTTTATTTCAATTTCTAAACAGTATTAGACGAAACAGAGATGTATATTTAACTGCGAAATAGAGATGTATATTTAACTACTGATTATCTGAATAGCTTTAAAATCATATATAATAGAATTGTGGTTTTATTAATCTTGTTTTGTGTTTAGTGGTTTTCACTTGGCAGTAATGGAGAAAGAAATGAAATGATATCAGCAAGAAAGTTTTCACACAAAAAGTGTAAATGGCAAGTTGTCGAGGAATCAAGGTTTGTACCTCCTTCCTTGTGGGTGATTTCATATGTAGTTATCAATCTTCATTATTAGACCGGTAAGCATTAATTAAGATCATTTTTTTTATCTGAAAACACTCGCATATATTACATGGTATCATAAGAGAATATTTGTGAAGTTTTAAGTGAATCACAACCCACAAACACAAAACCGAAAAGAAGTTGACAAGGTAACAACTTAACAGAAATACTTGAAATGGAAAGAATACGAATACAACGCCTGATTCTTGATAAACAAGAAAACTAGTAAACACACTAATACTTGACTTCTAATTCTCCTAGAAATAAAATCTTATTTTTTAATATGTATTGCTAACAAATAAAAATTGTGAATATTAGTTTGGATTAATACTGCCAAATAGTCGATTATTAAAATCAAATTTCCCTTCATATAAAGTAGTCCTTTTAACTTTAGACATCCTCCAAATTAAATCCACCCCTCAAGAGATTATTATTCAACATTACATTATATAACTCAATAATAATTGCATATAAACTACAATATTACGAGTCTATTAGATGTTTTGTAACCGAGTTCCTGAAAGTTATTTGGTTATGGAACTAATAAAGTTTAACAACCTTTAACATGCAAAAGTAATTCCACACTGGATGCACTTAACTACCAAGAGGCCTTAATAAGGCAAAATACAATTAATTAAGGTTGTAGAAATTAAGTGATTTGGGCCAAATGTGAAGGAGTAAGCTATTGTTTTTTTAGAGGCACAAGATCGTTTGTTAAAAGAAGTTTTACTGAAATGGTCATAACTTGTTTTGGGCCCAGATTTTTGCCCGTCTATATTTTGTGTTTCATTCGACTTTTGGTTTGCTTTATATATGCATGTAAACAGTGGGAGAGGTTAGTTTTTGAAGTTGATAAAAATATTTTTTTCTCTCTATCACAATGTGTTGTGTTAGTGTGAAATCTTGATTATCGGCATGCTTTGTAAATCAATGATAGTTAGAAGAATTATTCCTGGTATTATCGTTGAATCAACATGTTCAGTTATTTATCATTTTGCTTCCGCTACATCACTAAGTTTATCAATTCCATTGTGCATAAATATATTTGAACTTTATTGATAAAAACCAGCATTGATACGATAAAATGCCACGGTCAACATGAGTTCTTATTTCATTTATTTTGAGGCAAAAAAAAGAAGAAAAAACAAGTTTGATATCTTGTGAGAATTGCAGATTTGAGAAAGCCGCAAAGATGTTTGATATCTCGAAGCTGAAGATCAAGATCAAAGTAACAACTCAATTTTTATCTCCTGGTGTCAATTATGGGGCTCATCTCATCTTCAAGTTTTGTAAGGAAAGAAAAATTTCAAGTAAACCAATGTATGTGAACCTAAAGTATAAACATGGAAGCGATAGCATGCATGCATATTTCGCAACATGGAGAGATGATAAATGGATGATGATTGAACTGGGACGGTTTCTATGTGAGAAGGAAGATACTGATTTTGAGGTTTTACTTGAAAGTTTTTCACGATACTATTGTGGAAGCGATGCCATCTACATTGAAGGCATTGAGTTCCGAGCCATTGACAATGTAAGTTTTGAGGCATCAGTAAACTTTCCCTTTTAAAATTGATTGATTAAGAAGAGTTTCTTTAATAAGATTAATGATTATTTTCACCATGCGTTTACTCACTTTGGTACAAAATCATGTTTTAGTTCTCATGAATGTGTAAAATTAATCATGTTTTGCATATAAAGTTTGTAACATGATCTTGTAATTTTTTGAACAGGTGAAACATGAAGATATTAACAAAATAGAGGACACCCACCAAGATTTGAAACCAAAATCAAACAAGGATCAGGTACAAAAAATGCTAAAGTTACTACATTAAAATGCTTAAAAGATCTATAAATAATGTTAAGGCTATACAGCCAATTCATATTGCTGACAAAAGTTATCTTTTGGAGATTGAGTTGATATATTTCTTCTGTGGTTTTGGTACTAAATTCTTTCAACCCTTTGATGTACAGTTGCTATCGTCAAACGAACCATATGTAAAGAAACATCTTATGCTTTCTGCCAAGGATGTAATTTTGCATGCCTCTTCTACTGCGGAATGTTTTCATTCGAAACCATCAGTCGAGTCGAGGTTTGCTTTTTGAACAAACTTTATTGATTATATTTCTTTTAATACCAGGATGCATTGATTAACAATAGTTTAACTTCTTGTATCATTGTAAAAAGTATGTAATCATATGATATCGTTATGTGGCCAGGTTTGAAGAGATGATTGAGCTGCTACCACAACAAGTATTTCGTATTAGTTGCAAAATTCAAAGTCAGTTGTTGTCACTAGATACGGAATATTGTTGTTACCTTGTGTTCAAGCTTTCTGAAAAATGCCGCGGTCTGCACTGTCCCGTGAAAGTACGAAATCTACTCCATCGAAACAACAAAGAGGCGGAAATTATCTATTTTAGACCTCCAAACCCATGGAACTATTTAAAAGATACTCACCAGGTTCCACAAAAGAGGGAAGATGGATGGATGGAGGTTATTGTGGGAAAATTCAACTCAACTTCTGAGCTGAGAAATGATCACATTCCTATAAACTTGAAATTGATAACTTATGAAGGAACTATGTACGGCCTTATTGTTTGTGGCCTCGAGATTCGACCAATGTAAGAGTATTTGTCGGAATACTAATTTGGTTCCTATTTTTCTAATAATATCAACATTCTACTTCTGGTATATATCTCCAAATGCTTATGATTCATAAAGCTTAAAACTCTAACTCTTGTCAAATCCTAATTTTGTTACTTACCTTTGAGAACTTAGCTATTGTGCTTTAGACTTATTTAAGAATTAGATTAAGTACAAATTTACATATTTCAAAGGATCATGCATCAATATTATTACGTGATAATATATAACGATAGCAAATGATAATTCTTGACGCATTATTGCATAAACAACGGTTGATGAACATGGGCATGTTAAACTGTCATCTTGAATTATATTAGATTGAAGTTATAAGTATAACTACCATGTATAGTAGTTAACCAATCTTGTAAGACAATCACATTTGTGCATGTAATCGTGCATAAACCTACCACCTTTGCATGAACAATTGGTCATTAAACATAGTTCTTAACACGTCAACATACAAAGTTTAACGCAACATGACATCTATTAGTGTTTCACGAACGAAACTATGAACCTAAATTCAATGCTTATATATAAGTGAGACAGTTCTAGTAACCCAAACTTCTCACTCGTCATCCGAAAGTCTTAAATACATATACCAAATACATAATCCTCATAACTAACTAAATATAGGACTTACTTCTTATTCAACTGCGCACTTTAACTCAACTTAGATTAATGAAAACCATCATCGAACTATGTTTTAATGATTTAAATAACTAAGATATATCAAGTTTAACTGTTAGTTATGTAAGGAAAATTATCAAACCTTGCATAATTCTTTCACCAGTACCGAATGATAAAATAAAAATAATGTGGATGCTCAAGGATTGCTCGATAGAGACTTTTGGACCAGCTTTAAAGACCTCTTTTAAACCCCTTGGCTACACCCTAAACACCCTTGAACTAAACATAAACTAATACTTGACTAAACCTTGACCACCAACTTTACAATACTAGTCAAATACTGTTAAAAACAAGCACATAAAGAAGATGTGGTGTTGTTGTCTAGCACTCGATCTATAGCTGCTGAAACAACATTAAAAAAAACTTAAAACACTTTAATTATAATGCTATTTACCAAGAGACTAAACCTTAAACTAATGAATCAGTGAAACCGAGTGTATCTAAAAATCATATAAGAAAACCATCAAGCATAAATCACTAACATCATTAACACCAAATGACAAGTTGAATAAGCATTATAAACCCGTGATAATATCCCTAGACAAGCTCGAAATCACAGCCCCAAAACCCCTCAAGTTCGCGGTTCAAATGAAAGGGGATAACCAGCACATAAAGTGGTAAACATTAGCCATGAACCAGGGGTCAAAGGATGACAAAAACTTCCCATCACCCTGGTCAAAGATGACGAAAAATTAGGTACAAAAGGGAACTGATGGCTACTTCCCTTGGCTCAAGATCTGCAGCTCTAGCTGCCCAAAAAGAGTCTTGACCATCACTTATCTTATTGTTCAAAGATGCCAAATCATCTAATAATGAAACCCCTTCCCAAAGTTCCTATATAATATACATACTACCAACTGCATTCCCAAACCAAAACCCTATCCCAACATTACTAAAACAATCCAGAAGAGCCCTCTGCTACTGCTGTTGCGATCGTGAGAAGAAAAGAACACAAGAGCTAGGTTTGGACCTCTATCACGCGTTTCTATTTACACCGACATCTACCATCAGGTATTGATGTGAGTGTGTTGGAATGGTATTTCAAGTGTTTAAATATTAAATATTAAGTATTATCACTCGTATTTATGCATTTGATTATGTTAAATAGGTTAACTAGGAGTTTGAAGTGATTGTGTATGTAAAATAACCAAGTTGGAAGCTTACATGGTGAAACAATGCATTGGAGGGGTCAAGAAACAAAGATTCAAAGTGCAGGAGAAAAGCTCCCACCGTAACCTACTGTAGCCACCGTAGGCTACGCCAGCTTTGGTTTTAAAACAACAGAAAGCCCCCCAGAGTAGGCTACGCTGACTGGCGTAGCCTATGCCAAGGCCTTCGTGGAACACCTATAAAACCACGTTTTTGTTAGGTTTCACCCACCACTTGCCCCTCATTTGACCTAGGATGATTTGAGATGAATTTTAGGAGTTCCGAGGCTTGAAATTCATCATTCCACATCTTTCTAATAGCATACTATCATCCGCTATGCAAATCAACAACGATTCTGAAGATCATTTAAGAACAATGAGCGGCTAATCTTTTCGTGATCTACTTCGGGTAATGGGTTTTGTGTGATTAGGTTCTGTCACTTCCCGGCGGAAGCGTCAAATGCTTTGGGTGTGACTCGTTAGTTCAAAACACATTGATTATCAAAGCATACAAATCACAATAATAATTTAAACATTACTTTCATTAATATATAACTATTAGGATTACATATTATAAAATTTAGTCTAACATTTTAGACTTATACATAGTAATCCTAATCAAAAAATATCTTCAACATATCACATATCTCCAGCTAGTAGTGAACGTGAATGTTCATGTAAAGGCTGAAGTCAAACATATCAATAGTCAACCATATGCACAGCTTTCCTAAATAGTCGTGTCGATCACTATACATGTTGATGGTATACACGAGGTTATAGTACATTTTTTGACCTGAAAAAACATACTCAAAACAGTCAACAAACAGTTGGTGAGAACATAGGTTTAATCAATATTAATCATTTTGAATTGATGCAATACAATCAAACTCACAACCAAACCTATACACATGTCAAGTGATTCATAATTGTCAAATACAAATCATGTAATCAAATAATATAACACTGTTGCCCTTATCTCATCATATGCAGGTTGACATTTCCTAAGTAGCGCTACATATATTATTTGACGATTACTCATCCGAATTAATGGTTGTGTCAATATGACAGTAATAACTCAAATTTCTCAAAAATGCATCCAATTTAACACAAAAGTATGCTTTTCCCCCCAAAAAAATTATAATTCAAAAAAGAGCTATGTTACTCACCTTGATTCAAGCCAATAAGTCAAATAATTCCTATAAAATAATTATTTGTTAGAATAAATCTAATTTCTTTAAAATTTTCAGCATTTTTATCACAAAAATTGTCAAAATTTACTAGCCTAAACATTCTGAAATCTATATTATCTCATAAAATTTCAGATTAATAACTCATAACAGGCATATTTTAGGATGTTTACAAATTTCACATTAATTAGCAGAAATAGTTAAACATCTCTAAGAATTCTGAAATTCATACATACGGTTCTATTCCAAATATTATAATTTATGTAAATTTTTCATAATTTATCTCACTGTTTTGCTATTTCTTTTAATTTTCTATATACAGAATGTTATAAAATATATAACTCAGTCATACATGCGAATTAAATCACGAAACTTATTCAGGAATTCCTATTAAATATAAGGGTTATTATATAATTTTTCCAGAATTTTTCCAGGTTCGGAGCTTCTGTATAATAATTTCCTTTCATTTCCTTGAATTAATTATACAAATTAATCTACCTAATATTATTACATCAAAATTTACAGATTATTATTTCTAAAATTTTTCAACAATTTTATAATTTTATTTCCACAATCACAATCATTTAGGTATTTAATCTAATTCATCAAGAACATCTAGGTTTCAACCCTTTAATTTGTAATCTTTTTGTTTAAATCCTTGGGTTTTTTTATAAGAACTTTCAAATTTCTTGTTTTCAAATCCTTTTTCTTACTGATTTTGGTAGAATCAAGTATGTCATGTTATTATCTTTGGTGATTTAGCTATAGGGTTGATTATATGTGTTAGTTCAAACACATATAGTTTGTTAAGCATAGTTTGAGAATCACACCTTGTTTTGATGAAGAAAACTAAAGGATTGCTTGCTAGACTTCTTGATGATCCGGTTAGGTGATCCTTGAGCTTGAAGTATTGATGAAAGCTTGAGATGATGCCTTGAATGCCTAGTTAGTGTTGGACCCGAAAGAAAACAAGAAATGATTGGAGTTGGATGAGTGATGTGAGGACCGAGAGTTTGAGGGTGAGGGTGGAGATGGATTGAAAACCGAGAGAGGGTGTCGAGAGGTGTGAAGATGGTGGTGGTTGTGGTGGTTTGCGGTTGATGGAGTGGTGGTTGTAGAGAGGCCATCGGCTGAGAGTTCCAAGTAGTGGAGTAATTCATTATTAAGCCTAGTGTTAGGATGGTGAGATGGTGGTTATAGGCTTGATTAGTGGTCTCATTAGGAAGAGGGGTGGCAAGCTTCTAAGAGAGGTTAGTGTAATGGTTGGCTAGGTGGCGGGTTTGGGTGGTGATTAGTGACAATAGTGAGGCTAGGTGTCAAGCTAAGAGTCTAATGACTCACCTAGTTATTAAGTTAGGATTAGTTAGTAGTTTAGTGGTCTAATCGGGTTAATTAGTGTTCTAATGAACCGATATGGGAATTAAAGTTGAGTTTTAGTTAAAGTTTTGATGTTTAAGATTAGTTTGTTTTTGACATAAGGTTAACTTGATGTAATATAGTTTGATTAAGTTTAAGTCTTTAATACATTAAATATAGTTTAAGGCATTTAGCATTAAGCTAACTAATCATATTTACTCTAAGATGGTAATCATACAATTTATATACATGCACACATAAACATTTATGCATGCATGCATGCTCATGTATCATATGTGCATGTTCAATTAAGCATGCAAAAACTCATATAATTAGATAAAGTTACCTTAATCATCTCCTATAAAATATAAGCATTTACTATCAATTCATAGGAAATATTAAACTACCTAACCTTAGTTTAGAGTTGTCACATGTTCTCGTTTGTGTTAGACTTGTGTCGGGATTAAACTTTAGAACCCGTAAAGTTCTTTTATAAGTTTGACTTGTGTTTCGATTGTTTAAACAATTGTTTTGGTTAATCTTGATTTGAATGTCCAAAGCAATGAACATAATAGGGGTAAATGACTTTCAAAGGGGTGGTATGGTAGGATTAGTGTCACACCCCAACCTTAACGGTGGAATCGTCGAGATGTGAGGGTTAAGATTGTTCACAGCCACATAACGCTACCATTAAATGTAAAGATTATTATCATAAGTTTTAAAATGAAAATTTCAATCAATAAGTAAAACAAAATAAAACATAACATAAGTTCAACATCCAAGATAATTTATTCATTTTTCCTAGGTCCAAATCCTAGGTGTGAGCATGCTTCAAAGAGATCATCAAACTTGTGCATTTCCTGAAACATGTTAAAAATACGGTCTATAATGTTGGTGAGTTTTCATGGGTTAAGCATATATATATATATATATATATATATATATATATATATATATATATATATATATATATATATATATATATATATATATAAATTTTACAAGTAGCAATTCATGTCAATGGTTATAAATTATGCAAGTTTATAGAATACATATAGCTACAATCAAACCTTGACCAGGAATAAGTTTACAAGTATGTAACGATTAGCTAAGTGTACTTGGTTCCCATGATGAACAAGCATACGTCATCAGGAGCCGGCAATAACCTCGGCTTTAGCACCAAATAGGCTTGTCAGGCCCATAGATCTATGACGTCACTAGGCTAGCAATAGTTAATGATTGTCAACATATAATGTATATCATATAAAAATCACAATAATACAAATAACCATGACAAAAAGTAAAGATGAATTGCATGTGCGTTTACAAGTATCAAAAGGTTTACAAGTGTATGTTTATAAGTTAACATGTTTCACCCCAAAAAGGTGTGAAAAATATAAAAAAGGCATTAAAAACTCACATGACGTATATGTGTATAAGATGATAATGAGAATTAAACAACGTTCCAACGAATTCCTTTACAAGGTACCTAAACGTATATATTACAAGTTTAAGTTTAATAATAAGATTAATGTTTAAACATGATCTAGGGTTGGGGGAAATTTGGGGTTTTGATAAATAAAAGTTAATAATGAAAACACTTTTATTTTAATTTAATAAAAAGAATTATACCAATTAAGTAGTTTATCATAAAGAAATGAATTTTAAATCATTTATAATATTTGACAAAGCTTAAATATAAAGTGTAAATACATTTTTGTATTTATTTGTAAAATTATGATTTTAAACAATAACATTTGAAGCAATAATAATTTTAGTGATTTAAATCATTATTTAAAGTCTATATTTATAAAAATAAACAAATATAACCTTTGTTCTATAAAAATATTAAAATATTTAAATAAGTTAATTATCAGAAATTGATAAAGTGACTTTAAAAATAAATAAAGTTTACAAAATTGATTTTCATAATTTTTTAGAAATTTTATATATATTTTTATAGGCTGAAAAAGCCAAAACAAAATTGTTTGAGGGTGCCCGAGACCTCAAGCTTAGTATGTGAGTTAGTAACCAGTAAACCAGGGTCGTGGCCGTGTTAGAAGATGGCTTTTATATCTTAAATACATAGTTACAAAGGAATCCCCAAATCACAAGAACCCTAGTTTCAATTTGATCCAAATTGAACACTAATTCAAGTGTTTCAACCCGATTAACCTTAGGGCTTTTGATCCCTAAGTGTAATCGAGTATAATGATGTATTACACTTACTTGATAACGATCGGATTGTAATGTTTAAGCTTCGGGTTTGACTCGGTTCGCTCGCAAAGAAGAAGGAACTTGAAATCGAGGTTAGAGTGAAATCTTTGTGCACTTGAAGCTACAAGGAGTTGAAAGGGATCGAATGGAACATTTTCCCTCCGTTATATAGCTTCGATTTGACATGGTTCATCCCAAACGCTTTCGATTTAAATGCGAACGTAATGAGGTTCAATTCGATGTTTAGTTCGACGTTTCATATAAAATTGTAATCATTGAAGAATTAGAAACAGTTTGTTGAACGTTTAGGTTCGATTGATTGAGTTATTAACAAGTTTTAATTGTCGAACCGATTGGAACTTTGATAATATTCGGTTTCAAAGTTCACACGTTCCCATAACCGACCTAAAATCAAATTAAAGCTCATCTAAGGGTTCGAAACCGATGCACGACACGGTTAGGAAGGATTTCGGTTCAAAATTTGAAGTTTTAAGGTGTTTTGGGACACGCCGGAGTTCGGCCGGAGGGTGGGCGGACTCCTGGCCGGAAATACGGGGGTGAAGGGGGAATTGGGTTGGGTTTTTACAATTTTACACAATGGTCCGTATAGTTTGATTTGTATTATTTTATGCTTAAAACTTTAATTTAAAGTTTTAAATTTGACATAAAGGCCCCCTCACTTAATTAAACTTTAAGCTCTAATTATTTTTATCACATATTAATTGTTTAACTTTTTATAAATGGTTGTTTTTATTATTATTCCATTTTTAGTATTCTTTTTATTTTTATTATTATGATTTAATGAGACTTTATCATAATAAGCAAATGTTGTAATTACTTGTATTATCACAATCATTAGTATTATTATTATTATATATTATTATTATTATTATTATTATTATTATTATTATTATTATTATTATTATTATTATTATTATTATTATTATTATTATTATTATTTTTACTATTATTATTAGTATTATAATTATTATTATTGTATACAATTTAATTGTTTAAAATATTAACTTTTAAATAAAAGAAATAATGTAAAATAAAAAAACAAGCATAAGTAGCCCACAAGTTTTATAAATGATAACAATGGTCCGTACAAGAATATAACGAGGTTAACTTTTATTTAACGAAAATACGAGATGTTACAGTCTCCCAAACTTATAAGAATTTCGTCCCGAAATTAAAAATGAAACTAGACGAACAAATACGAGTATTTCTTCTTCATATGCTCCTCACGCTCCCAAGTAAACTCAGGTCCACGCTTATTCTCCCAGCGAACCTTGACGATTGGGGTGGTAGTGGTTCTAGTCTTCTTCATAATGTGATCCATGACTTCAACGGGTTTCTCAACAAAATGTAATGACTCGTCGATCTGGATGTCATCCAACGGAACATGCAGACTTTCGTCAGCCAAACACTTCCTCAAATTCGAGACATGGAAAACAGAATGAACTCCACTAAGGTCGGAAGGTAGTTCCAGTTTGTAAGCCACTTTCCCGATCCTTTTCAGAATCTTGAAGGGTCCTACAAATCTTGGAGCTAGTTTACCCTTCTTTCCAAAGCGAACAACTCCCTTCCATGGTGAGACCTTAAGAAGAACCATATCCCCAACTTGGAATTCCAACGGCTTGTGTCGCTTATCAGCATAACTCTTTTGTCGACTTCTAGCCACTTCAAGGTTCTTGTGAATTATAGAGACTTTATCAGTCGTTTCTTGTATTAGCTCAGGACCAGTGATGAATTTTTCACCAATGTCAGTCCAGCAGATCGGGGAACGACATTTACGACCATAAAGCGCTTCGAAAGGTGCCATCTTGATACTCGAGTGGTACCTATTATTATACGAAAATTCCGCGAGCGGTAAATGCGTATCCCAGTCATCACCAAAGTCAAGGACACAAAGACGTAGCAAATCCTCCAGGGTTTGGATGGTTCGCTCGGTTTGACCGTCCGTTTGAGGATGGTAAGCCGTGTTTAGATCCAATTGAGTACCCCAAGAGTTCTCACATAGACGACCAAAAGTGCAAAGTGAAACGAGCATCTCGGTCGTATATGATATGTAGAGGTATGCCATGACGACTCATAATTTCATCAATGTATATACGAGCTAACCTTGATGTTTTGTAAGTATCACGTATGGGTATGAAATGTGCCGACTTGGTCAATCGGTCAACGATCACCCATATGTTATCATGACCATGAGAGGTATGGGGTAGTTTGGTTATAAAGTCCATGGATATATGTTCCCATTTCCACATTTGAATCTCGGGTTGTTCAAATAATCCACTTGGACGTTGATGTTCGGCTTTAATCTTCGTACACGCAAGACACTTAGCTACATAAGTCGCTATGTCTTTCTTTATTCCAGGCCACCAATATTGACCACGCAGATCCATATACATCTTATCGGAACCAGGATGAATAGAATAACGAGTTTGATGAGCTTCGTTCATGATAAAGGTACGAAGATTATCACGATTTGGAACCCAAATTCGATTCACGAAATACATCAACCTATTGGGTTTCGTTTCCAGTTGAGCTTGAAGATTGTGCTCCAATTCCTCTCCCATTTTCCTTCTTCTTGAACCGCTTGTTGAGCCTCCAGGATACAAGTCTCGGTGTCACTCTCAATCCTCAAATTTTGTAGCAGCACCATAGTCTCGTTAACATCTAGACGGATCTCAGTATCAAATTCTCCCAAGGTATCAAACCATTGCCGTCGATCGCGAATTTCTTGAAACGAGACCATCTTGTTATGAATCTTACTACTCAAAGCATCGGCTATGACATTTTCCTTTCCAGGGTGGTAACGAATGTCATAGTCATAATCACTAATCAACTCGACCCAACGATGTTGTCTCATATTAAGATCCTTTTGATTGAAAACGTGTTGAAGGCTTTTGTGATCGATGTAGACTATACATTGCGTACCATAAAGGTAATGTCTCCAAATCTTTAGGGCAAAAACCACAGCACCAAGTTCAAGATCGTGTGTCATGTAATTCATCTAATGGACCTTCAATTGTCTCGATGCATATGCTATAACCTTTCCTTGTTGCATGAGAACACAACCAAGGCCTTGTTTTGATGCATCACAATATACGGTGAAATCGTCGTTTCCATCGGGAAGGGTCAAGATAGGAGCATTGCACAACTTGTGCTTTAATGCTTCAAAGGTTTCCTCTTGTTCGGACCCCCACTCAAATGGTTTATTGTTTTGAGTCAAAGAAGTAAGCGGCTTCGTAATTCTAGAAAAATTGGCAATGAAACGTCGATAATAGCCAGCAAGACCAAGGAAAGAACGAACTTCGGTTGGAGTTGTAAGAACACACCAATTTTTCACAGCTTCCACCTTTGCAGGGTCAACATGAATTCCTTGCCTATTCACCACGTGTCCTAGAAATTGGACCTCCTCAAGCCAAAATTCACACATTCAGAACTTCGCGTATAGTTGTTCTTTCTTCAACAGCTCAAGAACTTGTCGCAAGTGAAGCTCATGATTGGTTTTGGACTTGGAATAGATAAGTATGTCGTCAATGAAGACAATCACAAACTTGTCTAGATAAGGCTTGCATACTCGATTCATGAGATCCATGAAGACACCAGGAGCATTTGTTAAACCAAAAGGCATAACCATGAACTCATAGTTTCCATATCGAGTACGAAACGCAGTCTTTGGAATATCATCATCATGAACTCGCAGTTGATGATAACCAGAACGTAGGTCAATCTTTGAGAAAATAGCAGCTCCTTGAAGTTGCTCAAAAAGATCAACAATGCGAGGAAGAGGGTAGCGGTTCTTGATGGTAAGTTTGTTAAGCTCACGATAATTGATGCACATACGAAATGATCCATCTTTCTTCTTCATGAACAGAACAGGTGCACCCCAAGGCGAAGAGTTAGGATGGATAAAACCCTTGTCGGACAGTTCTTGAAGTTGACTAGCTAACTCTTGCATTTCCGATGGTACAAGTTGATATGGTGACTTAGCCATGGGGTTTGCTCTCGGAATTAAATCAACCTTAAACTCGACTTCACGCACGGGAGGTAAGCCACTAAGGTCACCGGGAAACACTTCAGGAAAGTCTCGTACAATTGGGACATCCTTAAGATCTTTCCCTTTGACTTTTGTGTTGACCACATAGGTCAAGAAAGCCATATAATTCTTGCTTAGACATTTTCAGGCTTGAGTACATGACATGAGTCTGAGTCCTTTGGAGGATTTTTCACCGAATACTTTTAATGTATCTCCCGAAGGCAAAGGAATACGAATGCACTTCTCGAAGCAAATAATTTCAGCATGATGTTTGGCTAACCAATCCATGCCAATGATAATGTCAAAGCTTCCAAGTTTCATAGGAATAAGATCAATAAAGAAATCATGCGCGTCTAGGCTCAAAATGCAATCACGAATAATGACATCAATAGTGATAGTGTAAGGCCCCGTTCCCGGGACGCTTACAGTTGGATCCTCATCGCACATAAAACATATGATTACATTTGCCTTAAGAAAATATTGCAGCGGAAACATTTAAAAAGGACATTGTAAGGATTCCTATAAGTCTGATGCAAACCAAAACATCCAAAGTCTCTCTGCAAGCAATGCACTAAAGAACTGAAGTAGAATTGCTTCGGAAGTTTTACACCATGCACTAGAAATATTCGAAATGTAAAATCTTTCGAAGCCAAGACCAATATCTTCCGAAGCCAAAAGTGAAGTCTTCCGAAGCTTCAGAGACAAAGTCTTTCGAAGCCAAATAGTGAAGACAGATTTCTTCCGAAGACTTTTAGAGATACGCCTTTATCCGATGTACTTTACCATAAAGTTGGACCACCTTTCCGTTACAACTCTGTAAAGTCACCAACTTACATGAGTTGGTGAAAGGTCCATGCTTTTGGTAACTGTACATTGAGGTCTTGATTCCATGCTTTCTACTTTATGTACTTTTATCCTTTTTGTAATATATTAGGATGTGAGCTATGGCATGTCATAGTCACAAGTCAAAAGGCAGATATGCCTTTTGATTCTACAATTGATTTTGTTTGTGTCTAGTCAATTGTATCCAGCTGGCTTTCAAAGTATAGCCAGCTGTAGGTTGTAGTATAAGTATTCCATGTTCTAGTATCTTTCTTAATGCTTTGTAACACTTGTAATAGAACTTGAGAAAGCAATATACTACATCCTTGAAACCCAATCTGTTGTGCTCTCTTGTTCTGTCTCTTACTTGTTACTTGTGTTCTTAGTATCATTCTTGTGGTTAATCCAGTTTACTGTTTGATTAAGTTTGGTTAATCTCCTCTTTGTGTTGTTGTGTTGTAAGTGACCACCCTTCACCGGTCCTGCAATTGGTATCAGAGCATTTCAGGCTCTTGATATAAGATCTCACCATCTTAAGATCCCTCACACACAAATACTAAACTTTCAAATGGCATCCATTTCAAAGACTGATATGGAAGCTGGAACCATGAACAAGTCCCCACTGATCACTCTTGATGACTTTGATACCTGGTGTATAAGAATGGAAGGTTTCATCAGGTCTCTAGACTCAAGAATGTGGGAGTCTGTTGAAAATAGACCTTTCATACCCAGCACTCCTTTTGCTACTAGTGCTGGTATGATCCCCAAAGATGTGGCTAACTACTCTAATAAAGATAGGAAGAGAGTAGAGATTGATAGAAAAGCCATGACTGCTCTTCAAACTGCCCTTTCAAACTTTGTGTACAGAGGTTTCAAGAAGTGCAAAACAGCTAAACAGCTGTGGGATGCACTAAAACTGATGTATGAAGGCTCCTCTGAAGCCAAGGAGAACAAGAAAGATCTCCTGAAGCAGCAGTTTGAAAACTTCACCTTCAAAACAGGTGAATCCATGACTCAGCAATACTTCAGGTATGTTGAGATAGTGGATACCCTTGTGGATGGAGGAGTTCCTCTTGAAAACAGAGACATTGTAAGGAAGTTCATTCCTCACTTCCTAGGCAATGGACACACTATTGTGTGGTGATCAAGAGGACTGAAAATCTCAAAACTCTTACTCTGACAGAGTTATATGGATTTCTCAGTGGCTACCAGATGGAGATAAACATGCAAGGTTCATCTGGCAACTCCAACAATCAATTGGGTTCAGCCCTGCATGTGGTTGAAAGGGATAGCATAGAACCCCAACATCATCTCATATGCTACCCTGACAACTCATCAAAGGGTCCTTTCATCACCTTCCCAGAGACACCTAGGGAGAACTACACTCAAGGAAGCCCATTCCAAGAGACAAGCTCTTCTCAAGCCTTTGTGTCTTCTGATGAAAGTTGTGGAAACTCTCTTTTCACTCTTGAAGACCTGGATTGTATCCATCCAAATGATCTGGAATATATGGAAATAGTCCAGCAGATGGCTCTTCTTACTCATAGAGCCAAGAAGTTCTACAAGAGAGCTGGAAGGAGGTTTCCAAGCAATGCAACCAGTGGAAAGTTTGGCTTGGATAAAAGCAAAGTCAAGTGTTACAACTGTAACCTGATGGGCCACTTTGTTAGAGAGTGTAAGGCACCTAAAACAAATGGTGGCCAAGCACAAACCAAACCAAACTACACTGAGAAAGCCTCTCAAAATGAGAAGCCAAAGCAACAAGCTGCTGTTGCTGTTGAAGAAGGAGGCTTTGACTGGAGCTTTCAGGTGGAAGATGCTTCTCCAAACCAAGCACTAATGGCAGATCATGATGAAGCCAAGGTATTGAACATCTCTGTACTCCTGAATGCATTGCTAAAGTTAACAAAAACAGGTCCTATAACTTGGAGATGAGATCTGATCTTGAGTCCTTAAACATTTTAAAATCTGATTTAGAAAGTCTGAAAATGATTATAAACTAAAGATAGAGGACTTAGAGAAAACCATTTCAGTTCTAAAACATGAGCATACAGATTTTAGGACTCAAATCAAAGACCTCATAAGCAAGCTGACTGAGTGCCAGGCTGAGCTTGTGATCAGCAAAGCCAGGGCAGAAAAGAGTGTTCTTGAAGAAGAGACCTTCAAAAACATGATATCCTCATCCCTGCACAACAAGGTGTGTTATCAAAATAGACAAGGACTGGGATCTAATGAGATAGCTCCTCCACACACAATCTTGTCTGTAAGATCTCCTAGGTGTGGAACTTGTGAAGATGAGCTTCCTCTCATAGATCCTATAAGTGAAGAGAATGAAGAAGAGATAGTGAAGAATTCCTCCGAGAAGAGTGAAGATGAGGACTCTATGAAGGGCCACTATCCTTCTGAGGACAAGAAGATTACAGTGATGACCAAGTCAATGAGAAAGAACTTGATCAGGAAGAGCAAAAGAAAAGCAAGGAAGGCTCAAGAGATCAAGGCTACTTTTGACTCTAAGAAGAAACAAGTTTTTATCTCTGCAGGGTTTGAAGTAGCAAGGACTGAAGACATCAACCAAAACTCTTCAGCTAAGAGTTCTGGTTCTTGTTCAAATCATCTCAGTACCAAGAAGAAGACTGATCTGCTGTGTACCACTGCTGTACGGCCTAAACCATCAAGCTCCAAGAACAGTTCCCAGCCCATAAGAACTGTCTCAGCATCTACAAAGATGAAGGTGGAGAAGGGATGTGACCAAAGACAGTCTTGTTCTCATAAGAAGACTCTTTTGAAGAAGAAAATGTTGTGTGTCATGTGTGAAAGTACCTCTCATATTGCTAAGGATTGTCCATACAATCCTAAAAGTACTGTCTATATGACCAAGACAAAGACTTCAAAGGGTTTCAAGAAGATTCAAGCTTCGGAAGGAAAGTCTGTTTCCTTCGAAAGCTCCAAATCAAAGAAGAAGGCAAATGGAAAATTACCTTCGGAAGAGAAGTTGGTCTCGGAAGAAAGAATTCTTCCGAAGCACTGAAGTCTGCTGCAGTGACTGTAGAATCTTCCGAAGGTTCAGTCATCAAAACTTTTGAAGTCACAAAAACTTCCGAAGTTTTGAAGGTCAAGTCCAAGACTCCAAAGGTGGTTTGGAAGTCTAAGAAAGACCAAGTGACTAAAGTTTCTCCATCAACAACAGCTCAAGATCCTTCTAGCACAACCATAGGATCTATTACTGTTGCATTACCTTCTATTATACTTAGTGAGCCCAAGACAAATAAGGCTTGAGTTTCCAAATGTAACTAATCATTTTCTTTGTGCAGGAACAGCTCAAGACAAACAAGAATGTCTGGATCATTGATAGTGGCTGTTCCAGGCACATGACAGGCAACATGTCACTACTCCATAACTTTTAGAGGATTGATGGAGGACCAGTTGCTTTTGGAGGAGATGAAGGTGGTTACATTTCTGGAAGGGGCAAGGTCACAAATGGTAAGCTTAGCATTGAAAAGGTAAACTTTGTCAAGGAGCTTGGGTACAATCTTCTGAGTGTATCCCAATTTTGTGATCAGAGGCATAACATGCTCTTTACTGAGCATGAGTGCATTGTTCTCAAGCCTGGAGTGGTCATTCCTCATGAGCACATCCTGCTTAGAGCCCCCAGGAAAGGGAACATATACAAGACGGACTTGCAAGAAACATCTCCTTCTGGAGAAGTTTCATGCTTTCTGTCTAAAGCAAATAGTGATGAGTCTTTCCTATGGCATAAAAGAATATGTCATGTAAACTTTAAGAACATGAATAAACTAATTAAACATGATTTGGTAACTGGAATGCCAAAGAAAGAGTTTACAAGTGATGATCATTGTGTTGCATGCCTGAAAGGGAAGCAGCATAAGGTATCTCACAAGCCTAAGGAAGAGAACTCCATCACTACTCCCCTACACTTATTACATATGGATCTCTTTGGCCCCACCAGTGTAATGAGTCTAGGAAGGACCTCTTATTGTTTGGTGATCACAGATGATTTTACAAGATTCACTTGGGTTTTCTTTCTTAGAACTAAGGATGAGACCCCTGAGATTCTGAAGAATTTCATCTTAAAAATTGAGGATCAAAGTGATCACAAGGTCAAAATCATAAGATGTGATCAAGGAACTGAATTCAAGAATCAAATCCTTGATGCATTTTCTGATGAAAAGGGTATTACAAGACAATATAGTGCTCCCAGGACTCCTCAGCAAAATGGTGTTGCTGAGAGGAGAAACAGGACACTAATTGAAGCTGCAAGAACTATGTTGTCTGACTCTAAACTGCCCATCACCTTCTGGACAGAAGCAGTAAACATTGCTTGCTATGTGCAAAATAGAGTTTTAGTAGTTAAGACACATGGTAAGACTCCTTATGAACTTTGGCACAAGAGAAAACCTTTCATTGGTTTTCTCAGGTCATTTGGATGTCCTTGCACCATCTTGAATACCAAATATCAAATTGCCAAGTTTGCTGAGAAATCAGATGATGGACACTTTATTGGATACTCTTCCCAAGCTAAGGCTTATAGAGTATACAATCTCAGAACTAGAATTGTTGAGGAGTCAGCCAATGTGACTTTCAATGAACACACACCCTGTGTGGCTGGTTCTGGTCCTGATTGGGTATTTGATCTTGATTTAGTTACCAACTGTTTTAACAAATCTTGTGAGAATGTTTCAGGATCTGCAGAAAATTTAAATACAGGTGATCCTGATCCAAGATTTGAGCTAAGAAGACCTTCAACTCATACATCTTCAGCTCCAGTTGGAACCACTTCAGCAAATGAGGTTTCTATCAGCACTACAATGACAAATTCAGCTCATACATCTGGGGTGCCTTCAAATTCCAGCTCAGAGGCTCCACAACCAGATAAAGATACCTCAATTGTGGAAGACAACAATGGTGATGGTGAAAGTGATCAGGAATTTCTTGATGCTACTAACCACACCATAGATGACAACATCAATGATGTCACACACTCATTGGATCAAGTCAATCTTGATAAGTGTGGTGATGTGGAGGGTGAATCATCTATGCCAGATCTAAATTTCTCAAATTTGGATCTTTCTCAGCAACTTGCTGTGATCCCTCAGCTTAGGATCCACAAGTCACACCCCACCACAAACATCATTGGCGATGTTGTCATAGGGGTAAGAACAAGAGGACAAACCCATGAAGCAAATGTTTGTATTCACTCTTGTTTCTTATCCCAGATAGAGCGAAAGAAAGTTGATGAGGCTCTAAAGGATGGAAGTTGGGTTGAAGCTATGCAACAAGAGTTGCTTCAATTCAAAAGGCAAAAAGTTTGGAACCTTTGTCCTCTTCCTCATGGGAAGACTACCATTGGAACCAAATGGGTGTTTAGGAACAAGAAGGATGATGGAGGCATTATCATCAAGAACAAGGCAAGACTAGTTGTTCAAGGATACACACAAGAAGAAGGGATTGACTATATTGATGTCTTTGCTCTTGTAGCAAGATTAGAAGCTGTTAGGATATTCCTGGCATTTGCTGCATCCAAGAACTTCAAGGTCTTTCAACTTGATGTGAAGTGTGCTTTTCTGTATGGAGTGATTGATGAAGAGGTGTATGTCAAACAGTCGCCTGGTTTTGTAGACCCTTATCATCCTGATTATGTCTACAAGCTTGACAAAGCTCTTTATGGGCTGCATCAAGCACCCAGGAAGTGGTATGAGACATTGTCCGAGTATCTTTGCAAACATGGATACAGGAGAGGTACTATAGATGGAACTCTCTTCATCAAAGGACAGGGAAATGACTTATTGCTGGTTCAAGTGTATGTGGATGACATCATCTTTGGTTCTGTTAATCCAAAGCTCTGCAAAGACTTTGAGAAGCTGATGAAAGACAGATTTGAAATGAGTGCAATGGGAGAACTCAATTTCTTTCTGGGAATTCAAGTGAAGCAAGTTGAAGATGGCATCTTCATAAGTCAGTCAAAGTATGTTCAGGACATACTCAAGAGGTTCAACATGACTGATTGTAAGATTGCTAAGACACCCATAGCCAGAAACCACTCCATTGGACCTGATCTTGAGGGGGAGTGAGTTGATGAACACTTATACAGGGCTATGATTGGGTCTCTTATGTATCTTACAGCTAGCAGGCCTGATATCATGTTTGCTACATGTATTTGTGCAAGATATCAAGCCAACCCTAAGATGTCTCACCTCATCACTGTCAAAAGGATTTTAAGATACCTCAAAGGTGCTTCAACACTTGGTTTATGGTATCCAAAGAATCCTGACTTCCATCTGTATGCTTATACAGATAGTGATTATGGTGGTTGCAACATGACTGCAAAGTCTACATCTGGGGGATGTCAATTCCTTGGTAGAAGGGTTGTCTCATGGCAATGCAAGAAACAATCTTGTGTGTCTGCATCAACTGCCGAGGCTGAATACATTGCTGCTGCAAGTTGCTGTGCTCAAGTGCTTTGGATTCAAAATCAGATGCTAGACTATGGATTTAACTTCAAGGAGACTCCTATCCACATAGACAACAATAGTACTATCTCTATCACTGAGAACCCTTTACAGCACTCAATACCAAACACATCAATATCAGGTATCATTTAATAAGAGATAACTATGAAAAGGGATTAATTAAACTAGTCAAAGTTCATACAGATGAACAATATGTTGATCTGTTTACAAACAGAGATTTAAATATCTAATATCAGCCATTGGGATGATCAACTTTGAGTAGATCTTTTCTTAAAACTAATTCTAATTATTTCTTAAAATTATGTGTGTCCTAATGTAACATCATGCATTTTAGGTTAACTAAAAGTTAGTTTCGTTAAATTCTTGTAAGGACCTTTGTTGTCAAATACGAAACTCATGGATTACTTATGTTTATTGCTTTAATTTGTCTCTTAATCCTTTATCTTGAAAGATTATAATGTTAATTTTTTTTAATAATAATAATAATAATAAGAATAATATAGCAATAATAATAGTAACAATAATATAATAAACAATAGTAATAATAATGTTTATAATATTAATAACAGAAATCATAACAATAATTATAACAAAAATAATAATAACTAAGAATAATAATAGTAATAATAATAATAATGATAATATTGTTATTAATAAAAATAATTTGTAAAAGATATTAAACTTAGAAATGATTAAAACTTGGATTTAATAAGTTAAGGGGCCTTAAGGTCATTTTATAAAATTTAAATAGAAAGTTATGCATGAAATAATAAACATTCATAACTTGAGAGACTAATTTGTGTAGGTAACTAAAAGACACCACCCTTTTTCCCCCTCTCCCTCGTGTTTCCGGCGACCGACGCCGGCGGAGCTCCGGCGAACTCCGGTCGCGTTTAAACTTGAAGAAATCAACGAATTATGAACCTAAAACGTTCGCGAGCATGATTCGAACATGAATGCAACAAATAATTGGGATTAAAACATCGGTTACCGCCTACTCGAAAGCATAACCGATGCGCGTTAAACTCTCTAGCCGTTTGGACAATAAAGTCTAATCCAATTACGTTAACCTGAACGATCATCTAAGTGATCTTAAACGATTACAATCCTTAATTTCATCTGAAAGCATCCGAAATTACACAGTTGAAGCCCATCCCCATCGCGAACCTGTGCACTAGTTGAAACCCATCTTCCGGCCTACCTGATTCGAAATTAATAAGGGGCTCTGCATCAAGATCGTAGTACGAAGCTTCCCTCAAATTAATTTGGTTATCATCACCGTTTTCATATCAAAAGAATCCAAGCTTGGCCGCGACTGTTCCATCTTCTTCCTCATCATTCACGAACAAAATCGGGTAGGTTAAATACACTCATACAATCGTTTAAGCATGGGAAACAAAAGCCCCATGGTTAATTTGATTAACACAAACGATTGGTGCTCTAATTTAGGCAAAATCACACTAGGGTTCATATGGTTTGGGGGTTTCATTGTGTTTGTGTTTTTAAAAATTAAAATCCACTTCTTGGGAGGCTTAGGCGCCCTTGCCTACTGGTTAACAGCGATTGCGCGCATCCTTGAGGCCTCGGGTTCGAACCCGGGCACCTCCAACTATTTTTTTGGGCTTTTCCTTAACTAAATAAATTACAGAAAATTTATAAATATTTTAGAAAAATTATTTTGATAACTAATATTATTTTTAAAGATACCAAAGTATTTTCTACAAAAGTTTCTTTTAAATTAAATTTAAATATTTATATACTTTTTTTAATATAACAATATAACAAATTCATTTTTGTTTATTTCTTATAGAATGGATTATGAGTAATAGTTTAAATTAATAAATTATTATTGGGCAATACTTACTTAAAATTATTGTTTAATCATATTTATTTTACATAATCACAGAAATTTTCTTACATTTTATATTTAATCTTTACCAATTATTACAAATGATTTAATTTCATTAAACTACCTAAATGGTATAACATATCTCATAGAATTAAAATATAAGTGATTCCGTTATTAAATTGTATTTATATACACCAAAAACCCCAAATCTCTATTGAAATCCTAGTTCATGTTAAAACGTTAATTTTATTATTAAACTTAAACCTTGTAAATATATATATTTTAGGTGCATTGTGAAGGGCTACGTTGAAACGACGCCTGTTTATATTTCTTATTAATCATCCAATATATATTTACTTGATCAAGTGAGTATTTCTATACCCCTTTTTATATTTTTACACTTTTGGGGTGAAACATGTTACATTATAAATCTTACACTTGTAAACACGTTTGATTCTTGTAAACTTATGGCATTTCACCTGTTTGTTGTGTTTAGTTGAACTTTGTGGCTACCATGTAATGTCGAATATATGTACAATCATTAACTATTGCTAGCCTAGCGAAGTCATAGATCTATGGGCCAGACAAGCCTGCTTGGTTGATCCAAGTACACTTAGCTAATCGTATATACTTTTAAACGTTTGAGACTTATAAAACTTTGTCGAGGTTTGATTGTGCATTCTATCTTACATCCCTAGTTACTTGTTCTCTAACTTACAACATGAATTGCCATCTTTTATATACTATTGTATTGAAAACTATGGAAACCTCACCAACATTATGTTGACCTTTTATTTTTAACATGTTTCAGGAAATACTCAAGCTTGATCGCCACTTTTGAAGTACTTTCACATCTAGGAATGGACCTAGTTAAATAAACGAAATAAATTGGCTTGTTGCATCTTATGTTATGTCATTTACTTTCTTTGAGAGTTATGATTGTAATGGTATAATTGGAACTTATGATTAATACATATTTGGGTTATTAATAGCTTTATGTGGCTGTGAACGATCTTAACCCTCACACCTCGATGTTTCCGCCGCCAAGGTTGGGGTGTGACAGATTGGTATCAGAGCTCATAACTATAGGGATCTAGGTTATTAGAAATGGTGACCTAGACTATAGTATGCATGAACCTTATAGAATCATATTTCTATCTTGTAAATTATATACTTTGCATGCTACATAATGCTATGCCTTCTTATGTGCAATTTGATGCCTTAGCATAGGATTGCCTAAACATTGTTACTTGTCTCCCTAAACTTAACTTTGACTCTTTGACTCTTCCCGAACATGAACTCTCTTAACCTTATTCTCGACAACATGTGGAATCTTATGCTTATGTTATGACTTGAATCTTTAGACGTTATGTCTAATCTATATAAATCTCATCAAGGTTTTGATTCTATGAACCTAAGAAATATCATGTGACACATAGACACCTGTATCCTGGTTTCCTGGCAAAAGGCCCTTGGGCTAAGGCAAGCATATCGCATAAATCCTACCGGACTAGTTATGCTTACCTGGGGATTTCTGGGATGAGTGATAAACTATGGTCAATATACACATGTTTCTAAGGTAAATGGGTCAATTCACCTTGACGTGTCAACGTTTCCAAATGGTAATGCGTTACCAAATGGAATCATTCCGTGTACCTTATAACCCTTAGCTTATCTTTGTTAAACTACTATCCTTTGTTATCCTCACTCACGTAACTAACTCGTTTTTGTATATCCAGCATGTCTCGTCACCATGGAAAGCGTGGAAGTTCCGACCGTAAGCTAACTGCCATGATTGCCCGACAAATGGCTGCCATCATCCCGACTATGGTTGCTGAACTTAATTGCACTTTAATGGCTAATAGCAACAACAACACCAATGGGAACAATAGCGGTGCTAATGGGGACAATAGCAACAACCAAAACGGGAACAATCAACAAGAGAACAATCATACTTGCACTTTCAAACACTTCAACTCGTGCAAACCCACTAGCTTTAGTGGAAAAGAAGGAGCCACTGGACTTCTCGAGTGGTTTGAGAGTATGGAGAACACATTCATTGTTAGCGAGTGTCCCGACGAGTTCAAGGTTCGCTATGCCACAAGTGTTCTTCAACAACGGGCACTAACATGGTGGAATAGTGAAAAGAGAAACCGTGGAACTGAGGTTGCAATGGCGTTACCCTGGGAGGAATTTAAGGATATCATGATCCAAAAGTTCTGCCCGAGGAGCGAGTTGCAAAAGCTGGAGGAGAAGTTCTGGAACCTCAAACAGGATGGTGGTAACCATTTGGCTTATTCCACCCGGCATCATGAGTTGAGTATGCTCTTACCACACATGGTGGACACCGTGCCCCGTAACATTGAGAAATTTATCAAGGGGGTGCCACCTCAAATTCAAGATGCTGTTGTGGGTAGTAGGCCCACAACTTTGGAGGAGGCGATTACTATCACTTCACAGCTCACCGAGAATCATATAAGAGCTGGCACTATGTCGGCAAAGGGTTCCAAGTCTACTACGAAGGTGACACCCGAGGCAACAAAGGAGGTAAAGGCCGAGTCATTTTCCCAAAACAAGAAGCGTAAGTTCACCCCGACACGCAACTACACTGTGACCGCCCCAAATGCTCCTAAAAAACAAATGGTGGTTGCGAATCAAGCTCCCATAGCTAAAGCTTATGCTGGTCCACATCCTATGTGTAACATGTGCAAGTACCATCATTCAAGCAACATTCCATGCCGAGTCTGCTCGTTGTGTGGGAAGTATGGACACTTAGTAACTACTTGCCTTCGTGCGCCAAACAACACGACAATGCTTACCAACCGAACCTGCTATAACTGTGGCGAGCCTGGTCATATTCGTCCGCAATGTCCTCGCAATGCGGGAACTGTTCCACCGGCTCGTGGAAGGACTTTCAACATCAATGCCAATCAAGCCCAAGCCAACAACGACGTGGTGAATGGTACGTCGTTGAACTTCTTTTGGTCTTTTCTTGTCTTGTAAAAATTCCTATATATGTTCATCATACCAATAATAGGTTGTTACCAAACAGGTATGTATCTTGTAAATAGTCATTATGCATCTGTATTGTTTGATTCAGGTGCCGATAGGAGTTTCGTGTCCCTGGAATTCGAGCCTATACTTTCTAAACCGCGTGTTAATCTGGAAAGATCTTTCACGGTCAAGGTCGCCGATGGAAAATCTATCGTCGTTGACGTCGTAATACGTGACTGCACCTTAAGCCTTAACGAACACGAGTTCTTCGTCGGCCTTATTCCTATGCATTTGGGAAGCTTTGATGTTATTATTGGTATGGATTGGTTAGCCAAGCATCGTGCGGAAATTCTATGTTTCGAGAAGTGCATCCGAATCCCTTTACCAACTGGTGATACTTTGAAGGTCTTTGGGGAGAAATCATCCCAAAGACTCAAACTCATGTCTTGCATCAAGGCCCGAAAGTGCTTAAGTAAAAACTACATGGCTTTCATGGCGTATGTAGTTAATACGAAAGCCAAAGGTAAGGAGTTGAAAGACATTCCTGTTGTGCGGGACTTTCCCGAGGATCTTAAAGGGTTACCTCCCGTGCGAGAAGTTGAGTTCAAGATTGACTTAATCCCTGGCGCAAACCCTGTGGCTAAGTCACCTTATCGTCTTGCACCGTCTGAAATGCAAGAACTAGCTAGTCAACTGCAAGAGTTGACCGATAAGGGTTTCATTCGTCCTAGCTCATCACCGTGGGGTGCACCTGTACTGTTTGTGAAGAAGAAGGATGGTTCATTTAGTATGTGCATCGATTACCGAGAACTCAACAAGCTTACTATCAAAAACCGATATCCCCTTCCTCGAATCGATGACCTCTTCGATCAACTTCAAGGAGCAACTCAATTCTCAAAGATCGATCTACTTTCCGGGTATCATCAACTACGTGTTCATGATGATGACATTCCAAAGACCGCTTTTCGTACTCGATATGGACACTACGAGTTCATGGTCATGCCTTTTGGCTTGACCAATGCACCTGCCGTGTTCATGGATCTCATGAATCGAGTATGTAAACCGTATTTGGATAAGTTCGTGATCGTGTTCATTGATAACATCCTTATTTATTCCAAGACGAAAATCGATCACGAGACGCACTTGCGACAAGTTCTTGAACTTTTGAAGAAGGAGAAATTATACGCTAAGTTTTCCAAGTGTGAATTTTGGTTGGAAGAAGTTCAATTCTTAGGGCATGTGTTGAATAGCCAAGGAATTCACGTTGATCCTGCTAAAATTGAAGCCGTAAAGAATTGGTGTGTTCCCACAACCCCAACCGAGGTTCGTTCTTTCCTAGGCTTAGCGGGATATTACCGTAGGTTCATAGCAAATTTCTCGAAGATTGCTAAACCATTAACGGCGCTAACCCAAAAGAATCGACTCTTTGAATGGGGACCCGAGCAAGAAGAGGCTTTCGAGACATTGAAACGCAAGTTGTGTAACGCTCCTATTCTCACACTTCCCGATGGAAACGACGACTTTACCGTATATTGCGATGCTTCTAATCAAGGTCTTGGTTGTGTTCTCATGCAACGAGGCAAAGTTATAGCATACGCGTCAAGGCAATTGAAAGTTCATGAAGTGAACTACATGACTCACGATCTTGAACTTGGTGCTGTCGTTTTTGCATTGAAGATTTCGCGAAACTATCTATATGGGACGCAATGCATAGTCTACACCGATCATAAAAGTCTCCAACATGTGTTCAACCAAAAGGATCTCAACATGACACAAAGACGTTGGATTGAGTTGATTAGCGACTACGACTGCGACATTCGCTATCACCCTGGAAAGGCGAATATTGTAGCCGACGCGCTAAGTCGCAAGGTCCACAACAAGGCTGTCTCGCTCCAAGAAATTCGAGATCGAAGGCAATGGTTTGATACACTAGGAGAATTTGATACCGAGATTCATGTGGATGTCAACGAGGCTACTATCATGCTTCAAAACATAAGGATCGATAGTGACCTCGAGTTATGCATTCGCAAGGCTTAACAAGCGGCCCTAACCGACGAAGGGAAAGAGGAAGATTTGATGTCTAACGTTTGGTCCCAACTGGAGACAAAACCAAATGGCATGTGGTATTTCTTGAATCGACTTTGGATTCCGAATCGTGATAACCTTCGGCACTTCATTATGAACGAAGCTCATCTAACCCGATATTCCATTCATCCTGGCTCCGATAAGATGTACATGGACCTGCGTGGTCAATATTGGTGGCCTGGAATGAAGAAAGATATCACGTCTTATGTTTCCAAGTGTCTCACGTGTGCAAGGGTCAAAGCCGAGCATCAACGACCAAGTGGTTTACTTGAGCAACCTGAAATCCCTATGTGGAAATGGGAACATATATCCATGGATTTCATAACCAAGTTACCACGTACACCTCGTGGTCATGATAGCATATGGGTCATTGTTGACCGTTTGACCAAGACAGCACATTTCATACCCGTACGAGATACATACAAGGTTTCAAGGCTGGCTCGCATCTATATTGACAAAATTATGAGTCGTCATGGCGTTCCTTTACACATTATTTCCAATCGAGACGCTCGTTTCACTTCGCACTTTTGGTCGTCTATGCAAGAACTCTTAGGTACTCAATTGGATTTAAGTACGGCTTACCATCCTCAAACTGATGGTCAAACCGAATGAACAATTCAAACCCTCGAGGATTTGCTATGACTATGTGTCCTTGACTTTGGTGGTGATTGGGATACGCATTTACCGCTCGCGGAATTTTCGTATAACAATAGCTATCACTCAAGTATCAAGATGGCACCATTCGAGGCTTTGTATGGTCGTAAATGTCGTTCTCCGATATGTTGGACTGACATTGGGGAAAATCTCATCACTGGTTCTGAACTTATTCAGGAAACGACCGACAAAGTTTCCAAAATTCGAAATAACCTTGAGGTGGCTAGAAGTCGCCAAAAGAGTTATGCCGATAAAAGACGCAAACCGTTGGAGTTTCAAGTCGACGACATGGTTCTTCTTAAGGTCTCTCCATGGAAGGGTGTTGTACGCTTTGGGAAGAAGGGTAAGTTAGCCCCACGTTTTGTAGGACCTTTCAAGATTCTGAAAAGAATTGGGAAAATGGCTTACAAACTGGAGCTACCTTCTGAATTTAGCGGAGTTCATCCTGTCTTCCACGTCTCAAACTTGAGGAAATATCTGGCTGATGAAAATTTGCATGTTCCATTAGAGGAAATTCAAATAGACGAGTCATTGCATTTCGTTGAAAAACCTGTTGAGATCATGGATCGAACCCTGAAGAAGACCCGAACAACGCCCACACCGATCGTCAAAGTTCGTTGGGAAAACAAACGTGGAGCTGAGTTCACTTGGGAGCGTGAGGACCATATGAAGGAGAGATACCCGCATTTGTTCGTTTAGTTCATTCTTAATTTCGGGACGAAATTCTATTAAGTTGGGGAGACTGTAACATCATGCATTTTAGGTTAACTAAAAGTTAGTTTCGTTAAATTCTTGTAAGGACCTTTGTTGTCAAATACGAAACTCATGGATTACTTATGTTTATTGCTTTAATTTGTCTCTTAATCCTTCATCTTGAAAGATTATAATGTTAATTTTTTTTAACAATAATAATAATAATAATAATAATATAGCAATAATAATAGTAACAATAATATAATAAACAATAGTAATAATAATGTTTATAATATTAATAATAGAAATAATTACAATAATTATAACAAAAATAATAATAACTAAGAATAATAATAGTAATAATAATAATAATGATAATATTGTTATTAATAAAAATAATATGTAAAAAATATTAAACTTAGAAATGATTAAAACTTGGATTTAATAAGTTAAGGGTCCTTAAAGTCATTTTATAAAATTTAAATAGAAAGTTATGCATGAAATAATAAACATTCATAACTTGAGGGATTAATTGTGTAGGTAACTAAAAGACACCACCCTTTTTCCCCCTCTCCCTCGTGTTTCCGGCGACCGACGCCGGCGGAGCTCCGGCGAGCTCCGGTCGCGTTTAAACTTGAAGATGAATGCAACAAATAATTGGGATTAAAACATCGGTTACTGCCTACTCGAAAGCATAACCGATGCGCGTTAAACTCTCTAGCCGTTTGGACAATAAAGTCTAATAATTGTCCAATTACGTTAACCTGAACGGTCATCTAAGTGATCTTAAACGATTACAATCCTTAATTTCATCTGAAAGCATCCGAAATTACACAGTTGAAGCCCATCCCCGTCGCGAACCTGTGCACTAGTTGAAACCCATCTTCCGGCCTACCTGATTCGAAATTAATAAGGGGCTCTACATCAAGATCGTAGTACGAAGCTTCCCTCAAATTTAATTTTGTTATCATCACCGTTTTCATATCAAAAGAATCCAAGCTTGGCCGCGACTGTTCCATCTTCTTCCTCATCATTCATGAACAAAATCGGGTAGGTTAAATACACCCATACAATCGTTTAAGCATGGGAAACAAAAGCCCCATGGTTAATTTGATTAACACAAACGATTGGTGCTCTAATTTGGGCAAAATCACACTAGGGTTCATATGGTTTGGGGGTTTCATTGTGTTTGTGTTTTTAAAAATTAAAATCCACTTCTTGGCAGGCTTAGGCGCCCTTGCCTACTGGTTAACAGCGATTGCGTGCATCCTTGAGGTCCCGGGTTCGAACCCGGGCACCTCCAACTATTTTTTTGGGCTTTTCTTTAACTAAATAAATGACAGAAAATTTATAAATATTTTAGAAAAATTATTTTGATAACTAATATTATTTTTTTAAAGATACCAAAATATTTTCTGCAAAAGTTTTTTTTAAATTAAATTTAAATATTTATATACTTTTTTTAATTGAACAATATAACAAATTCATTTTTGTTTATTTCTTATAGAATGGATTATGAGTAATAGTTTAAATTAATAAATTATTATTGGGCAATACTAACTTAAAATTATTGTTTAATCATATTTATTTTACATAATCACAGAAATTTTCTTACATTTTATATTTAATCTTTACCAATTATTACTAATGATTTAATTTCGTTAAAATACCTAAATGGTATAACATATCTCATAGAATTAAAATATAAGTGATTCCGTTATTAAATTGTATTTATATACACCAAAAACCCCAAATCTTTATTGAAATCCTAGTTCGTGTTAAAACGCTAATTTTATTATTAAACTTAAACCTTGTAAATATATATATTTTAGGTGCATTGTGAAGGGCTACGTTGAAACGATGCCTGTTATTATTTCTTATTAATCATCCAATATATATTTACTTGATCAAGTGAGTATTTCTATACCCCTTTTTATATTTTTACACTTTTGGGGTGAAACATGTTACATTATAAATCTTACACTTGTGAACACGTTTGATTCTTGTAAACTTATGGCATTTCACATGTTTGTTGTGGTTAGTTGAACTTTGTGGCTACCATGTAATGTCGAATATATGTACAATCATTAACTATTGCTAGCCTAGCGAAGTCATAGATCTATGGGCCAGACAAGCCTGCTTGGTTGATCCAAGTACACTTAGCTAATTGTATATACTTATAAACATTTGAGACTTGTAAAACTTTGTCGAGGTTTGATTGTGCATTCTCTCTTACATCCCTAGTTACTGGTTCTCTGACTTACAACATGAATTGCCATCTTTTATATACTATTGTATTGAAAACTATGGAAATCTCACCAACATTATGTTGACCTTTTATTTTTAACATGTTTCAGGAAATACTCAAGCTTGATCGCCACTTTTGAAGTACTTTCACATCTAGGAATGGACCTTGTTAAATAAACGAAATAAATTGGCTTGTTGCATCTTATGTTATGTCATTTTCTTTCTTTGAGACTTATGATTGTAATGGTACAATTGAAACTTATGATTAATACTATTCGGGTTATTAATAGCGTTATGTGGCTGTGAACGATCTTAACCCTCACACCTCGACGTTTCCGCCGTCAAGGTTGGGGTGTGACACCTAAGTTGTCTAGTTCATCACCTTCATAAGCTCATGTTTTCTTTGGATATCAAATTCTTTTTTTGAAGACTTTCCTTAGATTCTTGAAAATTTTCTGATCCTTCGGAAGATATATTTTTACCTTCGGAAGAAAATCATGTCTTCAAAATAAATAACTGTCTAAGAAATTTTACCCTTCGGAAGAAGTTTCAATCTATCTTCCGAAGCTTAAATACTTGTCTCAGACACTTATTTGTTT
The DNA here is from genome assembly GCA_025215565.1 of Flaveria ramosissima. NCBI lineage: Eukaryota > Viridiplantae > Streptophyta > Magnoliopsida > Asterales > Asteraceae > Flaveria > Flaveria ramosissima. The sequence goes on from CM046036.1 coordinate 66,158,100, forward strand.
TTAAGGACTTTTTCCTTCCGAAGCAAAATTAACTCTCGGAAGCTTTGTTGTTTTATATACAAAGCATTCAAGTGTTTATTTCTCTTCCGAAGCAAAATTTTCAAGATTCTCAGGAAAATCTTCCGAAGTCATTTCAGCTTCGGAAGTTTTTTCATTAAAACTTCCGAAAATAATTTACCTTCGGAAGCTTTTCGAATTCCAAGAAAACTACTTTTTGAGCAAAAGTAAACTACTTTTTCAAAGGTGGGACCGACTTTCGGATTTCAAAGTTTATCCTCTTTCATTAACTTTGGTTCAAATCCTCTTCACATAAATATCCAACGGTTCCCCCTCTCCCTCACTATCTTCCTCAATTCTACTATTCCTCAAACCTAATTCCCAAACCGCCTTTGCTTTTCACCTTTCTTCATCCTTAAGCTTCTCAAATGGACAACTTTAACCGCAGAAACAACCCAGATTTCTCCATGCAACTTCACAGGCAACACAATCAGGTTGCTCTATTAAGCTCTGAGAAAGATGAAAGTTTCTCAGAGATTTGCCAGTTCTTAGCTTTATCAAATTACTTCATATCCCTAACCATTGATCCTACTCTTTATGAGGATCATTTGCTTGAATTTTGGAAGACCTGCCAAGAGGTCATCATGGATGGGGAGAAGGCACTGTCTGCCACAGTGCAAGGGAGGACAATCTTCATCACTCCAGCCATCATCAACACTCATTTGCAGCTGGATGATGAAGAAGGTGATTGTCCTTCCCAAAGGAAGGTGTAAATCATTCCTTTGAGCAGATGGGTTATGAGGGGGATTTTTTTGTAAAGACCTTCAGGAAAGGGAAGGTCTCATCCCAGTGGAAATACCTACTCCATGTGGTTATCCACAGCTTGTCAAACAAGCATGGAGGGTGGGACCAGATTCCTGAGGATCTCTCCTTCATAGTGCATGGAATGGTTCAAGGGGTCAAGTTCAGGTACTCTCAATTTGTCTATACCAATTTGCTTGTTAACTTGGACTCCTTAGAGTATTATATGTTTCCTAGATATGTTCAACACATTCTCAACCGTGAACTGGGCTCACAATTGAGGGAAACAAATAATATTCTTAAATTAGGACAGATGAAGCCCGGCATCTTTAAAATCATGAAGAAGCCAACTGTAGGCTTCTCAGGGGTAGAAACAGCCCTTGTCCCCAAAATGTTAGAGCTCATTGCTCAAGGTGACAACCTAGCAACACAAGCTAGTGTTTAACCCACACCTTCTACCTCTCTACTACTAAAAAGACCTCAAGTAACCCTCACCTACCAAAGAAAATCCAAACGAACCCCTGCTCAAGCTATTGAGTCTGTGCAGGTCCCCATATACTCACCTTTACATGAGGAAGTGGACACTAGAGCTCCCACTTCCCCTGAGGAGCAAACCACTCCTATCTCTTCAACTATCAGGGCTGAGGTTCCTCATGCTCACCCTGATGAGCTCACAAGCCTAACTGCCTTAAGCCTTCACTCTGAGTCTCAACACTCAAGTGAACAACCTTCAGGGGACAGTTACCATCCCCAGCCTTTAGATCTAAATCAACCCATTCCCAACCTTTCCTTCTATACTGATGAAGACTTAGGTTTCAGTGAGTACCATGAGTCTCTCTTCTCTTCCCCTACTCAAAGAGAGATGAGTACTCCTGAGTCTCCTCAGTCCAGCCCACATCAGTCACCTATAACTGAGGTGGATACTTCTGAATTCGTTCAGGATATCCATATGGAAGAGGCTCTCACTTTTTCAAGTGATTACATTATTAAGACCTCAACCATGGCAACTCAGCCCATTGACATCTCAACTGAGAATGTTAATGAGCATAGGAAATCCAGCAGCCAAGAACATGAAGCTGGTGGTGAGAGAGAGGACTTTGGTCCAATCATCTCATCCCCCAATGATTCTTCTGATGAAAAAGAGGGGAATCTGAGGCTAAATGTGCAAAAACTGTCAAAAACATGCTCCTATTTAGTCTCTAAGGTTAGTCACCTTGAATCTCAGGTGACTACCTTACACAACAGGGTCAATGATCAGCAACTTGAGATTTCATATCTTAAGGAAAAACTAGCTGGGAGACCTTTAAGAAGAGCTCAACCAGGAACACAAGAACCTATGGATGTGATTGATCTATCCTCCAGCTCTCCTATGCAAGTGAGTGATGCTACCAAAAAGGGGGAGAAAGTCATTGCAGCCACAGAACCTGGGAGTTCTTCACAGAGAATGGACATTGAGAACTCACCATCCTCACTTGCAATTGTGCATTCTCAGCAACTTCCTCAAGTTAACATTAATGTGGACTCTATAGACTCTACCATCAGGAGTCTCTTTGAGGAAGGTATACCAAGGGCTATGTCATTCCCACCTCAAGGAACTTCAAACTACATCATTGGATGAAGGTATGATGCTGATAGAAGAGCCCTTATTCTTCACAGAGTTCAAGGGCAACAAGAAGTATTTGATTTTCAAACTTTGAACTTCTATGAAGGTCTGGATCTAGTCAACATGCCACTTGTCAACCCAAGCAACTCAAGACAAGCTGACAGACTGGCTCAAAGAATTCAAGACAGGATCACTGCAGAGTTCAGCTTAAGAAGGAGACTTAGGCAATCAGGTAATGCCATCGGTCAACTGGATGTTAAGGCAGACCCTAAGATTAGTTTCATAGGGGAAACCTTGACTGAAGGCCCAGTGGCAGAACCTGAGACCCCTGTCTCATCATCATCAACTGCAGCAGAGATCCATATTTCTTCTGATACACCTGCTGGTGAAGGGGCTTCTCAACCTCTCTCTGGCCAGAGCATGGATGCTACATCAAGCAATGAAGGCCAAACCTCTACCCAGCCTGAGTCACAAAGTTCTGTGGGTGACAAAGGGAAAAGGATTTTGACTCCTGAGGAAATTGAGGAGGAGGAGAGAGAGAGGAAGAGGAAGCTAAGGGGAGAAAGTTCCTCTGGGTCTTCAGGTTTTACGCAAGCTGCAATCAAGGCTGCCCCCAGACCAAATACTCAAGATGATGAGTTGAGGGCAGTCAGGATTACTTACCTGCAGACCAGAAACTATGACATAGATGAAATTATTTCTCTCCCCTTAGAACAACTAAATGAACTGTCTGATATGGAAGTGTCAAGAGAGATGAAAGAAAAAGAGGATGCAAGGTTACTTCTCCAATTCAAAGAGGAGAAGAGACAGAAAAGACTCTACAAGCATGCTCCTACTCTCTCCCTAGTTCAAGAAAGCCCTGTACAAGAAGATGTGGTTTAACAAGAACCTCAGGTAGACAAAGAAGAAGATAGGATCAAAATGATCAACTAACTAAGTGCCACAGGCTTCTATCAGGCAGATGCACTTCTTCCCTTGTCCTATGACTATGTTGAGTTTGAGTACTTAAAACAACTTGAGCTTGAGTTAGTCAAAGACAGAAAGACAACTAAGAAGAAGCTAAGGGAGAAGCTGCAAAGTCAAGAGCCATCATCCAAAAGAGTATGAAGAAGTCTGCTGACAGACAAAGGATGATGAGCTTCTTGAAGCTGTATGGATTCTCTAGAAGGAGACTTGGCCCTATGTCTCTATCCACAATGGATGAGCATATCAGGGTAATCAAGCAGAAGATCAAGAGTGGAGAGCTGATTGACTTACACTCTCTTCTAAGTCAAGTCCCACCTGAAGTGGAGGTTAAGGTTGAACAACTTGAGACAACACAACCTGGACCTCCTGCTGAGCCTCAGCAAGCTTCATCTTCTGATCCACAGCAGGGTCAAACTCCCTCTCCTTCTGAACCTGTGAGGGAGGAACACCCAACTGAGAAAGACAAGGATGATCAACAAGGTGCTGCAGACCAGTCTTCTCAGTTAAAGTACTCTAAGAGGAAGAATAAGATGGCTTCTAAACCAAAGTCTAAGAAGAAGAAGCCTAAATCATCTACCTCTACACCTCAAGCTAAGTCAGATCAACCTGAGGAAGTGCATGAAGAGGCAGCCCAATCAACTCCAATACAAGTGGCTCCTCTTGCTGCTGAGACACCCATCTTATCCTGGACCTTCTCTACCAATCCAGAAAGATGGCATGTAATCAGAGATCAAGGTGTTGGGAATGTCTATACATGGCAAGACATAATCAACTTACCTCTGCATGATCTCTTTAAGATGAGAAGATACTATGAGAGTCTGAATGATCCTGACCATCTAATGAAGAAGGGTAATGTCATTATTATGTTGAAGACTACAAACATCTGAAGATCTTCTAAATGTTTTGGTAGCATCAGCCTAGGGGGAGTTTGTAAGGATTCCTATAAGTCTGATGCAACCAAAACATCCAAAGTCTCTCTACAAGCAATGCACTAAAGAACTGAAGTAGAATTGCTTCGGAAGTTTTACACCATGCACTAGAAATATTCTAAGTGTAAAATCTTTCGAAGCCAAGACCAATATCTTCCGAAGCCAAAAGTGAAGTCTTCCAAAGCTTCAGAGACAAAGTCTTCCGAAGCCAAATAGTGAAGACAAATTTCTTCCGAAGACTTTTAGAGATATGCCTTTATTCGATGTACTTTACCATAAAGCTGGACCACCTTTTCGCTGCAACTCTGTAAAGTCACCAACTTACATGAGTTGGTGAAAGGTCCATGCTTTTGGTAACTATACATTGAGGTCTTGAGTCCATGCTTTCTACTTTATGTACTTTTATCCTTTTTGTAATATATTAGGATGTGAGCTATGGCATGTCATAGTCACAAGTCAAAAGGCAAATATGCCTTTTGATTCTACAATTGATTTTGTTTGTGTCTAGTCAATTGTATCCAGCTGGCTTTCAAAGTATAGCCGGCTGTAGGTTGTAGTATAAGTATTCCATGTTCTAGTATCTTTCTTAATGCTTTGTAACACTTGTAATAGAACTTGAGAAAGCAATATACGGCATCCTTGAAACCCAATTTGTTGTGCTCTCTTGTTCTGTCTCTTACTTGTTACTTGTGTTCTTAGTATCATTCTTGTGGTTAATCCAGTTTACTGTTTTGATTAAGTTTGTCCTCTTTTTGTTGTTGTGTTATAAGTGACCACCCTTCACCGGTCCTGCAGACATCACATTTCATTATAAAAACTTTTGCCAAATAATACAGCGTCAATCGGTTACAAAATACATTGTTGCATTACATCACAAAAGCATTAAATGAATGGATGCCATCCCAAAAGAGCTGAGTAGCCACCTCGTGCCATCCTCAGCAATCATTACCTGCCAACTGGAAACACACCTAAGTCAGCGTTGCTGAGTGAGTTCTAGTTTTATAATAAAACATACTTTACTTTCACTAAAACCATTCTTTTCTTTCATGCGATCATACATCATATGTACACATAGATAATATCTTTATTATCTTTTTCATTCATCAATTCATTCATTGATTATATCTTTACTTGCGCATCGGATATCTCTCGTACCAATACCATATGGTATACCCCGAACTAGCTACTGGGCCGAAGTCAATAAATGAACAGCTGAGCGTATGCCGCAGTACTAGAGGTAAGCGGTAGAGGTTCTATATAAATGGTCGATCACAAAGAATGACCCTGATATCCCTTTCATTACTTTCCTTGTTCAATAATGCATGCATTCATCATGCTCCACTTTTCATTATCTTCCACTTTACGTTACATAATACTTCATTTCATTCATTATCATAACACGTAAAGCCACAGGAAAGATAAACATGTATCATAATAAGGAACATTAACATGCACAGTCTTCACGTCATACAAGGCAATATCATACATATATAACATGCATCATGCATAAACATGCAACATCATCATCATCATGCCCTACATGCACTCTAAGGCCTCAATCGTCACCCTACATGAACTTACGGGAACTTTTACGTCAAAAACTTACATCTGCACTTTCCCCCTAAAGTCAGAAGTTAAACTACACTTCTCCTCGGGTGCAACAGCCCTATTCGAGCGTATGGACACCCTTCAGTCGCATGGCCTCCATGCGACTGAACATCATGCGAATGAACCAACACGGATGAACACTCATGCGAATGGACACCCAATCGTGCGAATGGACTAATGCGGATGGACCTCATGCGAATGGGACTAATTCGGATGAACACTTATGCGACCGGGCCTTCAATCGCATGACCTCCATGCGATGGGCCTTTCAATTGTGCGAATGAACCTCTATTCGTGCGAGTGGACCTCAATCGTGCAAATGGGCCCTAATCGCACCCTATTCGGCCGTATGGCCTCCATTCGGCCTCCAGTCGGTTGCCTAGCCCTAGCTGATGCAGAATGCAGTTCATCCCAACTGCAGTCGAGGGTTTTCGGCCTCCAAACTCATCTAAACCTATTTTAAGCCCAAATCGACCATCCTAAACCTTAGGGAAACATACCACAACACCATTCAAGCACACACAAGCTCGGAAACAAACTCTAAACGCATCACACGCAACACACCCAAATGGGTCATAAACACACACATATAAAAACGGGTTTTTGATGCTTTCCAGCCCTAAAATCGGTTGAAAACAAGTAAAAGTGGGGTCCTAGAACTCACACAAACGACCACAATGACAAGGGCTTCGATTTGACTTGCTCCTCAACGATTTTTGCCACTCGAACCAACCCGAACCGACACTTTTCCCCTTTTCTCTTCTTTCTCTCTTCTCTTCTTTCTTTGGCTGATTTGTGAGTGTGGGGGAGAGGGTAAGGGCTGCCCTCTCCCTTATATACTCCCACTCACCCGACTTTCTTTCGTTGGCGAGTTTGGTCCCGCGACTTTGGACTTTATTTCTTTTTCTTCCTTTGTCGGCTTCAAAATAATAAATAACCGGGTGTTACAGATAGGTTCTCCATCGGTGACTTCAATGGTAAGAGGTCTTTCTAATTTCATATGTGGCTTAGCAAGTATAGGCTCAAATTCTAACGAGACAAAACTCTTATCGGCTCCAGAATCAAACAGGACGTAGGCATAAGAATTATTAATAAGGAACATATCTATTCAGTTTTAAAGACATTTAACGATACAGGTAAAGCATCAAATAGGACTTAGATCATAAAGTTGAGGTTGGATTTGAAATACCGTTCACCACATCGTTGTTTGCTTGTGCTTTGTTTGCATTGATGTTGAAATCATGTCTTCGAGCTTGTGGAACATTACCCGCAAACGAGGGCATTATGGGCGAAAATGACCAGGTTCCCCACAATTGTAGCAAACAAGATTAGCAACCATCGCGGCATTGTTTGGTGCACGGTGATAAGTAGCCACCAAGTGTCCATACTTACCGCACAATGTACAGATGTGGTAAGGGGCATTTCCTGGATGATGATACCTATAGACATTGCACAAGGGTAGAGGACCAACATAGGCCCTAGCTACAGGTGCTTGTGCCACAGGAACAGGTTGTCTTTGAGGTACCTTGGGTGCAGCCACAGCAAAATTACGAGCCAGTGTGAACTTGTGTTTCTTGTTGTTGTTGTAAGACGGTTTATTCTTAGTCTCCTTAACAGCTTCAAGGACCGTCTTCTCAACCTTCTATGCACCTTTGACAGACATGGTGCCCGCTCGAATATGATTTTTAGTGAGTTGAGCGGTGATAGTGATGGCATCCTCCATTGTTGTGGGTCGACTACCCACCACAGCATCTTGAATTTGGGGTGGCACCCCCTTAATAAACTTCTCAATGTTACGAGGAACAATGTCGACCATATGGGGCAACAGGATGCTCAACTTGTGATGCCTAGTTGAATAGGCCAAATGGTCTCCACCATGTTGCTTAAGATTCCAGAATTCTTCCTCCAGTTTTTGCAGTTCACTTCTCGGGCAGAACTTTTGAATAGCAATGTTCTTGAACTCATCCCAAGTTAGTGCCAACACAACATTAGCACCACGGTTCCTTTTCTCAGTATTCCATTATGTGAGTGCCCTTTGTTGAAGCATACTAGTGACATAACGAACTTTGAGCGCCTCGGGACACTCACAGTTAATGAACGTGTTTTCCATGCTTTCGAACCACGCGAGAAGTCCAGTGGCTCCTTTCTTTCCACTAAAGCTAGTGGGTTTGCATGAGCTAAAGTGCTTGAACGTGCAGGTTTGGTTGTTGCGCCGTTGGTTCGCGCTACTCTCCTTGCCCATTACCATTGTTGCTAGAGTTGATCATCATGGTGCTATTCAGTTCAGCAACCATGGTCGGTATGATGGCAGCCATTTGACGAGCAATCATGGCGGCTAATTTACGGTCGGAACTTTCACGCTTTCTATGATGACGAGACATGTTGGATACAAAGTAAGTTAGTCACAGTAATTTGGAGGTAAAAGATAATAAATCAAACAAAGATTATTCAAGACTTGTAAAACACAAATGGAATGATCCCATTTGGTAACGCATTACCATTTGGAAACGTTGACACGTCAAGGTAAGTTAACCCAAATGCCTTAATAACTTGTGTATATTGACCATAGTTTATCACTCATCCCAGAAATCCCCAGGTAAGCATAACTAGTCTCTTGGGATTTATGCGAAATGCTTACCTTAGCCCAAAGGCTTTTTGCCAGGAAATCCAGAATACATGTGTCACCAATATTTCTTTAGGCTCATGGAATTAAAACCTTGATGAGATTTTCAGAGATTAGACATAAAGTCTAAAGATTTAAACCTTCGATATAAAGCGTACGATTCCACGTGTCGTCGAGAATAAGTTTAAGAAATTTCATTCGTCGGGGAGAATAAAGGATTAAGAATAAGTTTTAGGGGAGACAAAGCAACCAAGTTTATCAATTACAAGGCAATCATAACTAAAGGAATCAAGTTGCACATTAAGAGGCATTCCTAAATAGGTAGCATCATGTAGCATGCAACAATATATATTTACAAGATCACAAAGATTTTTCTTATGATGTTCATGCATAAACTATAGTCACCTAAATCCCTATAGTTATGGGCTCTGATACCAATCTGTCACACCCCATTCTTAACGGCGGAATCGTCGAGAGATGTGAGGGTTAAGATTGTTCACAGCCACATAATGCTACCATCAAAAGTAAACATTATTATCATAAGTTTTAAAATGAAAATTTCAATCAATAAGTCTCAAACAAAATAAAACATAACATAAGTTCAACATCCAAGATAATTTATTCATTTTTCCTAGGTCCAAATCCTAGGTGTGAGCATGCTTCAAAGAGATCATCTAACTTGTGCATTTCCTGAAACATGTTAAAAATACGGTCAACATATAATGTTGGTGAGTTTCCAGGGGTTAAGCATACATATATATATATATATAATTTACAAGTAGCAATTTATGTCAATGATTACGAATTATGCAAGTTTATAGAATACATATAGCTACAATCAAACCTTGACCAAGAATAAGTTTACAAGTATATAACGATTAGCTAAGTGTACTTGGTTCCTATGATGAACAAGCATACGTCATCAGGAGTCGGCAATAACCTCGGCTTTAGCACCAAATAGGCTTGTCAGGCCCATAGATCTATGACGTCGCCAGACTAGCAATAGTTAATGATTGTCAACATATAATGTATATCATATAAAACTCACAATAATACAAATAACCATGACAAAAAGTAAAGATGAATTACATGTGCGTTTACAAGTATCAAAAGGTTTACAAGTGTATGTTTATAAGTTAACATGTTTCACCCCAAAAAGGTGTGAAAAAAATAAAGAAGGGCATGAAAAACTCACATGACGTATATGTGTATAAGATGATAATAAGAATTAAACGACGTTCCAACGAATTCCTTTATAAGGTACCTAAACGTATATATTACAAGTTTAAGTTTGATAATAAGATTAATGTTTAAACATGATCTAGGGTTTCAAGGGAAAATTTAGGGTTTGATAAATAAAAGTTAATAATGGAAACACTTTTATTTTAATTTAATGAAAAGAATTATACCAATTAAGTAGTTTATTATAAAGAAATGAATTTTAAATCGTTTATAATATTTGACAAAGCTTAAATATAAAGTGGAAATACATTTTTATATTTATTTGTAAAAATTATGATTTTAAACAATAACATTTGAACCAATAATAATTTTAGTGATTTAAAACATTATTTAAAGTCTATTTTTATAAAATAAACAAAATATACCTTTGTTCTACAAAAATATTAAAATATTTAAAGAATTAATTTACAGAAATTGATAAAGTGACTTTAAAAATAAATAAAGTTTACAAAATTAATTTTTATAATTTTTCAGAAATTTTATATATTTTTTATAGGCTGAAAAAGCTAAAAATAATCGTTTGAGGGTGCCCGGGTTCGAACCCGGGACCTCAAGCTTAGTATGTGAGTTAGTAACCAGTAAACCAGGATCGTGGCCGTGTTAGAAGATGGCTTTTAAATCTTAAATACATAGTTACAAAGGAATCCCCAAATCACAAGAACCCTAGTTTCAATTTGATCCAAATTGAACACTAATTCAAGTGTTTCAACCCGATTAACCTTAGGGCTTTTGATCCCTAAGTGTAATCGAGTATAATGATGTATTACACTTACTTGATTACGATCGGATTGTAATGTTTAAGCTTCGGGTTTGACTTGGTTCGCTCGCAAAGAAGAAGGAACTTGAAATCGAGGTTAGAGTGAAATCTTTGTGCAATTAAAGCTACAGGGAGTTGAAAGGGATCGAATGGAACATTTCCCCTCCGTTATATAGCTTCGATTTAACACGGTTCATCCCAAACGCTTTTGAACGTGTAGGTTCGATTAATTGAGTTATTAACAAGTTTTAATTGTCGAACCGATTGGAACTTTGATAATATTTGGTTTTAAACTTCACACGTTCCCATAATCGACCTAAAATCAAATTAAAGCTCATCTAAGGGTTCGAAACCGATGCACGACATGGTTAGGAAGGATTTTGGTTCAAAATTTGAAGTTGTAAGGTGTTTTAGGACTCGCCGGAGTTCGGCCGGAGGGTGGCCGGACTCCTGGCCGGAAATACGGGGGTGAAGGGGGAATTGGGTTGGGTTTTTACAATTTTACACAAATGGTCCGTATAGTTTGATTTGTATTATTTTATGCTTAAAACTTTAATTTAAAGTTTTAAATTTGACATAAAAGCCCCCTCACTTAATTAAACTTTAAGCTATAATTATTTTTGTCACATATTAATTGTTTAACTTTTTATAAATGGTTGATTTTTATTATTATTCCATTTTTAGTATTATTTTTATTTTTATTTTTATTTTTATGATTTAAATGAGACTTTATCATAATAAGCAAATGTTGTAATTACTTGTATTATCACAATCATTATTATTATTATTATTATTATTATTATTATTATTATTATTATTATTATTATTATTATTATTATTATTATTATTATTATTATTATTATTATTATTATTATTATTATTATTGTTATCGTATTATAATTATTATTATTGTATACAATTTAATTGTTTAAAATATTCATTTTTGAATTAAAAAAGTAATGTAAAATAAAGAAACAAGCATAAGTAGCCCACAAGTTTCATAAATGACAACAATGGTCCTTACAAGAATATAACGAGGTTAACTTTTATTTAACAAAAATACGAGATGTTACAATTAGAGCCTGCTTTTCATATGTACAATTACTTAGAAGTTATAGTTGGTCATTATATAGTTCTTATAATATATGAAGATGCCTTAATGTAAGTTACAAGTAGACACATAACAATTGAATATATTGGTAATAACCTGGACCCTAGTTGAATAAAAACCTCTCAATATTATAAGTTATAACATACATACATTGCTAATACAAGTCCAACCAATCTCTAATGTACCATATTACCTAAAACATTCTACAAATAAACTTAATGATTAATCTAGAACGATTTGCACGTTGACTTATCACTCTTATAGATAAACCCTACGTATGTATGTATGTATATATATATATATATATATATATATATATATATATATATATATATATATATGTGTGTGTGTGTGTGTGTGTGTGTGTGTGTGTGTGTGTGTGTGTGTGTGTGTGTGGGAAGCATACCAGTTTAGCGTTATCACACTCCGGAGTAAGGAATCTTTAAACCGCTTAACAACAATAGTGAGTTCTCGTAGCTCCTTTTCCTATTTTAATGTTTTTGGGGGAGAAACACGCTTACAACAACAACAAAAACATTTGAATCATTGTTTTATATGTTATGTTTATTACTTAAATATTACATGAGTTTACCTAATCATTATCACATACTAAGCAACCAATTAACTCTTGGATAGAACGCTGGAACATATTGGTAGTACTATCGGGGTAGGCACTCCCATTCTTTAGGCTCATTGAATACGTCCACACATATATTATATTGAATCAAACATGTCACATCCCAACCTTAATGGCGGAAACGTTGAGATGTGAGGGTTAAGATTGCTCAAAATCACATAACACTACCACCAAGTGTAAATATAATTAAGCATAAGTTTTTTAATGTAACATTACAACCAAAAGTCTCAAGCAAACATTCAAAGCATAACATCAAGTTCAACATCTCAAATTAATAATAAGTCTTTTTATTTCTAGGTCCAATCATAGATGTGTCCAAACTTCAAGATCAACCATTAAGCTTGGGCGTTCCCTGAAACATGTTAAAAATAAAGTCAACAATTGATGTTGGTGAGTTTCCATGGGTTATACATACATATAATAATTTTTAAGAAGCAATTCATGTCATAGGTTAAGAAATAATGCAAGAATATAGATAGCATAATGATACAATCAAACCTTGAAAAAAGATGGCCACGATAAGATAAACGTTTAGCTAAGTGTACTTGGTTCTCTTGATGAACAAGAATACATCATCAGGAGCCGGCAATAAACTCGGCTTTAGCACCAAATAGACATGTCAAGCCCATAGATCTATGACGTCGCTAGGCTAGCAATAGTTAATGATTGTTTCTTTACAAGATGACTATCATATAAGGCTCACAAATATCTCAAATAACCATGATAAGTTTATAAACAAATTGCTCGTGCATTACAAGTATCAAGATGTTTTACAAATGTATATTTTTACGATTAACATGTTTCACCCCAAAAGGTGTGAAATAAACTAAAAAGGGGGTATGGAAAACTCACTTGATATAGGATGAACTTAAGAGAATAATAAGAAAATAAGATGACTCCAACGGTTCCTTTTACAGAATACCTAAACGTGGTTGTTCCAAGATTAGATTAATGATGTGATTAAGGACTAAATGTGAACTAGGGTTTCACTTGGAAGTTGGGGTTTTAATAATTAAGATAAATAAATAAATATAATCAATTAAATAATTAAGATTATTGAAATGAAATAACTTAATTTATAATAATTAATTTAATAAAGATTTAGTACAAAGTGTGAAAAGAAGATAATTAATATAAAATAACGTGGTTAAATGATTAATTAAGTAATTAATAATTAATTGATTAATTAATTATTTAAAGTATTAGTAACAAGTAGATTTAAAATGGTTTGAAATAATCTGAGTTTGACCTATAATAGTTTTATAACATTTAAATCACCTAAATGAATTAGTAATGATTTTATAGCCTTTGTTATTCTTTAAAAGGTATTAAAGTTAAAAATTATATGTTTTAAAATCTTCAAAAATTAACTCAATAATTTCTGAAATGTTTTAGTTAACAAAATAATTTTAACTTTAACTAAACAATATATTAAGAATTTATGCAATTAAAAATGATTAAAAAACTAATAATTAAAAATTTTTGAGGGAACCGGGTTCGTGAGAAGGTGAGTGTGGTAACTAGTTGGGCAGAAGCCCAGATCTGTTATGAGTCTACAAAATAAATTTTATAAACATTCATTAAAAAAACCCCAAATGTAACATAAACCCTAGAATCAAATCAAGCAAATTGGACATCAATGCATACATGATAATGAAATCAGTATTGGGGCTTTTAATCCCCAAGTAAAATAGAGTATTTGTGTGTGTTTAATTACCTGAATGATGATTAAATCGATGTTACAAGATGAAGAACAGTCGCGACCAAGGTTGAGTATGGTTGGAGATGCAAACGATGATAATAATCAAATTCGTTGTACAGGAAGCTTCTAGTGGTCTTGATGATCGAAATCCCTCTATCAATTTCAACTATGATTGCTCGGAAGTCGATGAACACTACGGTTACAAATCGCGATGAATATGTGAATTGTTTGTGATGTCTAAGTGTGTTTCGTATGAAATTGTGATTGGTAGTGGTTTAGGAATGGTTAAAAGATCGTGTAGGTTCCTATTATTAGATTATTATTGGGTTTTAATTGACGGACGGTTCGAAGGTTAATGGCGAACGGTTACCAAGTTCAAACGTTCACTTATCCATCTTTAAACTCCAATTAAAGTGCACCTATGAGTTCGAAACGGTTTCACAAAGCGCTTGGCATCAATTAAGTCTTAAATTCGGAGTGTTACAGGTGGGTTGGGGGGTCGCCGGCACCGCGTCGGGGCTTCATCGGCCGGCGGCCGGGAAATCGGGGGAAAAAGGTTTGGGTTTTAAAAATTTACACATTGGTTCCTGTGATTTAAATTTTGTCATTTTATGTTAAAATTTCCTATTTCAAGCTTTTAAAATGACATAATACCCCACTTGACTTATTAAAATTCTAAGGTTTATACACATTTAAAATTTATTGTTTTATTTAACCTTTATAAATTCTTTATATTTTTATTATTCATATTAAAATTTTATAATTAATACCCAAGCTTTATAAATTTATTTATTAGATTCTCATACATATATATACATATTTTATTAAATTAAGTTAATACATTTAAGTTAACAAGTTCAGGTAACATAAAAGAAAACAAGCAATAATAAACCCTCATAGTGTCCTTATTGACAGAAAATGGTCCTTTCATGAAGTTAACGAGAATAACAATTAGATAAAGAAAAACCCGAAAGGCTACAGTCTCCCCAACTTTTAAGAATTTTGTCCCGAAATTAAGATAGAATTAAACAAACAAAAACAGATATTTCTTTTTCATACGGTCCTCGCGTTCCCAGGTAAATTGGGTCCGTGTTTATTCTCCCGACGAACCTTGACGATTGGAGCGGTAGTGGTTCTAGTCTTTTTCATGGTGCGATCCATGATCTCAATGGGCTTCTCAACAAAATATAAGGACTCGTCGATCTGGATGTCATCCAACGGGACATGCAGACTTTCGTCAGCCAAACATTTCCTCAAATTTGAGACATGGAAAACGGGATGAACCCCGCTAAGTTCAGAAGGTAGTTCCAGCTTATAAGCCACTTTCCAGACCCTTTTCAAAATCTTGAAAGGTCCTACAAATTGTGGAGTTAATTTACCCTTCTTCCCAAAACGAACAACTCCCTTCCATGGTGAGACTTTAAGAAGAACCATATCCCCAACTCGGAATTCCAACGGCTTGCGTCTTATATCCGCATAACTCTTGTCGACTTCTAGACACTTCAAGATTTTTAAGAATCGTGGAAACTTTATCGGTCGTTTCTTGTATGAGTTCAGGGCCAGTGATGAAATTTTCACCAATGACCGTCAAACAAATCGGGGAACGACATTTGCGACCGTAAAGTGCTTTGAAAGGTGCCATCTTAATGCTCGAGTGGTAGCTATTATTATAAGAGAATCCGCTAGAGGTAAATGTGTATCCCAATCACCACCAAAGTCAAGAACATAAAGGCGTACCAAATCCTCCTGAGTCTGAATGGTTCGGCAGTTTGACCGTCCGTTTGAGGATGGTAAGTTGTGCTTAAATCCAGTTGAGTACCAAGAGTTCTTGCATAGACGACCAAAAGTGCGAAGTGAAACGAGCATCTCGATCGGATATGATGTGCAAAGGTACGCCGTGACGACTCACAATCTCATCAATGTATATATGAGCCAACTTTAATGTTTTGTAAGTGTCACGTATGGGTATGAAATGCGCCAATTTAGTCAAATGGTCGATGATCATCCATATGCTATCATGACAGCGTGAGGTGCGAGGTAATTTGGTTATGAAATCCATGGATATATGTTCCTATTTCAACATAGGAATTTCAGGTTGCTCAAGCAATCCACTGGTACGTTGGTGTTCTGCCTTAACCTTTGTACATGCAAGACATTTGGCTACGTAAGTTGCGATGTCTTTCTTCATCCCAGGCCACCAATATTGTCCGTGCAGATCCATATACATCTTATCGGACCCAAGATGAATGGAGTAACGATTTTGATGAGCTTCGTTCATGATGAAGGTACGAAGATTATCACGGTTTGGAACCCAAATCCGGTTTAAGAAATATAACAATCCATTGGGTTTCGTTTCCAGTTGAGCTCAGATATTATACTCTAATTCTTCACCCATTTTTCATTCCGCTTGAACCGCTTGTTGAGCTTTCATGATGCAAGTCTCAATGTCATTTTCAATCCTCAAATTTTGCAGCAGCACTATAGTCTTATTGATATCCAGACGAATCTCCATGTCGAACTCCCCCAAGGTATCAAACCATTGTCGTCGATCGCGTATTTCTTGAAGCGAGATCATCTTATTATGAACCTTACGACTTAGTGCATCAGCTACGACATTCGCCTTTCCAGGATGGTAACGAATATCACAGTCATAGTCACTAATCAACTCGACCCAACGACGTTGTCGCATGTTGAGATCCTTTTAATTGAAAACGTGTTGAAGGCTTTTGTGATCAGTGTAGACTATTATTGCGTTCCATAAAGCTAATGCCTTCGAATTTTCTGGGTAAAAACCACAGCACCAAGTTCAAGATCGTGGGTCATGTAATTCACCTCATGAACCTTCAATTGTCTTGATGCATATGCTATGACCTTTCCTCGCTGCATAAGAATGCAACCAAGGCCTTGCCTAGATGCATCACAATATACGGTGAAGTCATCATTTCTATCGGAAAGGGTTAAGATAGGAGCATTACACAGCTTGTGTTTTAACGCTTCGAAGGCTTCTTCCTGCTCAGGCCCCCACTCGAATGGTTTATTCTTTTGAGTTAGGGATGTAAGCGGCTTTGCAATTCTTGAGAAATTGGAAATGAAGCGCCGGTAGTATCCCGCTAATCCAATAAAAGAACGAACTTTGGTTGGGGTTTTGGGGACACACCAATTTTTCACAGCTTCCACCTTTGTAGGATCAACATGAATTCCTTGACTATTCACCATATGCCCTAGAAATTGGACCTCCTCAAGCCAGTATTCACACTTTGAAAACTTTGCATATAGTTGCTCTTTCTTTAACAGCTCAAGTACTTGTCGCAAGTGGAGTTCATGATCGGTTCTAGACTTTGAATAAATGAGAATATCTCCTACGAACACAATCACAAATTTGTCCAGGTATGGCTTGCATACTCGGTTCATGAGGTCCATAAAGACAGCAGGAGCATTTGTTAACCCAAAGGGCATAACCATAAACTCATAGTGTCCATATCGGGTACGAAATGCATTTTTTGGAATATCATCGTCGTGAACTCGTAGCTGATGATAGCCAGAACGTAAATCGATTTTTGAGAATTGAGTAGCTCCTTGGAGTTGATCGAAAAGATCATTTATACGAGAAAGAGGGTATTGGTTCTTGATAGTGAGTTTTTTGAGTTCACGGTAGTCGATGCACATACGGAACGATCCATCTTTTTTTTCCTGAATAGCATAGGTGCACCCCATGGCGAAGAGCTAGGACAGATAAAGCCCTTATCAGACAGTTCTTGAAGTTGACTGGCTAACTCTTGCATTTCCGATGGTGCAAGTCGAGATAAGGTGACTTAGCCACAGGGTTCGCTCCTGGAATCAAGTCAATCTTAAACTCGACTTCACGCACGGGAGGTAGACCA
Organism: Flaveria ramosissima; assembly: GCA_025215565.1. Lineage (NCBI taxonomy): Eukaryota > Viridiplantae > Streptophyta > Magnoliopsida > Asterales > Asteraceae > Flaveria > Flaveria ramosissima. The sequence goes on from CM046036.1 coordinate 66,175,957, forward strand.
CTAAGGTCATCGGGAAATACTTCTAGAAAATCTAGTATAATCGAAACATCCTTAAGATCTTTCCTTTTGACTTTCTGTTGACTACATAGGCCAAGAAGGTCATGTAATTCTTACTTAGGTATTTTCGGGCTTGAGTACACAACATAAGTTTGAGTCCTTTGGAGGATTTTTCACCAAAAACTTTCAATGTATCCCCCAAAGGTAAAGGAATTCGAATGCATTTCTCGAAACAAATGATTTCGGCATGATGTTTGGCTAACCAATCCATGCCGATGATGATGTCAAAACTTCCAATTTTCATGGGAATAAGGTCAATAAGAAAATCATGCTCATTAAGACTCAAGATGCAATCACGAATAATGACGTAAACGATGATGGGTTCTCCATCGGCGACTTCGACAGCGAATGGCTTTTCTAACTTCGTATGAGACTTAGCAAGTATGGGTTCAAATTCTAAGGAGACAAAACTCATATCAGCTCTCAAATCAAACAAGACGTAAGCATAGGAGTTATTAACAAGAAACATACCTGTTCAGTTTTAAGACGTTTATCGATACGGGTAAAGCAATAGAAACTTAGATAATAAAGGTTAAGATTGGGTTCGACATACCGTTCACCACGTCGTTATTTGCCTGCGCTTGATTTGCGTTAATGTTGAAAGCACGCCCTCGAGCTTGTGGAACTTTACCCGCAAGACGAGGGCATTGTGAGCGAAAATGGCCGGTTTCCCCACAGTTATAGCAAGCTCGGTTGGCAACTAGAGCAGCATTGTTTGGTGCACGATGGCATGTAGCAACCAGATGACCATATTTCCCGCACAGTGAGCAAATATGACATGGATTATTCCCCGCGTGATGATACTTGCAAATGTTACACAACGGCTAAGGGCCAGCGTAGGCTCTAGCAGTAGGAACTTGTGTAGCAGGAGCAGGTAGCCTCTGGGGTACTTTGGGTGTTGCCACAACAACATTTCGGGCCGGAGTAAACTTACGCTTCTTGTTGTTGCACGAAGGTTCATTCTTGACCTCCTTGGTTGTTTTAGGAACCACCTTTTTAGCCTTTTTAGCACCTTTAACAGTCAGGGTGCCCGCTCTCATGTGATTCTCTGTGAGTTGAGCGGTGATAGTAATTATTTCTTCCAGTGTTGTGGGTTTGCTTCCCACCACAGCATCTTGAATTTGAGGTGGTACCCCCTTGAGAACTTCTCAATATTGTGAGGGACGGTATCAACCATATGAGGCAAGAGGATACTCAGCTCATGGTGCCTAGTTGAGTAAGCCAAATGATTCCCACCATCATTCTTAAGGTTCCAGAATTCCTCCTCAAGTTTTTGTAGATCACTCCTCGGGCACAACTTTTGAATCGCAATGTTCTTAAATTTCTCCCACGACAGTGCCAACACAGCGTCAGCACCTCGGTTCCTCTTCTCGCTTTTCCACCACGTAAGTGCCCTTTGTTGGAGGACACTTGTGGCATCACGGACTTTGAGTGCCTGGGGACACTCACTATTGATGAAGGTGTTCTCCATGCTCTCAAACCACTCGAGAAGTCCAGCGGCTCCTTCTATTTCACTAAAACTGGTGGGTTTGCAGGAATTGACGTGCTTGAACGTGCAGGTTTGGTTATTGCTTCCTTGATTTTTGCTATTCTCTCCTTGCCCATTTTTTCCATTTGTGTTATTACTAGCATTTGCCATTAGAGAGCTATTCAGTTCAGCGACCATAGACAGGAAGATGGCAGCCATTTGTCGGGCAATCATAATGGCGATTTTGCGATCGGAGCTACCACGCTTTCCATGATGACGAGATATTCTGGATATAAAATAAGTTAGACATGGAAATTTTGAGGTAAGGATAGTTAATCAAGCAATATTTTTTTAGGACTTATAAAACACACACAGGATGATTCTATTTGGTAACACATAGCCAATAGGAAACATTGACACGTGAAGGTAACTTAACTCCAATTTGCCTTAGGAAGCTTGTGTATTTTGACCATAGTTTATCACTCATCCCCGAAATCCCCAGGTAAGCATAACTAGTCCCACAGTTGATTGGGATTTATGCGAAATGCTTATCTTAGCCCGAGGGCTTTTTGCCAGGAAATCCAGAATACTAGTGTCTATGAGTCACACAATTTTCCTTTTAGGCTAATGGAATTAGAACCTTGATGAGATTTTCATAGATTAGACATAAAGTCTAGAGATTTGAATCTTTCGATATAATGTGTACGATCTCACGTGTCATCGAGAATAAGTTTAAGAAATTTCATCTCCTTGAAGATACGAGGTTAAGTATATGCATAAAGAAAGGCTAGACAATCAAGTTTTCCACTTAAAGAGCAATTTCAACTAAATAGCATCATGTAGCACATTAAGAGGCCCTCCTATAACATGTAGCATTATGTAGCATGCAATAGATAGACTTACAAGATCATAAAGATTTTTCATGTAGGGTTCCTATATTAACTATAGTCTAGGTCACCATTTCTAATAACCTAAATCCCTATAGTTATGGGCTCTTATACCAATCTGTCACACCCCAACCTTAATGGCGGAAACGTTGAGATATGAGGGTTAAGATTGTTCAAAGGCACATAACACTACCACCAAGTGTAAATATAATTAAGCATAAGTTTTTAGTGTAACATTACAACCAAAAGTCTCATGCCTGAAACATGTTAAAAATAAATTCAACAATTGATGTTGGTGAGTTTCCATGGGTTATACATACATATAACAATTTTTAAGAACAATTCATGTCAAAGGTTAAGAAATAATGCAAGAATATAGATAGCATAATGATACAATCAAACCTTGACAAAAGATGGCCACGATAAGATAAACGATTAGCTAAGTGTACTTGGTTCCCATGATGAACAAGAATACGTCATCAGGGATCGGTAATAACCTCGGCTTTAGCACCAAATAGGCTTGTCAAGCCCATAGATCTATGATGTCACTAGGCTACCAATAGTTAATGATTGTTTTTTTTACAAGATGACTATCATATCAGGCTTACATATATCTCAAATAACCATGAAAAGTTTATAAACGAAATGCTCGTGCAATATAAGTATTAAGATGTTTTACAAGTGTATATTTATACGATTAACACGTTTCACCCCAAAAGATGTGAAATAAAATAAAAAGGGGGTATGAAAAACTCACTTGATATAGGATGAACTTAAGAGAATAATAAGAAAATAAGATTGCTCTAACGGTTCCTTTTACAGAATACCTAAACATGGTTGTTCCAAGATTAGATTAATGATGTGATTAACGACTAAATGTGAACTAGGGTTTCAATTAGAATTTGGGGTTTTAATAATTAAATTAAATAAAATAATGTAATCGATTAAATAATTAAGATTAGTGAAATAAAATAACTTAATTTATAATAATTGTTTTAATAAAGATTTAGTATAAAGTGTGAAAAGAAGATAATTAATTTAATAATTATTTACGATATAACGTGGTTAAATAATTAATTGAATAATTAATAATTAATTGATTAATTAATTAATTTAGGGTATTAGTAAAAAGTAGATTTAAAATGGTTTGAAATAATCTAAGTTTGACCTATAATAGTTTTATAACATTTAAATCACCTAAATGAATTAGTAATGATTTTATAGCCTTCGTTATTCTTTAAAAGGTATTAAATTTAAAAATTATATGTTTTAAAATATTTAAAAATTAACTTAATAATTTCTGAAATATAATTAAAAAAATTTGAGGGTCCCCGGGGTTGAACCCGGGTCCTTGTGAAGAAGGTGAGTGTGGTAACCGGTTGGCCAGAAGCCCAAATCTGTTATGAGTCTACAAAATAAATTATATAAACATTTATTACAAAAACCCCAAATTTCACATAAACCCTAGAATCAAATCAAACAAATTGGACATCAATTCATATATGATAATGAAATCAATATTGGGGCTTTTAATCCCCAAGTGAAATCGAGTATTTGTGTGTATTTAATTACCTGAATGATGACTAAATCGATGTTAGAAGATGAAGAACAGTCGCGACCAAGGTTGAGTATGGTTCGAGATGCAAACAGTGATATAATCAAATTCGTTGTACATGAAGCTTCTACTGGTCTCGATGATCGAAAGTCCTCTATCAATTTCAACTATGATTGCTCGGAAGCCGATGAACACTACGGTTGCAAATCGCGATGAATATGCGAATTGTTTGTGATGTCTAAGTGTGTTTCGTATGAAATTGTGACTGGTAGAGGTTTTGGAATGGTTCAATGATCGTGTAGGTTCCTATTTATTAGATTATTATTGGGTTTTAATTGACAAACGGTTCGAAGGTTGATGGCGAACGGTTACCGAGTTCAAACGTTCACTTATCTGGCTTTAAACTCCAATTAAAGCGCACCTATGAGTTCGAAGCGGTTTCACGAAGCGATTGGCATCAATTAAGTCTTAAATTTCGAGTGTTTCAGGTGGTTTATGGGGTCGCCGTGCCGGGGCTTCTCTGGCCGGCAGCCAGGAAACCGGAGGAAAAAGGTTTGGGTTTTAAAAAATTACACATTGGTCCCTGTGATTTAAATTTTGTCATTTTATGTTAAAATTTACTATTTCAAACTTTTAAAATGACATAATACCCCCATTGACTTATTAAAATTCTAAGTTTTATACACTTTTAATTTATTGTTTTATTTAACCTTTATAAATTCTTTGTATTTTATTATTCATATTAAAATTTCATAATTAATACCCAAGCTTTATAAATTTCTTTATTATTATTATTCTCATACATATATATACATATTTTATTAAATTAAGTTAATACATTTAAGTTAACAAGTTAAGGTAACATAAAAGAAAACAAACAATAATAAACCCTCATAGTTCCTTATTGACAGAAAATGGTCTTTTCATGAAGTTAACGAGAATAACAATTAGATAACGAAAAACCCGAAAGGTTACAAGACAGGATGCCTAAAAGGATACTTGTGATGGTTGCGACTGCTCGGGTGAAAACTTCCCAAGGAGGTCACTCATCCTTGGATTGCTGCCACCTAAGCGCACTTAACTGTAAAGTTCTTCTCTCATCCCGCAACCTATATGGCAGAAACGCGTTGGTGATATTAGAGATGATACATTTCTTATGGCCCCGGCCGATGTGGAATTTGCCTAGGGTGTTACAATCACCCCCCCCCCCCTCGGACTCATCGTTCTCGATGAGGTTTACCCACCATCCCATTCTTAGATGTGAGATTTGCCTTTGGTGTCCCTCTTGTCACCCCTGGGGACTCACCATCTTTGATGAGGTTTGCTCCACCATCCCTAACAACACAGGAATAACTCTGATACCATTCATAACACCCGGCCCTCATACTACCATGATTGTCCGTTTTGCCCACGAGGAGCTTACGGATTTGCTTTTGCCGAGTAAAAACTTCCCACGGTGGTCACCCACCCCTGGATTGCTGTCACCTGAGCACGCTTAACTGTGGAGTTCTTCTCTTATCCAAACTCATCCCTTGATTATGCTGAAACTTTCATCCCTGCTGTCAAACCGCCCACCAATCAAACTTATTCTTTCTCTTTCCATCTCACAAAATTGAAACTCCGTCAACTCGACATTAATAACGCCTTTCCTTAAGACTCTTTAACCAAGAAGGTGTACATGACACAACCTCTTGGATTTGTAAATCCATCCTGCTCATCTCACGTATGTAAGTTATAAAAAGCCATATATGGGCTTTAACAAGCTTCTTGTGCTTGGTATGAAGAATTTAAAACTTAGTTACAGTCCAAACTTTTCAAACCCATTATTTCAGACTCCTCTCTCTTAATCTTTATGAATGGTCCAGCCCTCATATTCATACTCGTTTATGTTGGTGATATCATCATCACCGACCTATGTGTGCAAACCTAGTCGAATTATTGTAGAGAGCAAAGAGCAAGAGTCTCGAAGATACACGAATCAAAGTTAAGAAAAACACGTTATTCGTTATTGGATTATTCTAATTTACCTTATGGATGTAGATAGATTCGGATCGATATTAATATCCCAAATTCGAATTGGGTCAGGTTTATATATGGTCATAAAACTTCCAGATCCAAAACTACGATATGAACAAACCGTTATCCGATTCAATAAACACATATCAAAACTCACAATACACCCCTTCCCTACCTTTATATCTACGACCTGAATGCGCTACCGGGACACCCGCGTACCAGGGTCAGGCTATGGGATAGGTAGAAGGGTAAATTCATCTAGTTTTATTTTTTCTAGTATCAACTATCAACTCTATTGACTAAGCAACAAACACCACACTATTGGTGTGACCACTATTCCGATTGGTCTGTACTTTAACACATATGACCCACATGTAACTTTAATAACAAACAGCAAAAGATCTAAATAAAGAAAATATATCATTTATCAAACAAACCTCTATCCTTTTGCATCTTTGTCTTCCAAACCCTCACTTTACACACAGAACAATGGCGTCTGCGACTGCTTTCACACCTCAGATTTCAAGCTTCAATGGCGGACCATCATCATCTACCTCTTGCCGTAAGCTCTCTCTCTTTTACACTTAAATTGAACTCATAAAGCTTGATTATCATGTGAGGGATACTTTCTGTGCTTTAATTGACGGTTTTCGCTTTGTAATTCTGTATGTTTACATGCTTTTACTCGCTGATTTCGTTACATAGATCCTGATTTGTAAATTGTAATCTGGGTTGTGAAAAATGTTGGATTTCGTATTTCGTTTTTGATATGATTATGGGTTTTGAGTTTAGTAAATTGTAATGGAACTGTGGATGAAAAAGGATATCCGACGCTTTAAGAGCCAATTATGGATATTAGTGTCTGAATTTGATGAAGCTAATTCATAATCTTATATCTTTATACTGAAAGCTGTTGAATTTTACAAGCCCTATGTTGAATTCACGTACTTTTAACAATGGAGTCACAGATTGAGATTACATGAGGACAATGATCCTAATAGGGTTTCAATGGATAAATTCTTATAATTATCCATCTATAGGAGTGGTATGCATTCTTATCATCTTATGTTGAAGCTATTAGGTGTATTATAGTCATTACCTGACATAGGCGCTAGACGCTATTGCGCTAATGCTTTTATTATGTATTGGGTCATAATAACTCATGATAGTTATCTTTTGGTAATAAATATAAACTTTCTTTTTGGATTTTGAGTTCATGAAGACAAAACTATGAGATGGCGTCTTTCTTTCGAGCTTCTGGTTTCGTGTTATGCCTTCTAAGCATAATGTGAGCCCTTGTTTTTCTTAATATGCAGAAAAGATGAGTCTAAAACCAAATTTAGTTGGTGTGAGGGTCCTATCTCATACTGGCCATCTGAAGCTTGTTGATAGTCGCCGGTCTCTTCGTGTATTCGCCCTGTTTGGAGGAGGAAAGAAGGATAATGAGAAGGATGATGGAAAGGTGAAAACCAACATTGTTTTGTATCTATTCTGATAAAAGTTATATGCAGCAATGATAAGTATATCTTCTAAATTTGTAATGTTTATTGTTTTGTTTAAGTTCTAATTTGTTAGTAAGTTATCATAGAACCTTTGAGGGGTGTATTAGTGGTAAACGCTTCATTTCCATCTAGCTATAGGTCTCAGGTTTGAATGTAGCTTTTATTTGTTTCTAGCCTTAACCATTGAAGACCACCTACACAACATAAGCTTCGTTTTACCTTGTCGTATTGGTTAGCAAGCTATTGGTAGGGCCCTGTGAGTTTTTCCTTCATGGTTTCTCATGGTTACCAAAATATAGAAGTTTATTATAGTTTTTCATGTTATCTTGTTTCTTATTTCTGAATTGAAAGCAACCAAGTTTAATGTTACTAATATCTAGATTTGATTGAAACTTCACTAATCACTAGTGAATAAGAATAACAGGTATGCCCTTTGTCCAAAAAATGCAACACTTTCCTTTTATTGACTTGTTCCAAACAAACATAACATTTCTCCTTTAAGCAAAGTCTGAATCCATGATCACCCCTTTGTCATGAAGTAAAAATACGAACTACTGATAGATTATGTTTCATTATGGTTTCTTTCATTCTGTCATGAACTGATGCTTAGTAGGGTAAATATATGAAATCTGGATCAGAACTGATATTTCATGCTAATTTAATTGTAGGCAGGGGTTTTTGGAAACATGCAAAATCTATATGAGACCGTAAAAAAGGCGCAAATGGTTGTCCAAGTTGAGGCAGTGCGTGTGCAAAAAGAACTTGCTGTGTATGTAAATTTCATTTTCTGTAATAAGCTAAAGTTCCTGTTTATTTCTTCTTATAAAGCTTATACAGTTATACATTAATATCTATTTATCAGTTCTTTATCATTCTTGTTGATTTGGGTTTGGACTTGTTAGTTACGTGTTAGTAATTTATGCCAACTACTTTTGCTTTGCAGAGCTGAATTTGATGGTTATTGTGAAGGTGAGCTAGTGAAGGTATGTAGTCTTTTTTCCCATATTCTATATGGTTCTAACTCTATTTTGTATTTTCACATTATGTAAATAGTTCCTCAATTTTTAGTTAACATCCACTTTTGCTCCATCGTTGATTTGTTCCTCATCTTTACAATAAATTTAAGTAACATTATAGTTTATCTAATCATTATTATCATACGAGAACCATCATAAGCCACATGTGCCATTAATCAATTAGTCACGATCTCTATTGACTTGATCAAAGGTCCCTCGTTTCATTGTGTTGTTAGATGTGTGGCTGTCTATTTCACATTGTGTACGATTATGATCCATTCTAGGATAGTTTATCATCGGGGGACATTTTGGTCTTTCATAATTTCATAATTTCAAAGCAGAACTAGGGTTTTCGCTGTCTATATTAAGTAACTAGCTACTGATTGATTTTTAATTATAGTCTAACTTGGCTTTAATAAACAACTTTATTTATATCTGAAATCCTCAGGTGACACTCTCCGGAAATCAACAACCTGTACGCACAGAAATTACAGAGGCTGCAATGGAATTAGGCTCGGAAGTGAGTATATATTTTTAACTTTATTTTTGGGTATGTTATAAAGTTGGTTCTCTATAAATACACAATGCCTGTTGCACTGATAATCAAACACTAAATTGTATACATTACGTTGACATATTAATTAAATTTTATTATTGATTTTCTTGTAGAAGCTTTCACTTCTGATTACTGAAGCATATAAGGATGCCCATCAAAAAAGTGTCCAGGTTCTTAAATATATAACAATATATTTACGCCTTCGAATAATTTCTGCCTAATATTTGAGGATCATTTTGGTAATTTCAGGCCATGAAAGCACGGATGGGTGATCTCGCCCAGAGCTTAGGAATGCCACCTGGTTTGGGTGACCAGTTCAAGCAATAATCCATCCCACTTTTGCAGTCATACTCTAAAAGGCTGCAGTTTTGTAGACTCGCGGTTCGAAAAAGGTTATATTTTATCCCTTAACTTGTAATAATAACAATGGCAAATTTCAGTCGTTTTGGTCCAGTTTTTTTAGTGAAGTATTTAATCTTTATGATTGTTGGTTTGTGGTTTTAAGTAGAGGTAGCAATTTCAAGCATTTTACTGCAAATGGGTTGATTTGACTACTATCGGCCAAATAAAGAAAATAGTTAAATAGTTGTAACGGGTCGAAAGTGGTGCAAAAGTATACCTTTAAAACATACACATAAATCACATTACTTAAAGGTTTAGATTATTATTGTAATAATATAATTATACGCATCTCACTAGATAGTAACCAAGTTGTAATACCTAATCAAGTTTTAATTCTGTCAGTGGAAGATAATTTGTATGCAATAGTATACTTTTAAAAGAAAATTGCATAAATGGTCTTTATGGTTTGATAAAATTACACATTTGGTCCCTAGATTTTAAAAATTGCAAAGTTAGTCCAATGACTATATAAAAATTTGGATTAAATTTGCAATTTTCAAAGTTTGAGCAACAAATGTGTAATTTGGTCAAACCACAGGGATCATCTATGCAATTTTCTCTACTTTTAATGCATACACATAAATCACATTACTTAAAGATTTAGATTATTATTGTAATAATATAAATAATATAATTAGACACATGTCACTATATAGTAACCAAGTAGTTAATATCTAATCAAGTTCTAATTCTTTAAAGGAAGTTAATTTGTACACAAATTTATTTAGAACTGAATGTTCAGTGAATAGTTCGTGAACCGTTCGGCGGAAAGTTCGTTTATGTTCGTTCGTTTAGTAAAAAAACGAACACGAAAAAAAATTCTCGTTCGTTTAGTTAAACGAACGAACATGAACACAAGTCGCGTTCATTCATTTATGTTCGTGACGTTTAATAATGTGTTCGTTAATGTCTGTTCGATAATGTGTTCGTTTTTATCATTAATTTTAATGTCAGTTATTTTTATAACTATTATATCAAGTATTTTTTTATATTTGTGTTAAGTACTCATTTATTTTGATTGATTTTGTGTAATGTTTGTAATAAAAATGTGAATTTTATTTTAAAATAAATCTATAATCATTTGTATTCGTTTGTGTTTTTGTGTTCGTTTACTTTTATTTGTGTTCATTCGCGTTCGATAAGTGTTCATGAACAGTTCACGAACATGTTCATTTTCTTAATGAACGAACACGAAAAAAAAATCTCGTTCGGTAAGTGTTCGTGAACAATTCATAAACAAATTTATTTCTTAACGAACGAACACGAACAAGTGTTTGTTTGGTGCGTTTGCAGCACAACACATATGGGTTGTATGAAGTTGATTTTCAAAACCTAATTTAGATGTACAATGAAATGTTACATTATTAAATTAGTGTTCCTTCAACGTCTACTTTACTTTTTTGGGGATTAAACGTCACGTGTCACATCTTCATCTAAGATATTAAATGCATTAGGGTCATCGTAGCATCGTAGGTCTACAATGAATTTATAGTACAAAAACACAGTATGGTTGGCATAAGACCTTGAGAAATAGCGAGTTCATTGTGGCTTCACGATTAGCTGTCGTAAGGTACAATGCTTCTGTTGTTTAACATAATATCAACCTATGTTAACATAATATTCTTGCACAACACTGTAAAAGGGTTTAAAACGAGTTCCATATAACCACTAATGATGCCAAACGGGAAAGAACGCTGAACTACTAACTCAATTTTTAAAGCTGCCAAGGCTGAAAAAGGTGTATGAGTATGAGATTATGGGTCTCTTTCTCAACTCATGCATGAAATTTCAAATATCTGAAGTTTCAGATTCGGATTTGAATATTGAAATCCATGATCCGAAATTTTTGAAGATATGAAATTCGGATGTAGAAAATTTCAAATTTTAACACCTCTATTTGCCATCGTAATCATTGTTCAAATTCCTATGTAGCTCCAACTGAAACATTTATAAAGGCATATCCTCATGCGGTTAATGTCACACCTCTAATTTTAAGGTTAAATATTTCTTTACAATTCAACACTAATTCCTTGCTTGTTGAAGATATAATGTTACTTAACTAGGATGCAACTTGATCACTACTTTGATAGTATGATTTACTTGATTATTATGTGACTACCAACTTTATTTCTCCCCACAACACCTCGATGATGCTTGCCTCCTTCATTTGTTAATTGACCGATTTTACACCCACCCGACGAGTAAATATTAAAAGAGAGTTGGTTTTTTATTTAACCTTTGCTTTCCGAAACTAGCTATCTTGACATATATGTTTGATAGCGTGAGCAAAAGATATAAGGGCATATAAGTCAGATTGCTTAATTACTATATTAGACGTAAGATCAAGCTCAGAGCCCTCCTTTTTTCATGAGTATTATTAATTTCTCATTAAAAAATTTTATATATTGAGTCCGCCCCTCTTAAAAAATTTACTTTCACCTCTCCTGTCAAAATGTTTAAGGTCCGCCACTGTTTGATAGTAAATTAACCAAAAAACTTAATATGAAATGTTATGTTTTTTTTTTCTATTTCATTATACCTTTGTAGTGTATCAATCTTTTTGCAATTTGACATTGTAAAATCACCTTTTATTTTATGTCATCTTTTACATTATATATGCGCTTGTAATTACGTACACATATACTGATAATATATGTTTGAATATAAAACCATAACATGTTATAATCTATTGAAAACTTACAAATTTAAACCTTCACAAGCTATAGATTCGGACTAAATTTATATTTAGACATCCTCCTATATTTAATCATAATCACATATGTGTCAATCACCACAAAGCTCTCATCTCTTAACATTTCTCTACCACCCATGTCTCCCCAATTTCTCTATCTTTTTCAACCTTCAACTAAACTTCATAACCACCTTGATCCATCAAAAGAAAGCTTCAAGACTCCCACAACACCTTATATCACAATTAACACAAAACAAGAGTGAATATACAATAAATATATAGAAAATGGTAAGATTTGGAAATGTGATGAAGCAAGGCGAGAAACAACCACTAGCCGCGGAGGCAATGGCTAAGGATCAAGTTCTCCATCAAACCGCAAAGGGTGCACCAAAGTCACCAATGGCTATGATGTGTGGTGGCGGTGTGGTTCTTGGGGTCCTAGTTTACTTTACATTGTATTCTCATAAGAAACCCGAGGCTACGGCCTTGGATGTGGCCAAAGTAGCTACCGGTACAGCTACAAATGAGAACACTCGTCCTCAAAAGTAATTACACATATATACAATATATAACCGCGTTACGCAATACTGTTGGAAACACATGTTATGGTTGTTATTTGGTCCTGTTTGTTTGTAATTTCATTATTGTAGCGATTTATACTATAGCATTGAAGACGAATAATATGCCTACTATGTGTACAAAAGTATGATTCTTTTGTTCGCTATTAAATGTTTCTTTTTATAATATGTTGTATTTATAAAATTACATTAATTCATATGTTTACCTTTTACATATGTTTTATGTTTTGTATGGCTATGCTTTAATGTAGTTATCGGTTGTTCTCAACATATTTATGTCACGTGTAAAAGGAAAATAGTTATAATATATACAAAAACTAAAGATGGAGAAATAAGTAATTATAAGTCATATAACATATTAGATGAATGAATCGATGTGGAGAACGTATCAAAGGTTGGATCGAGTCCACATAAAAACCAATGGAGTTGATCGGATGCTTAAATCGGATGACCTATAGCACTCAGTTGATCACATAACAGCTTGAAAGTTCGTCCGAACTCACCACGCACTTTTCGCATTTTGAGGTTTGGTGTACAGGGGCGTCTTAACGTTTTTAGAGGCCTAAAGCGTAAATGAAATCGGATGCCTTTTAAAACTTTGTCTTTGAAAACCCTTATGTTTTGAAGCACAAGTTGATTCATGATTTCTAAATCAATTTATTCAAAGCACATCATGCTTGATTCAATTATTTTATATTCTAATAAACTATAACAAATAAAACGTTAAAACAAATAAACAATTAACAATTTGCAAATCAAATAAAAAGAAGCATGTGCAAAACTAAAACAAATTTAGAACAATTAGCAATTAACAACTTAACTCTAGAACAAAGAATTAAAGAAAAACAATTAACAATGCATTAAGCAATTTACCTTATTTAGGGAGATAATCAAATTAATAAAAGAACTTGATCAGCCTAGTACCTAATCGTGAGTCCGTTACTCCACTAGATGTGTAGATGAAATCGAAGTTTAAAGGCTTCTTAGTTGCAACGAAATCAAAGAAGCAAATTGTGACTCCACCGGATGCAATTAGAGAAGCAAACTAAGGTTAGGGGGGTTCTTATTCGTGACTTCAGTGAAGAAATCGAAGTTCTTGGTGGCTGGGTTCGCTTGGGGCAAGCAATATCATAGGGGATGATTAAATTGAAGGTGCGCGGTTGTTTATCTTAACCTTCCAGCTTTGTATGTCTCTTCGTTTCAACTCCCCCCGCCCCAACCCCTCAATCAGGAATTGACCAATAACCTGTGTTGAAGATCTATGACCTGCCGATCTAGGTTTCCTTCTTTCTTTCACTTTTTTTAATTTAGTTAATTTTAGGCTTAGACTGAGAATAGGCTATACAATACGATTTATTTTTCGGTGGCCTATTAGAATGGGTGGGTCTAAAGCCCTAGCTTATTTTTTTAAGCTGTTGAGCCGCCCCTGTTGGTGTAGTTGGTCATGAACATTTTGAACCCGTTCAACCAAGGCATTGCAATACTCAACCTCTAAGGCCACCCAAATTTGTGATGTGGTGGATAAAATATCAATGATTGTGACCACCTCTTTAGAGAGAAGGGTGCGATGGATGATGATCAATGTCGAAGGGTCGACCAAAAATAAAATTTATATCAAGCGTATCTACCTTTTAACTAGTAAGGGTAAGTAGGTTTTTTTACCACAAAAAATCAACGGAGTGATATGTTAATTAAACGATGAACTAAACTAGACATGAAAGTTAAAATTGGAGTTTGATATGGTTTAATGACTATGAAAATAAAAGAGCAATCTAGAACGGTTTAGAAATAATAATGAGAAAAAGAAACAAACCTTTGTTTCAAGTTTGTAAAGCCACTTGTTTAACTTAATTTTAATAACTGAAAACCAGATAGACATGGTTTGTTAAATTACTTAAATTGATGAATAATCCAAAAGCCAAGTTTAAGTTATGATGATTAACAATCTTAAATCGAATAATATCACAACTAGGTTTCTTATTTTAAAGATTACCAATTTAAAACACATAGACTAATAATCCCAGTTGTTAATGATCGAAACCAAAAAATGATGGAAATCGATTGACTATTGAAATTCATAACCGTTTAATAGCAAACATACAAATCAAACTAATCAAATGATCAAGTTTTATTCGCATCCAAAGTATAGTAACCTTGAATCATCTTTATTATGTCTTTAATTATTAATCTTGATCTTTGAAATAAGAAAGAGGATGTAATTGGGATGATGTGGAAGCGTCTTGATAATCAGTTTTCGCCCTAAGAGTTGTCTTTAAACTTGTAGGTCTCATATATGTTGAAAGCTAGGGTTTCAGGCTTTAAAAAGCGAATTTAAAACACAAAGAACCTAAGTTCATGTATGTCCCAGCGCACCCGATGCCAGTATTGGCGTAGGCTATTCCCCTCATGGTTAGGGAACGCTGAACACGCCTCCGTTACGCTGAAAAATAGGTTGAGTGTGCAACTACATAGGCTACACCGGTTGGTGAATTTGCTTCAAATTTCTTTATTTTCGCGTATTAATCCCGTTTCTCAAGTAGTCTTCTATTAACCTATAAACATGAAAAATATAACTTTATTCCATGCATAATTAGGACCAAAAACACATATCTAAACATGATTGACACATGGATTTGACTACCCATCACAAGTCCTAACTTAATCCTTTTTCGTCCCAAAAATGATATGCAATGATATTATAATTGAAATACTAATCTTATAACTCTATTTCAAATAGAATTGTAATAACATAGCACTCATGATTTTCAATAAACTGATTCACTTTTAACTCGACCCGTTTAATCCCAACCAAATATGTTATGATTAATAAATACTAAGTTATGATCATGGTTTAACCGCCCCACGCCCCAATGTACATAGCAAACCCTAGCCAACCTTAAATTACTTGAGGATATACAAACCCACATTTATACAACTATGCACCATGAGTATAACACAATAACTATTAAGTTTTGTTATTATCTTTCTACATGATTTTGGGACATTTCTTCCTTTATTTCTCATATATATATATATATATATATATATATATATATATATATATATATATATATATATATATATATATAATGTATTCCTATATATGTATTGTTGGATCTAGAGAGGCTGTTGCAACCAAAACTAAGTCACTTAGAAGATTTTGAGTACAACATACAAAGGACTTCCGAAGCCAAGTGTAGAACTTCCGAAGGAAATATGAGCTCTTCCGAAGTCTAAGTGTAAAATACACTTCCGAAGGAAAACTCCAACTTCCAAAGACAAAGAAGCTACTTCCGAAGATCAAGACTTAAAGACAAAGTTCTGAAGTCAACTTCCGAGGTATAAAGAAGTCCTAAAAGCCTCGGAAGCATAGAAGCATCTTCCGAAGTATAAGTGGCTTCGGAAGACACTTCTATTATCCAGTAGACATAAGTATGGTCTGTCTGACACTCCACTGCAAATCTCTGAGATACTACATGGAGTTTTCTCAAAAGCCATGTAGTTGACCATACTTTAATCTACTGTATACCTTTTTATGTTAAGTACAGTTGCCATCTTTAGTTGGTGACAAAAGGTAAGTCATGGACATGTCATGACTACCATATCTTAGATAATACTTTATCTAAGATACCTTAACTATAGCATTGTAGTATATGCTTTAGTCGTAGGTTTCCAGCTGGTATCAAGTATAACCGGCTGTAGGATCTAGTATATATAGTTTCTCATTGTAACTCTTGTTTCATGCTTGTAAGTGTCTTGTAATCTTGAGTTGAGAAGTAATATATACAAGTACCTTGAAAATACTTCTGCTTGTTCTTTAATTACTTATTATATTATTATCAACTCTTGTTAAAGGCATTGCTTCATCTTGTTTGAGTGATATTATAAGTGAGTTTGAGAGAATCACAAGTGTTTAAGTGACAAAACCCGATCCTGCAATTGGTATCAGAGCTTTTTAGGCTCTTGATTGTGAGATTTTACCATCCTAATCAACCAGTTTTTCACTCCTCCTTATACCTCACTCAAAAATGGCCCTTAACAGATCTGAAGTTGAGATGGGAACGATGACCAAAGCTCCCATCATCGACCCTGAAAACTTCAGGTCTTGGAGCAGAAGAATGGAAGGCTTCATCAGATACCAGGATAGCAAGATGTGGCAATCCATCGTTAATGGCCCGTATAAGCCAAAAGTTGTTGGTGGAAACGGTGCCATGATCGAGAAGGCCGTTGAAGACTATTCCGATGAAGACAGGAAGAAGCTTGACATAGACAACAATGCTATGACTGTTCTTATGACTGCAATCCCAAACTCCATCATGGTGGGGTTTGAGCATTGTAAGTCTGCCAAAGAACTCTTTGATGCTCTTGCTCAAATGTACTCAAGCTCAAATGATTCAAAGAAGGACTCACTGAAGCAGCAGTTTGAGAACTTCACCTATGTTGCTGGAGAAACTTTTAGCCAGCAATATTTCAGGTATATGGATCTTATCTCTTCCCTTCAATCTGTGGGAATCACTCAAGAACTTAGAGACCTTACTAGAAAGTTTATGAGTGCTCTACCCAATGAGTGGACATTCTACTGTGTCTCTATCAAGAGAACAAAGAATTTGAATACACTCACCATGACCGAACTCTATGGGATCCTTGATGGATACCATTTGGAAATGGAAAGCAAGAAGGGTCACCAAGCAAGCAGACCCTTGAGCCTTCCTGCTAGCAACGCTTTAATGGTTGCTGAAGGCTCAGGCATCTCCCAGTCTCAGCAGTACCTGTCATACACCCAGCAGCCATCTTGTTCATCTGGGCCTTACATCACATTTCCTGAGACTCCAAGGTCTCATCAAGCTCAGCAAAGCTCCTTTCAAGAGGGCTGTGCATTTGTCTCAGGGAGTGGACACTCCAATGATCATCAATTCTGCTTTGATGATCTTGAGTGCTTTAGTCCAGATGACATAGAGTATGTGGACATTGTCCAACAAATGGCTCTTCTAACCTACAGAGCGAAGAAGTTCTTTAAGAGAACTGGAAGGCAATTCCCTCAAAACCCAATCAACAGCAAGTTTGGGTTTGACAAAAGCAAGGCTAAATGTTACAACTGTAACCAGCTTGGCCATTTTGCAAGGGAATGCAAGGCTCCCAAGTCCAACCCGGGAACCTCACAGGCCTCCACACATCCTTCCACACCAAAGCCCAACGGAAAGTCAACTGAAACAGCAGCAATGGCTCAAGAAGTTGACTGGAGCTTCATGGTTCAAGATGTGACTCCTGCTCAAGCACTCATGGCAGGAACAGATGAAAGCAAGGTATATGAACATCTCTGTACCCCTGCATGTATTGCTAAGGTTGATTGTACCAGGACTACAATATGGAAATTAAATCTGATATTGAGTCTTTAAATGTTTTAAAATCTGACTTTAAAAGGGCTGAATCTGACTACCAAAAGAAAATTGAGGAGTTAGAGAAAACTGTGTCCCTTTTAAAACATGAACACACCAACTATAAGACTCAAATTAAGGATTTAATATCCAAATTGACTGAGGCTCAAGCCCAGCTTGTCACTGCTGAGGCTCAAGCCAGGAAGTATGCTATTTCCGAGCAAAACTTCCAAGCCATACTTGCATCATCCTCTCACTCCAAACTTTGTTATCAAAACAAAAGTGGGTTGGGAACCAATGAAATTGCTCCACCACACTCTTATGAGTCTGTAAGACAACCAAGATGTGGTACTGAAGAGCAAGAGGTTCCATCTGTTGACCCACCTTTTCAAGAGTCAAAGAATGATGCAAATATGGAGACCATGACCATCACAGGGAAGGAACAGGTAATTGTGCCCTCCCCAGCAAATGATAATCAAACCCTGACCACCAAAGCTAGAAGAAGCAGGGCTAAAGCAGCCAGAAAAACTGCCAAGAAGGTGGCTGAATCCAAACTGAAGATAGACCCAAAGCAAAAGGGTGTATTCATATCAGCTGGATTCCAGGTGGTTGGACCTTCTGATTCAGGAAAAGAGTACAGTACCAGTACTCCTATCCTACCAAAGGATCAGAAGTTAAAGGGAAATATTGCTGATGAGGAGAAAAAGAATAAGAAACAGCAACCCTCTCACTCCCAAAAAGTTAACATTGCATGCATAATGTGTGGTCTGCAAAACCACATGGCTAAAGATTGTTACTACAATCCTGCTAGCACACATTATGCAAATAATGTTAAAAGAGAAGGAGTCAGGGAAGGTTCACATTTGGACCATATCAAATGGTTCAAGTGATGAAAAAGGGAAGGCTTGTTTCCGAAGCAAGACTTCTCTCAGAAGAAAATTCTTCTTCCGAAAGGAAAAAGGCTTCGGAAGTTAAAGCTGAAAAGACTCACAAAAGAGTCCCCTTGAAACCATCTCAGAAGAAGACTGCTTCGGAAGAAAAGGTGGTGAAGGTCTCTTCCGAAAAGAAAGAAGCTTCGGAAGAATGCCAAGCTACAAAAGCCTCAATAAGCTCATCTTCTATGATCAACCAAGGGATGGAATGGAAGATCAAGGAAGATGCTGTAGCCCAAACCTCTTATTCAAAGACATCAATTGAACCCCCATGCATAAACTTTGGTTCAATTATGTCACTCTCATTGGAAGAACCCAAGACCAACAAGGCTTGGGTTTCCAATCAAAACTAATTATCTCACCTTATGTGCAGGGACATCCATATGACAAGAATAACAACATTTGGATTGTAGATAGTGGATGCTCCAGGCACATGACAGGGAACAGATCTCTCCTTCAACAATTTCAACATTATGATGGAGGTCCTGTCTAGTTTGGAGGTGAGGCCGGAGGATATATTTCTGGCAGAGGAAGTATATCCAATGAAAAGTTAAAAGTTGACAAAGTTAACTTTGTCAAACAGCTTGAACACAATCTGTTAAGTGTTTCTCAATTCTGTGATCAAAAGCATCAAATGCTTTTCACAGAACATAAGTGCATCATCCTCAAACCTGGGATGACAATTCCTCAGGAATTGGTGCTTCTTAGATCTCCCAGGAGAGGGGATATGTACAAGCTTGATATGAATAATGCTTCCCCAATGGGAGAAGTATCATGCTTTCTTTCCAAAGCTGATAGTGATGAGTCAACACTATGCATAAACGAATGTGTCATGTTAATTTTAAGACAATGAATAAATTGGCTAAAAATAACTTGGTACATGGTTTGCCTAAAAAGGAATTTTTCTGCAAAGATAACTGTGTTGCTTGCCTGAAAGGGAAACAACACAGGTCTTCTCATAAATCCAAAGTTGTTAACTCTATCACTACTCCATTACACTTATTGCACATGGATCTATTTGGTCCCACAAGTATAATGAGCATTGGAAGGAAATCATATTGCCTTGTGATAGTTGATGATTTTACTAGATTTACATGGGTATTCTTTTTAAGAACTAAAGATGAAACTGCTGAAACTTTAAAATCTTTTATTCTTAAAATAGAAAATCAAGTTGATCACAAGGTTAAAATAATTAGAAGTGATCAAGGGACTGAGTTTAAAAACTTTGTTCTTGACTCATTTTGTAACTCAAAAAGGATTGCCAGACAATACAGTGCTCCTAGAACTCCTCAACAAAATGGTGTTGCTGAGAGGAGAAATAGGACACTTATTGAGGCTGCTCGGACTGTGTTAGCTGATTCAAAGCTGCCTCTAACATTCTGGGCAGAGGCAGTCAGCACTGCATGCTATGTGCATAACAGAGTTCTTGTAGTAAAGCCACATGGGGGTTGGTTTGTCATTTTAGAAACTTTAAAAAGAAAGTTTAAGCATAAAATGTTAAATTGTAAAACCTAAGGGACCATTTGTGTAAATAACAATTTACCCAAACCAAAACCCCCTAAACCCCGCAAAACCGGCGACATTCCGGCCATCTTCCGGCAGGACTCCGGCAAGACTTTTCGTGCAAGTTACTGCTCAAATCGAACCACAATTGTTCCCAACCGTTACGTGAACTTAATACGAACTCAACGAATTTCTTAAATCGAGTTATTACACCATGAATGGGTGTATTGACGACGGTAACCGATCCTCATTGAAAATTCGAGCCGTTTAAACATTAAACCTCAATGAAAATCAAATTAATTGCATATACACGAACGTTTAATCGTAACTTACTCTCTACCTGAACTAATTTCATCTGAATCATTCCTAAATAATCCAGCCATATTTGAGTTTCTTCGCGACCTACACCATGGAAGAACGCCACTATCCGGACCTCAAGCCCTAAAATTGATAGAGGGCTTTTACTCACTAAGGCACTTGGAATCTTTCTGCAACATAAATTTGATTATGGTTAGCGTTTGCAACTTGAAACCAGCCTCAACGTGGCCGCCATTTCCTTCGATTGTTCAAACATCAATCTAGTATCAATTCGGATAATTAAACCTACTTACAGGTTCGATTTCATCTAAAGATCAAAAGCCCCATGAATGATTTCGTTAACAATTTCTTTTGGATGGTCAATTGGATCAAGATTGAATTAGGGTTCATGGAGGTTTGGGGAGAAATCTTGTTTGTTTTGTTATAACATTTAAAAATGGTTACTAATTGCGGCTGTATGCCTTGGTTCACCGGTTCCATGACCATCACCCAACTTTGAGGTCCCGGGTTCGACCCCGGGTAACCTCATTATTTTTTTTAGGTGCTTTTCAGCCTTAAATTAATATTAGAAAATTCCTAATAAATATAAAAAATGTTTTTATAACTTTTAAATATTTTTAAGGCATCAAATAAATTCCAGTAAATTTTCTAAAATTTTAAATAACTAAAAAACCTTTGTAATAAAACATTTTAAAGATTATTCATGGGTTATTTATATGGATTTTTAAAAAAATAATAATAAAATATTAGTGACCCGAACTTTCCCTTTAATTATTTATCTTTTAAATCACGTTATTTTAAATGGAGATTTCATAAAACATTATAAATTAATATGATAAATGATTAATTATGTAAATAGACATTTAAATATCATTTAAATAATTAGTTTTGACCATGCTAAACGACTTTAAATAATTTTATATTATTTTGCAAGTCATATAATTAAGTAAATTATAAACATTGGTCAAAATGTACTTTTTAAAACTTAAATATCCTATTATGTGTATTTAAGTATATATATTTAAATGATTTTCTTTTAAAATAATAACTATTTATATGCTTATGAACTTGACACAATAATCATTTAAAATAATAATGGACATAATATTATCCTTAATAATCTCTAAAATTTGGGAAATTATATACTATTCTTAGAAAAATTATTAAGATTTAATTACATCATTATTATTATCTAATTTCATTTCTAAAATACTTAATCATATAAAACTATATAATTCCTGCTAATGGAATGAAAATGAACATAACTACATTATAAACTTATTGCTTAGCAAAAACCTTAAAAATATTAACACCCTAATTATTGTGAGTGTTAATCGTATTGTTAACCTTAATCTTTATCCTGTAAATTATATATTTAGGTGCTTGTAATGGATACTTTGGATTTATCGTTTGGATCTTACTTTAATCTTTTACATCATCTTGTAAATGTCTATATCCATGTGAGTATTTCCATACCCCTTTTTTCTTATTTTCATACTTTGGGGTGAAACATGTTAACTTATACTATTGCACTTGTAAACTTATTTGAGACTTGTAAACCTATGGCAATTCATCTTGTAAAGTTGTGGTTAGTTGAACTTTTGTGGTTACCATGTTATGGCGTTATATGTACAATCATTAACTATTGCTAGCCCAGCGAAGTCATAGATCTATGGGTAAGACAAGCCTGCTTTGGTTGATCCAAGTACACTTAGCTGATCGTATATACTTTTAAACGTTTGAGACTTGTAAAACTTTGTCGAGGTTTGAGTGTTGTATTGTTCATAACATCCCTAATCACTTTATTCACTAACTTATGACTTGAATTGCCATCTTTTATATACTTATGTATTGAAAACTATGGAATGCTCACCAACATTTTTATGTTGACCTTTTATTTTTAACATGT
Source organism: Flaveria ramosissima (assembly GCA_025215565.1). Lineage (NCBI taxonomy): Eukaryota > Viridiplantae > Streptophyta > Magnoliopsida > Asterales > Asteraceae > Flaveria > Flaveria ramosissima. Next base: position 66,198,723 of record CM046036.1, read on the forward strand.
TTCAGGTATACCCCAAGTTTGTGTTCTACTCTTTGAAGCTTGCACATCTAGGAATGGACCTAGATAAATAAATGAAATAAGAATGATTTGTTACATTCTATGTTATGCTTTTAATTTCTTTGAGACTTATGTTTGTAATGTTACAATTGAAACTTATGTTTAAATTATATTTGGATTATTAATAGCGTTATGTGGCTGTGAACGATCTTAACTCTCACTCCTCGACGTTTCCGCCGTCAAGGTTGGGGTGTGACAGATTGGTATCAGAGCCCATAACTATAGGGATTTAGGTTATTAGAAATGGTGACCTAGACTATAGTTGCATGAACCTCATAGAAAGATCCTTATACCTTTGTGCTTACATGTTGTTTGCATGCTACATAATGCTATGCCTTTCGTGCAACTTGATGCCTTAGCATAGGATTGCCTTATGTATGCTTAAACTTAGTTACTTGTCTCCCTAAACTTAACTTTAACTCTTTGACTCTCCCCGACAAATGAACTTCTTAAACCTATTCTTGGCAACATGTGGAATCTACACTTATCATCGTGGGTTCAATTCCTTAGACTCGATGTCTAATCTATGAAAATCTCATCAAGGTTTTGATTTCATAAACCAAAGAAATTTCTGTGACACATAGACACCTGTATTCTGGATTTCCTGGCAAAAGGCCTTCAGGCTAAGGCAAGCATATCGTATAAATCTCATTGTGAGACCAGTTATGCTTACCTGGGGATTTCTGGGATGAGTGATAAACTATGGTCAACATACACGAGTCTCTATGGCAAATGGGTCAATTACCTTGACGTGTCAACGATTCCAAATGGTAATGCGTTACCAAATGGAACCATCCTCTTTGTGTCTTAAAAATCCTGACTCTTTGATCTGGTTTATCACCAAAGTGTTAATATCTTCTCGTTCTTATCATACATAATGTTCCTGTTAATATTGAACCTATCCTACATTTCAACTCTTACGTTTAAACACCGTTACATATTGAGCGTTTCATGTAACTATTTTTATATCTTGACCAACGTGAACATGGAACTTAATATACCCAAAGATATCGGGAATCTAAACCAAATGGTCTTCAAAACTTTAAACCGTTACTTATGGTTCTCAAGTCTTCTTAAGGGTGTGTCCCATAACTAAGAACATGCAATGCTATAGGTGGAATTCCTACATCTCGAGATACTTTGTCTAGGCAAAGTGTAAATGATGATTTGACTCGATCATTGAATCCATTTACTTGACTCGAAACCCTTGAGATGAGTGATCGCTTATAAGTACGTGTGTCTTTAATAAGGTTATGATTGACCTCATGACTTGAGAAGTCCATGTATTTCCTTCGATTGTGAATCGAATGTTCACATCTCATTGTGGTGTTGAATAATTTCCTGTCCTTGATTTCGTCTTCCCGATTGAAACCATCCAAGATTTTAACACCACAACAACTTTTGTTATCTTGAACTCTGACCTTAAGCTTGTAAGCATGATTTTTCCTTTTGTTACATTGATGTAACTTGCAATTTTCCGAATTTCTAATTGATATTATTTTCCCTTCGTCATTAAGTCAAACTCCGTACCGTCTGCACCGTGAGAGATGCAAGTGTTTGCAAGTCAACCTATGACTAAGAACACCCGCATCTCCTAAATGATTCTAACTCATCAAAACAGGGGTGATTCCCTTACTTTGATGATTCTCTATTCGTTTCGATAAATGGTTTCCAATTGTGATTTATAAAAATTTCATCCTCTGGATCGGGGTGATTTCCTTATCCCGAGGATTGACTTCAATTATTTTTTTTGGAATGGCATTTCACAAATGTAATAATCTCACCAAAATAGGATTGAAACCCGTACTTTGGTGACAAATGTCAATCTTCGATTGTTTTCTTGCTATTATGAAATTCAGTCATCAAGATAGGCGTGAATTCCATACCTTGATGATAATATCATCTTTATGAATTGTATTTGTTCAAATGAGACGACTTCATCAAAGTAGGAGTGAATTCTGGATTTTGATGAAGAAGTTCATCTCGTTATATTTTGTTTTTGTAAAACTTCACCGTTGAGATAGGAGTGACTTCCCTTACCTTAATGGTGAGTTACCTCGTCTTATTTCTGTGGGTCCTCAACAAGGAGTTGGGATTGAACTTTTTAATTGGTAAGTTAGTGGTCATACCTTGGGGATACACCATCAAGTTAGGAGTGGAAACCACACCTTGATGACTATCCTCATTTCTTGATCTCCAACTTACCAAGGTTTTAATCAAGTGACAAGAAACATGTAGTAACTTGAAGGGTGAACCAATGTTAGTGTTTGGACCTATCAAGCCAAAGCATGATTTCTGAACTTGAAAAGAGACCCGATCACTCTAGGTTGGTTTTGATTCCGAGCTTGGAGCATTTGAATTCTTGAATCGATTTCTTTCCCTTTATCTTCATGTTTTGACTCGATCTAGCTACATCGAACCATTTATTCCTTACTTGTCAACTTTCATTTTGAGTTATCATCAACGCATGATTGTGTGATGGTAGCCTTCTTAAACAATCTTTCTACTAAATAAAGACATTATCAACTTGTGGTTATGTCTTTCTAGTCATACGAATGTTCTCGACTGTACTTATGGGTTTGATGAATTACGTATGCAATCTATACTTGGAAACTTGCTATCTTGCAAAACATGTTTACAAATACTTTTCTTAATGTTTGCGTCATTTCTTGAATCGCTTTTGAACCCTTAACCTTGAAAATCATTGAAATTTTATCTTGGTTTTGAACAACAAGACTCGTTATTATCCTCATTGCGATGTGGATATAATGGTTCATAAAATTTCGTAATTTGTAGTCATATGTGTGGCATAAAAGAAAAGACATAACTTGGCATGTGTCCAAGTGTCTTACTTTCACATATGACAAAACCTATCATCCGTGTTCCTGTGAATCTCCTGTTTAACTTTTCATCACTAAGTGCCTCTTATCTTAGATGCCATGATGACAAATGGTGCATTATAGACCGATTAACTAATTTCATATTGACTCATGTGGGTTAACGGGTCGAGAAATTGGTTCGTATCTATCTCAAATAGTCGTATACCGTGGTATGTCGTTGAACATCGATCATTAATTTGGATGATCAATTCATTTTCTACTTTTAATAATGTTCCTAACCATCTTCGTGAACTTACTCCAAAATCTTCACATATTGTATTATTCTTAGACCGATGATTGGTCAAAGGAGAGATACATATTCACAAGATATGCGTTAAGATCGTTTCATATAGTGACGTTTGGGATTCTTAAATCCTGACGGTTAACCTTTCTTATCATTGTTGGTCCTTATTGATTTCTAGACATCAAATTACTACGAAATTATATTCTAGAAGTTGTGACTTATGAATCTAAGGTACCACGGTAGCTCGTCATCGTTCTTTTTTAATGTTTCATCTCAAAACGTCTCGCGTTTATTATGTTAAGGATCTTGTAAGATTACATAAAGTGAAGCGTTCCACCTGTAATCAAACGTCAAACACCGTTCGTTGAACACTTACCTTTCATTTTAACTCCTTTTGTACATCTAAGTTCATTCTTAATTTCGGGACGAAATTTTTTAAAGTTGGGGAGACTGTAACATCCGGTATTTTTATGTTAATTAAAAGTTAATGTTGTTTATGTTGTAAGGGCCTTTATTGCCTAATATGGAACTCATGGGTTACTTATACTCATAACTTTAATTTGTCTTTTAATCCTTAAACTCGAAAGATTATAATAATAATTGTTATTTAATTAATTATTAATAATAATAATAATAATAACAATAATAATAATAATAATAATAATAATAATAATAATAATAATTTACAAGAGTCAAATACTAAATAAGTTGTAAAATATTTAAAATTTAAAAGATAATTAAGTTAAGGGGTTGGTTTGTCATTTTAGAAACTTTAAAAAGAAAGTTTAAGCATAAAATGTTAAATTGTAAAACCTAAGGGACCATTTGTGTAAATAACAAATTACCCAAACCAAAACCCCCTAAACCCCGCAAAACCGGCGACATTCCGGCCATCTTTCGGCCGGACTCCGGCAAGACTTTTCGTGCGAGTTACTGCTCAAATCGAACCACAATTGTTCCCAACCGTTACGTGAACTTAATACGAACTCAACGAATGTCTTAAATCGAGTTATTACACCATGAATGGGTGTATTGACGACGGTAACCGATCCTCATTGAACATTCGAGCCGTTTAAACATTAAACCTCAATGAAAATCAAATTAATTGCATATACACGAACGTTTAATCGTAACTTAGTCTCTACCTGAACTAATTTCATCTGAATCATTCCTAAATAATCCAGCCATATCTGAGTTTCTTCGCGACCTACACCATGGAAGAACGCCACTATCCGGACCTCAAGCCCTAAAATTGATAGAGGGCTTTTACTCACTAAGGCACTTGGAATCTTTCTGCAACATAAATTTGATTATGGTTAGCGTTTGCAACTTGAAACCAGCCTCAACGTGGCCGCCATTTCCTTCGATTGTTCAAACATCTAGTATCAATTCGGGTAATTAAACCTACTTACAGGTTCGATTTCATCTAAAGATCAAAAGCCCCATGAATGATTTCGTTAACAGTTTCTTTTGGATGGTCAATTGGATCAAGATTGAATTAGGGTTCATGGAGGTTTGGGGAGAAATCTTGTTTGTTTTGTTTTAACATTTAAAAATGGTTACTAATCACGGCTGTATGCCTTGGTTCACCGGTTCCATGACCATCTCCCAACTTTGAGGTCCCGGGTTCGACCCCGGGTAACCTCATTATTTTTTTTAGGTGCTTTTCAGCCTTAAATTAATATTAGAAAATTCCTAATAAATATAAAAAAATGTTTTTATAACTTTTAAATATTTTTAAGGCATCAAATAAATTTCAGTAAATTTTCTAAAATTTTAAATAACTAAAAAACCCTTTGTAATAAAACATTTTAAAGATTATTCATGGGTTATTTATATGGATTTTTAAAAAAATAATAATAAAATATTAGTGACCCGAACTTTCCCTTTAATTATTTATCTTTTAAATCACGTTATTTTAAATGGAGATTTCATAAAACATTATAAATTAATATGATAAATGATTAATTATGTAAATAGACATTTAAATATCATTTAAATAATTAGTTTTGACCATGCTAAACAACTTTAAATAATTTTATATTATTTTGCAAGTCATATAATTAAGTAAATTATAAACATTGGTCAAAATTTACTTTTTAAAACTTAAATATCCTATTATGTGTATTTAAGTATATATATTTAAATGATTTTCTTTTAAAATAATAACTATTTATATGCTTATGAACTTGACACAATAATCATTTAAAATAATAATGGACATAATATTATCCTTAATAATCTCTAAAATTTGGGAAATTATATACTATTCTTAGAAAAATTATTAAGATTTAATTACATTATTATTATTATCTAATTTCATTTCTAAAATACTTAATTATATAAAACTATATAATTCCTGCTAATGGAATGAAAATGTACATAACTACATTATAAACTTATTGCTTAGCAAAAACCTTAAAAATATTAACCCTAATTATTGTGAGTGTTAATCGTATTGTTAACCTTAATCTTTATCCTGTAAATTATATATTTAGGTGCTTGTAATGGATACTTTGGATTTATCGTTTGGATCTTACTTTAATCTTTTACATCATCTTGTAAATGCCTATATCCATGTGAGTATTTCCATACCCCTTTTTCTTATTTTCACACTTTGGGGTGAAACATGTTAACTTATACTATTGCACTTGTAAACTTATTTGAGACTTGTAAACCTATGGAAATTCATCTTGTAAAGTTGTGGTTAGTTGAACTTTTGTGGTTACCATGTTATGGCGTTATATGTACAATCATTAACTATTACTAGCCCAGCGAAGTCATAGATCTATGGGTAAGACAAGCCTGCTTTGGTTGATCCAAGTACACTTAGCTGATCGTATATACTTTTAAACGTTTGAGACTTGTAAAACTTTGTCGAGGTTTGAGTGTTGCATTGTTCATAACATCCCTAATCACTTTATTCACTAACTTATGACTTGAATTGCCATCTTTTATATACTTATGTATTGAAAACTATGGAATGCTCACCAACATTTTTATGTTGACCTTTTATTTTTAACATGTTTCAGGTATACCCTAAGTTTGTGTTCTACTCTTTGAAGCTTGCACATCTAGGAATGGACCTAGATAAATAAATGAAATAAGAATGATTTGTTACATTCTATGTTATGATTTTAATTTCTTTGAGACTTATGTTTGTAATGTTACAATTGAAACTTATGTTTAAATTATATTTGGATTATTAATAGCGTTATATGGCTGTGAACGATCTTAACTCTCACTCCTCGGCGTTTCCGCCGTCAAGGTTGGGGTGTGACACAGGCAACTGTTAATGATGCTTCACAGCAAAGAAATGATCATGTTTCTCTTTCATTCAATCAGTCCTCATTGAATGAGATTGAAACAACAGCTGGACCAAGTATTCAAGCCCCTGAGCAAAATATGTCCAACCTAGACTTATCTTTGCAACTGGAGGTGATTCCAAGACTTAGAATTCACAATACTCATCCAGCTGAAAACATCATAGGGGAAGTCTCTGAGGGTGTGAGAACAAGAGGACAAACTCATAATGGGAATGTCTGCTTGTACTCATGCTTCCGAAGAGAAATTAACCTTCGGAAGATATCTGGCATATCTTCCGAAGCAAATTTCTCACAGGATAATTTTCTTCTCGGAAGAGTGTTAAGTCTTGGAAGAAGCGATTGAGTTCAACTCAGATTTACTTCCGAAGCACTTAACACACTCCATCTGAATGCAACATATACTCTCGGAAGTAAGCAATTTACCTTCGGAAGTAAATTTTCCTTCGGAAGAACATTACCTTCGGAAATACATTATACTCGGAAGAAAGATTTTACTGTGTAACGGAAATCTTTTGGGCCCCACACTGTAAAAAGTAAAGATTTTGTTAATGATGTCGGATTATTTAAATGGTCTAACCTTACCGCTCATGTCACATTATCCACTGAACCCTCACATCATCTTATCCAAACCATCCTTTAAACCGCCATTCCACCCATTTAAATACTTCCGGTTAATCACTTACACTCTTTTTACCCAATTCACTGCCCTAAAAGCTTTCTTCTTCTCCACTTTACCTTACTCAGAACTATTCTACTATCATCTTTCTCAAATGGCCTTAAACCCTCAGCACAACCAGGTCGCACTCCTTGACTCTTCAAGGGATGACGACTTCTCTGATATCATTTCTTTCCTAGCCCAATCTTCATACTACACTGCCTTGACCGTAAACCCTACCATCTACTCCAACCAAATGTCTGAATTTTGGGCAAATGGTCGGATTGAAACCCTAAACGGGGTTCGTGCTATTAGGTCAAGCATTTGTGGCCAAGAGTTGGTCATCACTGAACAGATCATCAGGGAGCATCTCGAGCTCCATGATGAGGGCACTCCGACAGAATTCCCCAAATCTGAGCTAGATAGTTCTTATCTCCAAATGGGATACGGTGGAGATGTAAGCAGGTCAACGGTCTACAAATTCAACTTCTCCTACAAGTGGAAGTTCCTGCTGCATGTGGTTCTTCACTGTCTATCTAACAAATCCGGGGGATGGGATCAAATCCCTTATGAACTCGGGTGCTTAGTTCACGGGTTGGTACAAAGCCTCCGCTTCAACTATTCAAGGTTTGTGCTGACTAACCTTATGGGAAATCTACAAAGGGACACATTCTTTATGTATCCCAGATTTCTCCAGCACATAATCAACTGCGAGCTAGATCAGGGTAAGCTTGTCTGTGCAGCTGCTCTGTCTGCTCCCCAAATGAGGCTGACCATCTTCAAGGTCTTGAAGAAAGTGTCTACCAACTACACTGGAAGGGATACCGCACTACTTCCAGGTATGATTGAGCCAATGGCTCCTGGTGACATCCCTGTTCACCCCACAGGTGATGAACCCACACCAGCAACTACCCTCACTATCCCAAATCTACCTTCTCCACCCATCACTGTCACCTACCAGAGACGTACCAAATGAACCCTTGTTCAATCTACTCTGATTGAACAAGCCCCTCCTCTTCAAACCAAAAAGGCTAGAGTGGAACAAGGGGCTCCCACTCAGCCAGAGGTCCACCCATCCTTCACTATTGACCTCAATATGGGTCTTGAGTCTCCTCAGTCTCAGACCCATGAGCCCAAAACCCCAGCTGATAGCCCTCAGGGTGAGTCTCTATACTCCCTTGAGCAGCCACAAAGGGACAGCTCAATGCCTTTTGACATTGATCAAAGTCCCGGGTCCTTAGGTCTTCATTCCTTTTCTTTCACTGACCTATTGACCGGAGCTGGTGAAGAGATTATGTCTCTTAAAGGCGATGAAGTTGATTCACTACACCCTCTCCAGGATCAACAGAGCCTAGAGAGACCCCTCATATCTAGCCCACACCAGCAAAGCCCTACTGAGGTGAGTCCCACTGATGTGAAGGGGACTTATGTAGATTCAGCTGCCACTACTGAAGGAGCCTCAATGGATCCTCAGGACAGTGGTAACGACAGTCAGACTGAATCTACGGCAACCATGCCCTTTGATGCCTCTGAAAGAGACATCATTGTGCAAGGGAAACCAGGGTGTCAAGAAACCACATCTGGTGGTGAGGATGAACATACCAGGTATGTTACATCATCTCCCCGTGATTCTTCAAAAGAAGATGAGGGAAGTATGCAACTCACCATTCGAGACCTACTTTCTAAAGTCTCAAACCTTGAATCAAAGGTTAAGACTTTAGAAGATAGGTCTGCCACTCAGCAACTTGAGATTGAAACTCTCAAGGCAAAACTAGCTGAGAAACAGATTGAGAGATCTGTTAGGCATGTATCAGTTTAGGTCTCCTTGACCTCTTCCTCTAGCTCATCTAGCTCTCAAGATGATGCTACCAAAAAGGGGGAGAGTGTTGAGAGACAAAGCCAAAGACAGGAAACCCAAGGTCAAGCTCTTACTTCTTTGAGCTCAAGATATCCAATACAACAAGCCGCCATCTTCCCTGAGCCTCCTCCAGTTGTCTTTCAAATGGATCAAAGGATGCTTCAGGATCTAAATAGGTTCTTCAACAAGTTCCTTTTAGAGTCCCTCATAGAACAGCCTAGTCCAGATATGTCTGTGATTTACTTTGGAGCTCAAGAGCTTCAGTGGTTGAATGCACCTCCTACCACTGTTGAGGAAGTTGGTCAACCTAAGGCCCAAGTGGAACCTGAGATTGATTTCGAAGGGGAAACTAGGACTGATGGCCCAGCAACTGAAACAGTTGGGACAGAAGGTGTATTTTCACAGACTTCCGAAGCACAATTCAAAGCCTCGGAAGAACAAGCTCAAACTTCCAAAGCTGAGATTGCTGCTGCGGAAGGACTATTTTCTCTTTCCGATGATCTAATAGTCACAGATGCAATTCTGGAACTTGCATCTGAGGTTAATAGGGAGGACTTTCTCAGCCAACCTTTGGCTCTAACATCTGCACTGACTCCAGCTCCTACCTCTACCACCCAACCTGGATTTTCTATCCAAGAATGTTGATGCATGTATCTCCCTAGATCATGATTTTTAATGTAATAGATCTTGTCTGTCTGATTATGATGTAATTTGTATTGATTAATGAAATGACTTGGATTGTTTGTTATTTGTAATGTTTAATATTTCATTAATGAGTCGTGATTGAATTGATTGGGTTTATGATTGTTTGAATGGTTACGCATAATGTTATATTAATTAAAACATTCAAACTTAACTAAATGAAGTTCTCATACGAATGGCCCATGCGAATGGACCATACGCATGAATAACTTCATACGATTGACTCAATCGCACGACTGAACTAGGAGACTGGATCAGTCGTATGATTGACACATAAGATTGGCTCAGTCGCACGACTGAACACTCAGTCGTGCGGATAAATCAACCGCATGGTTCAATCGCACAACTGAACCATACTTATGGCCCAGTCGCACGATTGAACAATACTAACCTATAAATAGACCCAATTCGTGGAAAAACAAAAGCATTGATACCATTACGATTCCAGACGTACCCTAGCCATCCAGAAGCCTCCCAAATCGTTCTCCAAGTTCACAGAACACATTAGATCGATTTCTAATCGACTTCTAACGTTAGATTCAATTCTTGATTGATTCTTCGTGTGTTCTCACTGATTGGATCGCCAATCAAATAGGATTCCGCACTATTTGAGTTGGTTTAACACGCTAATCACTAGGTATTTCGTTCAAATACCAGGTCCTAACAAGTGGTATCAGAGCTTTGGCTCTTGATTACGTGTTGATTCAATCAAGATTGCATAAAAGTTTGTGTTTTTGCACTAAAAACACAATCTTTGGTGTCCAAAGTGATCTTGAACGTTCCCTACTCATCGAAGTTTGGTTTCTATGGACTTAGGCGATTAGGACTTGTGAAATTTCGAATTTTTACGGCTGAAACCCGTCAAACCTTGAAAATTTCGCAAAACAGCAGCTTCAGTCGCACGAGTGACCCATTCGCACGACTGGACTCCATTCGCATTGCTCATTCGCACGATTGGACCTAGTCGCACCTTCATTCGGCCGACTGAACCGTTCGTTCGCATAGCTCATACGCACCAGATTCATTCGCACGACTGAACCAATCGCCCAGTTCAGCCGCATGATTGAACCAGTCGCAGAGTTCATACGCACGACTAGACCATTCGCATCCTTCAGTCGCATCAGTGAAAGTTTGTTTGATTAGACTTAAAGTTATTCGCCATGGAAGATCAGATGTCAGCCTTTACTGCTGGGAAGGACTCGAGGATACAGAATCTGCTGTTGCTTGAGAGTGAGGTGGGTAATCACAATAAACCACCAAAGCTCTTGACTTTAGATGAGTTTCCCCACTAGAAACAACGTTTTGAGATCTACCTCAATGGAGTAGATCCTAATCTGTGGGAAGCCATTGAGATTGGGTATAGTACGCCGGTGGGAGCTGATGGAGTTAAGCTAACGTTAGGTGGGATGACGGACGCACAGAAAGTAAAGTACAATGCAGAGAAAAGAGTTTATGCATTGATCACTCAGTCTATCCCCAAAGACATATTCCACTAGTATTCAGAGAATAAGCAGTCCAAGAAACTGTGGGATGAGCTAGAGAAGAGGTATGATGGGAATGCTTCGTTGAAGGCAATCAAGGCAAAGGAGTTAAAGAAGGAATTCGATAACTTCTCATCGATTGGTAACGAGAGTTTAGACGACGTCATAGATAGATTCTACCACTTGATGAGCGAACTGCATACACATGGAGTGGAAACAACCATGGAAGAGAAAGTGAGTAACTTTGCAGATGGATTGCCTGATAAGTGGGCTTCATTCGTGTCTAACCTGAGACAGAATGGAATGCTTGTAAAGCTGGATATTAATGACTTCATTCTTAAGCTGCGAGAAGAAGCACTTAGGATAAAGTACAGAGCGCAGAAGTCTTCGTACACACAAAATCCAGCATTATACAACGCCACGCCTCAAGCTAAGACATTTGGAGCGCCTCTCCAGACTGCTTTTGTGTCTAGCTCGTCAGGTCCATCACATGCTTCTCCTTCTGGATCAGACACGTTAGGGTCGTCTTGTACCCACTATATTGGATCAGAAGCAAGTGCTACCAAACTGAAGACCGAGAACCTCGGTAATGTGACTGTGGAAGTAGCTCGAGAGCATATGGATCTTCTAGCTGCAGTGGTTCATTCATATGATGGACTTGTTGCCGGGAAGATTGGAAACTGCCATCTGGCAGATGAGGACTACGAGCAGGTGGACGAAATGGAGCTTGAGAGGATGGATATAATGTGGGCTTTAGCTAGTGCTGTTCGGAGGGCGAAGAAGTTTGTTAAAAAGACTGGACAGAACTTGGTAGCTACTAAGGATACCACATTTGATTTTGACAAGAGCAAAGTGTCCTGCTTCAACTGTGGAGAGAAGGGGCATTTCAAAAGAGAATGTGTCAAGCCAAAGAAGACGGGTAATGGGAACCCGTTCTCGTCCTTTACTCGCCAAGACAAGCAAGCTTCCAGTTCTACTTCATCAAACAAGGATCCAAAAGCCTTGACTGCTCATGATGATGAAGGACAGGATTGGAGTTTTAGATTTGTCTCACCAGGAGAATCAAACATTGCCAGTGTAGAGGATATTGATGATGATTCTGCGAGTGAAGGTGATCTAGCAGTTGAGATAGCGATGTCGCATAGTGAAGAAGCAACTGCAGCCCAGGTCAGTTACAAGCCAAAGGAGGAGACTTCCACGTCAGAGACGGAAAAGACAGAATCACCAGAACCAGAGACATCTGATGTTGTGTTGATGGCTAGCTCTTCTGAACCAACTCAGGTAAGTACTACTGACCACATGTTTAATAATCATGCTTGTTCTGATTGTGATACCTTTAGGAATAGCATAGATGAAAAATTTGCTAGGTTATTAGATCATAATGATAACTTAGTAAAAGATTTACAACTGTGCACTGAGGCTAATAGAGTACTAAAACAAAATGAGCATAGTTATAAAGAAAAGATAGACCTATTGACTAAACAGCTTAGGGAAACCGAAGTAGTTGCCTTTAACCAAGCAAATGACATTAGGTACTATCTAAACTCCCTAGAAGACACTAAGAAGCAAAAGGCAGTTATAGAAGTAGAAGTAAATTCATTAAAACAGAAACTGCATAGTTGGACGAGTTCTTCACACATAGTCCAACACTTAGTGAGAGAAAGAAATAACGGGGAGGGATTAGGTTACAAAGTGGTTCCACCACCACCTGAGACCTTGATGAACACTAAGACTAGACCAGTAAATAATAACCCCATCAAGGATCACGTGGTGACTACTCCTCTTGTTAGTGATCCAGATACCTCATGTTCATCTACTGAATCTGGATACAAACAAAAGGAGGCCACTTCAAAGGCAAAGGGTAAATTGCCTTGTGTTAATCTGGAAAATGAATTTGAAAAAATTAACTTAAAGTCAGGGTCAAACAGAGTCAAATCAGAACCTAAAAGGACTTCAAATGTTAATTTTTCACATGCTTCAAGTCAAAAACCAGTTAACCAAAAAGAGAAAGATGTTAAACAGGTTAAAACAGTTAATTTTGTTAAACCAGAGAAAACATCAAACGCACAAGAGTCAAAACCTAAAGTGATTGATGTTACTAGAGTGTCACGCACTTCTTCACAAAGAAAGTCTACTCATAAAGTTGATAGCCGGTCATGCTACAACTGTGGAGAATGTGGACACATTGCTTCCTATTGTCCTTTCTATCAGACACCTAGGAAGAAGATTGATCTTCAGGACTCTAAGCCTAGGTCTTCTAAGAGGAGTTCTCTGACTCCACCTAGAAGAGCTAGTGAACCTAAAGTCCAACCTGTAAGCCAGACGACTGTTTATTATAAACAGGCATTGCATAAATCTGGCTTATGGAAAGAGAAGTCATCCTGCGTGTCTGATACTGATGACAAGAAGGAACCTGAGCTACCCTCACCCTCTAAGGGTCAATGGGTGGAGTTTATGATGTGTGATGCCTCTGGGAAACCCAAGCCAGTAAAGGCTTGGGTTCCTAACCTAAACTAATTCATTTACTATGTATGTGCTGGGTGTTCGATACAGTGCTGAGACTAACACATGGATTGTAGACAGCGGAGCATCCAGGCACATGACAGGAAATAGAGCCCTTTTATCAAACGCCAAGCAAAAAAAAGGAGGGCATGTTTTCTTTGCTGGAAACAAGGGAGGCTATATGACAGCTCAGGGAGAAGTGGGAAATCAGAAAGTTAAGTTTGATAAGGTGAACTACGTTCAACAACTTCAGAATAACTTACTTTCTGTTTCCCAAATCTGTGATAAAGGATTTAAGGTCATCTTCGACAACAAGAAGTGTTACGTGCTGAAGAAAGACTACATGATCCCAGAGGACCAAGTTCTGATGACTGCTTCAAGATATAAAGACCTCTATGTCTTGGATCTGTCAACAGCTGCTACAACGGATCATGAGGTTCAGTGCTTTTTATCTAAAGCTACTGAGAAGGATTCCATCTCCTGGCATAGGAGAATGGGACACATTAGTCAAAGAAAGATGAATCATTTGATTCAGAAGGATTTGGTGAGAGGAGTTAATGTCAAGAACTTCCAACTTCCTGACTTTTGTGTAGCTTGCAAGAAAGGCAAACAGACAAAGAAGTCTCATAAGGAAAAGAAAGTTCATTCAATAGAACTTCCTCTTGAACTTCTTCACATGGATCTGTTTGGTCCAGTCAGTACAAAGAGCATTGCAGGCGACTTGTACTGTTTTGTGGTCACTGATGACTACTCAAGGTTCACTTGGGTAATGTTTCTGAAATCCAAATCAGAAACATTTGAATCATTCAAGGAGTTAGTAACCACACTGGAATCTCTCTACAAGCTAAAAGTTAGACAAGTACGCTCAGACAACGGGACAGAATTCAAGAATCAATGGATGGAGGCATATTGCAAGGAAAAGGGAATTGTGCATCAATTCACTTCTGCCTACACGCCTCAGATGAATGGTGTTGCTGAGAGGAAGAACAGAAGCTTGATAGAGACAGCACGGACTATGCTGGCGGACTCAAAACTGTCTATCCAATTCTGGAATGAGGCAGTGGCGAATGCATGTTATACACTGAATCGAGTCCTAATAGTCAAGCGTCACGGAAAGACATGTTACGAGCTACTACAAAGATGCAAACCGAATTTGGAGTATCTTGAACCTTTTGGCGCGCCGTGCACACTTCTGAAGAAAACACAAGAAGGCAAATTCAGCGAGAAGGCGGATGAAGGAATCTTTCTAGGATACAACATACCGAACAAGCGAGTTTACAACAACTCAACGGGTCTTGTAGAAGTGTGGTGTAATGTCGACGTTCAGAGATATACCACACCACCTACAGGCAAAGGACCTACATACTTCTTCGATTATGATGGATTCTTCAAGTCCTTCAACATCCCTCTCTCTCCCTCGGATGATGAGTTAGCTACTAGGATGATGTATGATATTCTGAATACACCATCTAGCATACAGGGAGAATCATCTACTCAGTCAGGGGGAGTAGTCAATGACAGTGACTCCTCCTCTGAAGATGAAGCTGAAGCAGATGACCAGAACAGTCAGGAGGAACAGGTTCCAGTTCCTGAAAGTCCACAAGCTTCTACAAGTGATGCATCTTCGACTTCGGAACCTCAAACTCCATCTACCTCAGATGCAGAACCTAATGTTCATAATCTTGGTTCTGAGGTGACTGTCCCTACTACTCCAGGATCACGACTAAACGTCTATCATCCCCTTGACAATGTTATTGGGGATGTCAGATCAGGAGTACAAACCCGAAATCAGCTATACTCAGCTGATTACGCCTCGGTTATGGAGAAGGGTTACATTCATGATGGTGCTTATCGATGTTTTGTCTCGCAGGTAGAGCCAAAATATGTCAGTGAGGCATTAAATGATGAGGCGTGGGTGAGTGCCATGCAAGAAGAACTTCTGCAGTTCAAGAAGTTAGGTGTATGGACTCTGTTTGATAGACCTAAAGGTGCTAAAGTCATCGGCACCAAATGGGTACTAAAATGCAAGAAGGATGACCAAGGGTTCATTATCAGGAACAAAGCTCGATTGGTGGTTCAAGGTTTTCGCCAAGTCGAGGGGATTGACTACAATGAGGTGTTTGCACCCGTGGCAAGGATGGAAGCAATTCGTATCTTCCTTGCCTATGCATCGTACATGAAGATTAAAGTCTACCAATTAGATGTGAAGAGTGCATTCCTTCATGGGGAAATCATAGAAACAGTCTATGTCAGTCAACCCGAGGGATTTGAAGATCCTTATCATCGGGATAGAG
The DNA here is from genome assembly GCA_025215565.1 of Flaveria ramosissima. Lineage (NCBI taxonomy): Eukaryota > Viridiplantae > Streptophyta > Magnoliopsida > Asterales > Asteraceae > Flaveria > Flaveria ramosissima. The sequence goes on from CM046036.1 coordinate 66,214,721, forward strand.
TTTACAAGCTCGACAAGGCTTTATATGGGCTTCATCAAGCTCCTCGAGCTTGGTATGAGAAACTCTCGACTCATCTTGTTAAACACGGCTTTCGCAGAGGAGTCATTGACTGCACACTGTTTATTAAAGAAAAGGATGGCAACCTACTGCTTGTACAGATCTATGTTGATGACATAATCTTCGGTTCAAAGAAAGAAGAGTTATGCAAAGAGTTTGAAGCAGTGATGAAGAAAGAGTTTGAGATGAGTGCTATGGGGGAGATGAAGTTCTTTCTCGGGTTACAGGTGGATCAGACACCAAATGGGATCTTTCTACATCAGACCAAGTATGTAGGAGACATTCTCAGTCGCTTTGACATGGAGAATGCTTCTGCTGCTGGGACTCCACTTGCTACGAATCACGATATAGCACCTGATGAGAATGGAGATCTTGTAGATGCCACGATGTACCGAGGAATGATTGGATCCCTTATGTATCTCACTGCCTCAAGACCTGATATTATGTATGCTACATGTTTATGTTCTAGATATCAGGCTAAACCTAAGGTCAACCATCTGATCGGGGTCAAGAGGATTTTTCGTATCTGAAGGGTACACCCACACTTGGATTGTGGTACCCTCATGATGATGACTTTGAGCTTACCGCGTATAGTGACTCGGATTACGGGGGCTGCATGATGAACTACAAGTCTACATCAGCAGGGTGTCAATTCTTTGGGAGGAGATTAGTTACCTGGCAGTGTAAGAAGCAGACATCGGTTGCATTGTCAACCTGTGAAGCCGAATATGTTGCTGCTGCAAGTTGTTGTTCACAAATCATCTGGATTCAACATCAAATGCGGGATTACGGTTTAAAATTCTCGTCTACTCCTATTTTTGTTGATAACTCTGCTGCAATTGCAGTAACTAAAAATCCGGTTCAACATCCTAAGACCAAACACATCGGTATTAAATACCATTTCATAAGAGATTGTTTTGAAAAGAACTTAATTGATGTGGTTAAAATTAATACTAATTTTCAACGCGCTGACCTCTATACTAAAGCCTTTGATAAACCACGTTTTCAATATTTGCTAGAGGTCAACGGCGTCAAAAAGAAAAGTGAGGTAATTCCTGATGATAATAATGTGTAGTCCGATGTAGTTTAGTTAAAGTTTTTCATTTTAGTTTATGTGATTTGTTTATTTTCGTCGGTTAAATTTAAACTCATGTTATTTTGTTGTTTATTAAAATCCTAAAATAATTAAATCAGTAATGATTTTAGTATTTTAGGGGGAGAATATGTCAGCAAGTTAACATTAAAAAAAACGAGGGAGAAGGAGTGAATAGCTGATATAAGGTAGATCGTATCTGTGATACCAATTCAATACCTTTGGAAAATGATAGTACACAGGAACAAATCAAGAGGGACTTTAAAATTTAAGTTTTGAAAAGATGCAAAAATTTAAAGTATAAGTCTGTGTAGTCTAGGCAATACAAAAAAGGGAAGATGATAGAAAACTGGTAAATTCTAAGGTAACACAAAGAAAGTAGACCTAGAGGTTGCTAGACCACAAATGATATGTTGGTAGATTCAACATAATAGATGATTAGACCTGACTGCTGATCTCAAGATCAAACTAAGTTGTTCAACTGACTGTGGGCTTCCATCTTATCACTGGTTAACACAATCAACAATATTCCAATAAGGGGTAATGAGCAATTTAAACGCCACAAATGTGTGCGGATGACCATAATTAGAGCAAAGCAAAGAAAAAAAATAAAAGACAAATGCTATAAAACTAATGACGTATGTTGTTGGTGCATTTTGTGTAAAATAAGATAAGCTGCTCTAACAAGGAGATAGGTTGTGTGCCTCTCTGCTGTGCGATGGCACTGACCTGAGGATAAGCATAACCTAGATATTCTAGAATTCATTGTTGTTTGCCGCCTCTCTGCTGTGCGATGGCACTGACCTGAGGACAGGCTTCTCTTTGAAAGCTCTAAGAATAGTCTCTTCTTGTAATAATACCCGTAGACTGCTCAAAAGCTCCTGAGGAATGTTGATTACCATATAAGTGTGGGATCCACAAATGGTAGTTGAAATAATTAAACCTAAATCAGTCACCAGCCTGTGTCAAAAGTCTGTGTATGGATTTAAGTGGACAAACATATTGACAATCATTGTGGCTGCATTTCTCAAAAGTTCAAATCAATGTGACAATCTAAGAGTTCCAGTATGATTTCCTTAAGTTGCTAACGACTCTGGATGAACACCTAGAATTGAGCATCAAAAGATTTTGATAACAAGTCCCAAATGATTTGACTTGCCTGTATGATTCCAAAATTGAATTGGTCCAGGTGTGGTCAATCCAAGTTGAAGCTGTCTATTCCGGAACCAAATCCCGTAGATGTCTATCTTAGGATTTATCTCTCACAAAAAGCCAAAAACAAGTTTGTTTGAGTAATTAGTTTAAATTTTCTAAGTTAGTTAGTCGTTTTTAATTTTAATTTTATTAGTTTGTCGGACTACATAAGGAAAATCAGTAAGGAATCAACTCACTAAAAAGGGTCATGTCTGAGATGACCACATGTGCTTTAAAATTTTAAAAAACAGTCATGTCTGAGGTGACAAAATGTTTAAAGGTCACGTCTGAGGTGGCTAAATTGGTTAAAAGGATCATGTTTGAGGTGATCAAAATGTTTTCAAGATAAAATGATCATGTCTGAGATGATCAAAAGCTTATAACGTTAATTTCAAGAGTTAAAAGGGTTTTAAATGTAAATTGGTAAAAATGGCAGAAAATTAACTAAGTATGACCCATTCGCACGAATGGACCATACGTATGGACTAACCATACTAATGGAAGCCATTCGCACGAATGGACCATGAGTATGGACCATCAAACCGAATGGCCCATCCGATTGACCCAGTCGGAGACTTAAGTGCGAACGAGTGAAGTCAGTCGCACGACTGAAATCCAGTCGGACGACTGGAGAAGGGCGACTGACCCAATCGCACGACTGAGTCTCACTCGCACGACTGAAAGGTGCGTATGAACTCAGTCGCACGATTGGATCTAGGGTTAGTATAAATAGAGGGGGAGTCGGTCGCAGAGACTCATCACCCTCAAAGAAACCCTAAATCGCACGACTTAACTACACTCTGCCAAAATTTCATTTGATTCCTAAAACACCCGTTTCTTGAGTACTGATCATTTCTATCGACTTTACAGGTAATTTGCGGTGGAAAGAAACCAAAATCGCGCTCATTTTGACTTCAGATCTGTAAAATTTGAACTGAAAGCAAACCGAGACTTAAACGGACTAATAACCTAACCTAACTACTCAAACAGATGAAATTAAGTGTGTTAGAGGTTATAAGAAAGTATTGCGAGTCAAATGAACCAGATAACGATGTCTAAAACTCAAAATTGGTGAAAAGGTAAATTTGAATTGAACAGTCAGGATATCATGCGATTGGACAGGCTGATGAACTTCAGTCGCACGACTGAAGGGTGCGATTTACCTAACCGCACGTCTGAACCTCAATCGCACTTCTCAGTCGCACGACTGATCTCAGTCGCACAACCTCAATCGCATGACAGAAAGATTCTATTCAAGTTTAAGTGTTTCATGATGTTCTTAGCCAAAGGTACTAATGTTTATATTGTTATGTGTTACAGATGGCGAGTCGATGGACCATGAGCACAAAGCATAACATATGTGCTCATCTGGATTTGACATCCAGGAACGCGGCTGACTTCTTAGGCATCATCACTTTTCTGCTGAGATCTAGGATTGCTCATGCTATCTCTACACCGTGTACACCTTATAGATCAGTGCAGCAGGCCTTCTGGGAAGGCGCGACCGTTGATAGATCCTCTGAGCCTCATTGCATCAGGAGTACGATCTTTGGTGAGGCTATTACCATCTCAGAGGAGGATCTGAGGATTGTCCTACAGCTAGGGGATGATGCTGATTGTCCTACTCGTCTACACCCCCTCACAGTCAGAGGATGTTTTCTGAGAGCCAAGTACTCTGGGGACATCAATGCTGGGGTACTCAACAAGAGTAACCTCTGTCCCCAGTTCAAGTATCTTGCGCATGTTCTACTGAAGTGCATAGCGTCGAGGAAGGGAGGATTTGATGAGTTGTCGGATCAGATCCAGAACGCTTATGCTGCGTTGGTGCTGAACCACCCGTTCAGCTTCTCCAAAATGATCTTCACCTACCTGGTGGAGAACATTGAGGGGAAAGGGAAGGAAGGCTTCTGCATGTATCCGAGGTTTATGCAGATGATTATAGATCAGAAGCTTCCCTCCCTGCCGAAGGAGAAGGAGGATGTTGTAGTGCTCGAGGTCATGGATGACACTACATTGGACAGGATGAAGGTGTACAGGGGGAAGCAGGTGAAACCCCCTGTCAGGAGGTTGTTTTGGCATCTGGCCCGTGCTGACTACGTGGTGCCAGCCAAGAGAAAGTGGCGCCACGATGATAGTGATTCCGATGTAGAGCAGATTGCTCTACCAGCTCATGATTCAGATGATGATAATAGCGGAGACGCCGGGGATGATATGCCTGCTCCATCTAGAGGCACTGATTCTGATGTTATTCCCCCGGTGTCTGCCCCTGCCGGAGATGTTGCTGAGACGATCGGTTTTCATCAGGATTTTGTTGTTGGTGATCAGGAGGAGGAGGAGTCTGATGAGGAGCCCCTCACGAGAACTGTGGGAAGCAAGGTTGTTCCCACAGAACACGGGCTAAGGCTGGTTGGTGAACACCCTCGAGACTCCAGAGAGACAGAGACTGACCCGAGCTATGCTCCGGGTTCAGCGGGCAGAGCTGTAGGGGGAGCATCCACTTCCACTGGGACTAGGAGGAAGAGGATGGCTCAGCCCCATGGACTGAAGAAGAAGAAGCGTCGACTGACCTTCGTTACCACTATAGCCTTTACTTCCACCACCACAGCCACCACTACCACCTCCACTGACATACCACCCATCACCACAGCCACCACATCCACCACTGCTACCACAGCCACCACCTTACCTACCACCACTGTACATTTCCCATCCACCACCATACCATTTACACCTACATCACCTTCACCATTTTACCGACCCATATTCACCACAACCACTACCACCACCACCTCACATCATGCAGGACCGTCAGCCCAGTCCTCACACTTATATGGATCACCTCTACCTCCAATCGGGGTAGAGGAACAGCTGTCGGCACTAAACCGTATGGTGATGCGCTTGCTAGCTGCAGATGAGGAGAAAGCTGCACAGATTCGCCAGCTGACCGACCTGACTGCTGCCCAGTCTCAGTAGATGGCAGAGCAGGCTCGGGTAATAGAGCAGCAGACCCAGCTGATGGATGCACAGAGAGTCGAGATGTCCCAACTCCAGGAGCTGCATGCCCAATCAGCTAAACGTATAGAGGAGTTGGAGACTACCAACAAGACCATCATGCTGAGGTTAAAGGGATCAAAGGATGAGCCCTTAAAGATAAAGGAAGGGGATGGAGATGATGGAGATGGTGATGATGATGATGAAGATGATGATGAGGATGAGGAGGATGATGAGGATGAGGAGGAAACAGATGAAGAAAGGACAGAGGGAAAGGATGATGATGACGAAGCAGAAGGAGGGGATGCGGCTGCATCGGCCACTGCTTCAGGTCAAGAACGAAGATCGAAGAATCGACAGGACCAGTCATCTACCACCTCTGCTCCTCCGAGCGATGAGACCATGATTCAAGACAAAAGTACAGATTAGATGTTTTATGTATTTATTTATTTTTGTGTATGAATCATGTACTGAAAACAAATGTTTTGAATGTTTATATATTCAGTTAATGCAATTCTGTTTGATTACTTACTAATGATTTATGTATTGAATGTTTAAATCAAACAGATCCAAATTTTCAAAGAGATGAGTTTGATATTGCTCCCCTTCAACAGGTCAAGACTCAACTAACCATGATTCTTGATCTGCAAGGGATTGTAAGAAGGTCTGTGAGTTATACCCCTGAAGAAGGGGAAATAATTCATGACCTATCTAACGAGCAACTGGCAGAGATGTTCAGACTCAATCCGGATGAAATCGTCAAAGATGCTCCAACAGTTGATTCGACTAGCGATGAAGAGCTAAATGATGTTGATGAAGTCGAGGTCGAAGATATCACTGCAGAAGAGTATCCTCAGTATGCTGACAACGAGGGTAATGTGGTTCCCAATCTGGGTGAGTCCCTAATCAGTGATACGTTTGAGGTACTGAACAAGATGAAGCAGGAAACTGAAAAGGCAGAAGGAACAGCCCAAGCCTCAAATGATGACGTAGACATTCGAAAGGCTGAGTGGGCTGCCTGTTTTGAAGAAGTGAGAGCCCAACGTGCTGCACCAAAGAAAGATGCCTACACCAAGCTCTACAGAGTCAAGAAACACCACAAGGTGTCAGGCAGGATTATAGCATGGGCTTATTTTGATGATCTTAACGCGTATGCAGTTAAGAGGGAACAGGGCATAGAGTACTTCAGATTTCCACATGATCTGAAGACTCTACCTGGTTTTGAGCTCAACCAGCTGGCTAAGCTAAAGCTTTTGTATGCTGACCCAAGGAAAATGTCAGGCTGGTTCGAGGCTGCCCTTAAGAAGGAGTACCACACCAGATGGGTTAACTTCAGACCCCAACAGCCTACGAGGTACATAAGAAGGTCTGAGGATGATGCCATTACTGGCAAGCCCAAGATTGTATTGAAGTGGAGTCCTCCGCGCACTATGTCGAGAATCCCTCTCAGGGAAATGCCACAGGACTTCACTCCACACTTCAAATGGTGGTACTATGATTGGAGAACAGCTGAAGCGGTCATAGTCCTAAATAAGAGGGACAAATGGATACAATCAGGGTATTCGACCCGATGTGGCTAACTAACTTGTCTGCTAATGATGTCTATACATTATACAAGTGGCCACTGTTCTATGACACGCAAGATATTGTACAAGCCCTCCAGTTCCAAAATGTTATACGACTCTGCTTCGCGTATGAGATTCACGCGGGAGTCACCAAAGAGGAGAAGTACAAGAAGTACAAGGAGGTTATGCAGAAGACAAGAGATTAGATAGATCTAGGTCCAAGGGAGAGTTTGTTGATGCATGTATGTCCCTAGATCATGATTTTTAATGTAATAGATCTTGTCTGTCTGATTATGATGTAATTTGTATTGATTAATGAAATGACTTGGATTGTTTGTTATTTGTAATGTTTAATATTTCATTAATGAGTCGTGATTGAATTGATTGGGTTTATGATTGTTTGAATGGTTACGCATAATGTTATATTAATTAAAACATTCAAACTTAACTAAATGAAGTTCTCATGCGAATGGCCCATGCGAATGGACCATACGCATGAATAACTTCATACGATTGACTCAATCGCACGACTGAACCAGGAGACTGGATCAGTCGTATGATTGACACATAAGATTGGCTCAGTCGCACGACTGAACACTCAGTCGTGCGGATGAATCAACCGCATGGTTCAATCGCACGACTGAACCATACTTATGGCCCAGTCGCACGATTGAACAATACTAACCTATAAATAGACCCAATTCGTGGAAAAACAAAAGCATTGATACCATTACGATTCCAGACGTACCCTAGCCGTCCAGAAGCCTCCCAAATCGTTCTCCAAGTTCACAGAACACATTAGATCGATTTCTAATCGACTTCTAATGTTAGATTCAATTCTTGATTGATTCTTCGTGTGTTCTCACTGATTGGATCGCCAATCAAATAGGATTCCGCACTATTTGAGTTGGTTTAACACGCTAATCACTAGGTATTTCGTTCAAATACCAGGTCCTAACAAAGAACCCCCAAAGTCTAGCACTTCTGAAGACATAAAAGGCAAGAGGAAGATGACTTCGGAAGAGCTTCTGGAAGAAGAAAGGTTGGAAAAGCTCAAAAGGAAAGGCAGACTACCAACTGGGAAACTGTTAGCTGCAAGTACCAAAGCAGCTGCAGCAAACCAGGAGGCAGTCAACAATCGAAGAAGGGTAGAGGTAATAGATAGACTTGTCAGTCTAGGGGCTGCTTCGGAAGATGTACTCCTGCTACCATTAGAGGAGCTGATAGAGCTTGAAAAGGCAACCTTGCTGCAAAAACAGCGAAAAGAAGAGGCCGCAAGGTTAGCCTTAGAAGAAGAAAGGCAGAGAAAAGAAAGGGAAGCTGATCTGCAGCTCAGGAGAGAAAGGATCACTTTCCTACTCTCCAGAGGATTCTCTCAGGAGGAGTTGTCTCCACACAATAGTGATACGATCTTATGGCTCTTCAACAAAGAGCAAGATCAAATGGAGAAGGAGAGAAAGAGAGCTGCAAGGGAGAAGCTGGTGGAGAAGAGAAAGAAAGAAGAAGAAGCTGGACTTTCTGCTGCCAAGAAGATAGGTGAGAAAGCTTGGATGAAGAATTATCTTAAAGCTCACGGCTTCTCTGGCAGGCAGGTGGGTCCCATGTCTGAGAAAACTCTCTAACGACATGTCAGCGACATCAAGGCTGACATTCGTGCGGGGAGAAGAAAAGAGATGTATAGAAGGGGACAGGGGATGACCTTCAAAGCAACATCTCAACCCAAAATCCAAACCCAACCTCAACCTGAACCTATACCCTTTCCCTTCCCAATCAAAACTGAACCCACTTCTGAACCTTTCACCCCTGAACCCACACCATCACACCTACCAACCTCTTCACCTCAACCACCTAAACTACCCATCATTCAACCCAAAACCTTAGCCAGAACCCAAACTCCTAAACCTACCCAACAACCAATCAAACCATCCCCTCAGCCTTCCAAACATCTCTCTATGGAGGAATTCAAGGCGATCAAAACTAAGCTCATCAACTGCACAACTCTGAGCGACATCTCCTGTGAGGAGGATTCAGTCAACTTGACTTATGTTGATGGATCCTCAAGTTCCCTCACAAGAGATGAGTTTCTTGATCTGCCCAGAGGAACTTTGGACCAAGCTGCAAAACTCCTTGGCCTCAATTCAGATACATTGAATGAGGAAGAAAAGAAGCTGAGGAGAAAGCTGGTGACTCTGCTGGATACAAAGAAAGGAGACAGGGTACCAAGACAATCTCTTGTACCCAGAAAGAAGATAATCCAGTGGAGGTTCAAAGACTCTTCTCACAACTTTGTTGTTGAGAGAGAGAATGGAGAGGTTAACAGACTGAGTGCCTCATCTCTGCTACACTTAAGCAGATTTGATATTGCCAAGTTAGCAGAGAAACCATTCTCCAACCCTTCAAACTCTGATGTAGCTGCCCACATCAGAAATCATCTAGGCAGCCTTCATATGGCTGAGCTTACTGCTAGAAGCAAGGTCGAAGAGGAGTTGAAACTGAGAGAGGAGGAGGAAAGGAAAGGATCAGCAACCAAAGGCAAAGCCTTTCTTCAAATGGTTGAAGGTCCTGAACTTGAGCCCATAGTTAAATGGGAGTATGACTATAACTCCCGTCAACTAACTCTCTTCAGGGGGTCACAACAAAGGGTACACGTTATTCAAAGTGATAGACTGGATCTCCTATCCACGAATGACTTGTACAAGCTTCTCAGCACTACTTCCGGGAAGAACAGAGAGACAGACAAATATATTTTGTCCCTGGTGCTGAAAGCTTTGAGAAGCAGAAATAAGTGAAGTTTTGGTAGCATCAGCCTAGGGGGAGTTTGTTGGATCTAGAGAGGCTGTTGCAACCAAAACTAAGTCACTTAGAAGATTTTGAGTACAACATACAAAGGACTTCCGAAGCCAAGTGTAGAACTTCCGAAGGAAGAAGGAGCTCTTCCGAAGTCTAAGTGTAAAATACACTTCCGAAGGAAAACTCCAACTTCCAAAGACAAAGAAGCTACTTCCGAAGATCAAGACTTAAAGACAAAGTTCTGAAGTCAACTTCCAAGGTATAAAGAAGTCCTCAAAGCCTCGGAAGCATAGAAGCATCTTCCGAAGTATAAGTGGCTTCGGAAGAACTTGTTCTTCCGAAGCCAGTTAACCTTCGGAAGACACTTCTATTATCCAGTAGACATAAGTACGGTCTGTCTGACACTCCGCTGCAAATCTCTGAGATACTGCATGGCGTTTTCTCAAAAGCCATGTAGTTGACCATACTTTAATCTACTATATACCTTTTTATGTTTAGTACAGTTGCCATCTTTAGTTGGTGACAAAAGGTAAGTCATGGACATGTCATGACTACCATATCTTAGATAATACTTTATCTAAGATACCTTAACTATAGCATTGTAGTATATGCTTTAGTCGTAGGTTTCCAGCTGGTATCAAGTATAACCGGCTGTAGGATCTAGTATATATAGTTTCTCATTGTAACTCTTGTTTCATGCTTGTAAGTGTCTTGTAATCTTGAGTTGAGAAGTAATATATACAAGTACCTTGAAAATACTTCTGCTTGTTCTTTAATTACTTATTATATTATTATCAACTCTTGTTAAAGGCATTGCTTCATCTTGTTTGAGTGATATTATAAGTGAGTTTGAGAGAATCACAAGTGTTTAAGTGACAAAACCCGATCCTGCATTGCAGGACCGTTTAAGGGCTTGACCACAATTACAACACAACAACACAATGAGGAGGATAACTAAGCCCTAATCAAACAGTGAACTGGGTAACCAAAGTGATACAAAGAACACAAGTAAAGTAAAGAGACAGAACAAGAGAGTTGGGTTTCAAGGAGGCAGTATATTGCTTTCTCAAGTTCTTTTACAAGTGTTACAAAGCATAAAGAAAAGATACAAGAACTTGAAATACTTATACTACAACCTACAGCCGGCCATACTTTGAAAGCCAGCTGGATACAATTGACTAGACACTAACAAAATCAATTGTAGGATCAAAAGGCATATCTGCCTTTTGACCTTGTGACTATGACATGCCATAGCTCACATCCTTATACAATACAAAAAGGATAAAGTACATAAAGTGGAAAGTTACAGACTCAAGACCTCAATGTACAGTTACCAAAAGCATGACCCTTTTCACCAACTCATGTAAGTTGGTGACTTTACAGAGACGCAGCGGAAAAGGTGCTTTATGGAACAGTACATCAGATAAAGCATGTGTACTAAAAGTCTTCGGAAGAAATCTGTCTTCATAGGATGAGGCTTCGGAAGACTTTGTCTTTGAAGCTTCGGAAGACTTCATGTTTGGCTTCGGAAGATATTGGTCTTGGCTTCGGAAGATTTTACACTTAGAGTATTTTCTAATGCTTTGTGTAAAACTTCCGAAGCATTCTTCACTTCAGTACTTAGTGCATGTTTGCTGAGACACTTAAGCTGTTTTGGGTTGCATCAGACTTCAGGAATCCTTACAAACTCCCCCTAGGCTGATGCTACCAAAACACTTGGAAGATCTTCAAATGTTGGTAGTCTTCAGTACAATCAGGACCATTCCTTTCTTCATGAGATGGTCAGGATCATCAAGACTTTCATAGTATCTTCTCATCTCAAAGAGATCATGCAGAGGTAAGTTGATTATGTCTTGCCATGAGTAGACATTCTCAACACCTTGATCTCTGATAACAGTCCATCTCTCTGGATTGGTAGAGTATGTCCAGGATAAGATGGGTGTCTCACTAGTTAGAGGAGCCACTTGAATAGGAGTTGATTGGGCTGCCTCATCATGCACTTCCTCAGGTTGATCTGATTCAGCCTGAGGTGCAGAGGTAGATGACTTTGGCTTCTTCTTCTTTGTCTTTGGTTTAGAAGCCATCCTCTTCTTCCTCTTGGTTGTCTTTAACTGAGAAGACTGGTCTGCAGCACCATGTTGATCATTAGTGTCTTTCTCAGTTGGGTGTTCCTCCCTCACAGGTTCAGAAGGAGAGGGAGTTTGACCCTGCCTAGGATCAGAAGATGAAGCTTGCTGGGGCTCAGCTGGAGGTGCTGTTTGAGGTGTCTCTGGTTGTTCAAACTTGACCTCCACTTCAGGTGGGACTTGACTTGGAAGAGAGTGCAAGTCAATAAGTTCTCCACTCTTAATCTTCTGCTTGATCACCCTAATATGCTCATCCATAGTGGATAGAGCCATGGGGCCAAGTCTCCTTCCGGAGAATCCATACAGCTTCAAGAAGCTCACCATTCTTTGTCTGTCAGCAGACTTCTTTGCATTCTTTTGAATGGCGGCCCTTGACTTTGCAGCTTCTTCCCTTAGTTTCCTTTTGGTTGTCTTTCTTTCCTTGACTAACTCAAGTTCAAGTTGCTTTAGATACTCGAACTCAATGAAGTCATAGGACAAAGGGAGAAGTGCATCTGCCTGATAGAAGCCTGTGGCACTCAGGTAGTTGATCATTTTGATCCTATCTTCCTCTTTATCTACCTGAGGTTCTTGTGGAACCACATCTTCTTGTGCAGGACTTTCTTGAACTGGTGAGAGAGTAGGAGCATGCTTGTAAAGTCTTTTCTGTCTCTTCTCCTCTTTGAGTTGGAGAAGTATCATTGCATCCTCTTTCTCCTTCAACTCTCTTGACACTTCTCTGTCAGCCAGTTCATTCAGTTCTTCTAAGGGGAGGGAGATGATCTCATCAATATCATAGTTCCTGGTCTGTAAGTAGGTAATCCTGACTGCCCTTAACTCATCATCCTGAGTATTTGGTCTGGGGGCAGCCCTGATTGCAGCTTGCATGAAGCTAGATGACCCAGTGGAACTTTCTCCCCTTAGTCTCCTTTTCCTCTCTCTCTCTTCCTCCTCAATTTCCTCAGGAGTCATTATCCTTTTCCCTTTGTCACCAACAGACCTTTGTGACTCAGGGAGGATTGAGGCTTGGCCTTCATTGCTTGGAGTAGCTTCCATGCTCTGGCCAGAGAGAGGCTGAGAAACACCTTCACCAGCAGGTGTCTCAGATGGAGTTTGGACCTCAGCAGCAGTTGTTGATGATGAGACAGGGGTCTCAGGTTCTGTCACTGGGCCTTCAGTCAAGGTTTCCCCTATGAAACTAATCTTAGGGTCCACCTCAACATCCAGTTGACCGATGACATTGCCTGATTCCCTAAGTCTCCTTCTTAGAGAGAACTCTGCCATGATCCTGTCTTGGATTCTTTGAGCCAGCCTATCAGCTTGTCTTGAATTGCTTGGATTGACAAGTGGTAGGTTGACTAAATCCAGTCTTTCATAAAAGCTCAGGCTTTGGAATTGAAAAACTTCTTGTTGGCCTTGAACTCTTTGAAGTATGAGGGCTCTTCTGTCATCATCATACCTCCACCTTATGATTTGATTGTTAGTTCCCAGTGGTGGAGATGAGACAGCCCTTGGTATGCCTTCCTCAAATAGACTCCTGATGAGAGAGTCTATAGAGTCCACATTAATGTGAACTTGAGGAAGTTGCTGAGAATGCACAACAGCAAGTGAGGATGGTGAGTCCTCTATGTCCATTCTCTCTGAAGAACTCCCAGGTTCTGTGGTTGTAACAACTTTCTCCCCCTTTTTGGTAGCATCACCCACTTGCATAGGTGAGCTGGAGGATAAGTCAATCACTTCCACAGGTTCTTGTGTTCCTGGTTGAGCTCTTCTTAAAGGTCTCCCAGCTAGTTTTTCCTGCAGATATGAAATCTGGAGTTGCTGATCATTGACCCTGTTTTGTAAGGTAGTCACTTGAGATTCCAAGTGACTAACCTTAGAGACTAAATAGGTGCATGTTTTTGACAGTTTTTGCACCTTTAGCCTCAAATTCCCCTCATCTTCATCAGAAGATTCATTGGGGGATGAGATGATTGGACCAAAGTCCTCTCTCTCACCACCAGCTTGAGTTTCTTGGCTGCTGGTTTTCCTCTGCTCACTGGCAGCCTCAGTTGAGATGCCAATGGGCTGAGTTGCCATGGTTGAGGTCTTAATGATGTAATCACTTTCAAAAGTGAGAGCCTCTTCCATATGGACATCCTGAACAGGTTCAGAAGTGTCCACCTCAGTAACAGGTGACTGATGGGGGATAGACTGAGGAGAGTCAGAGGTACTCATCTCTCTTTGAGTAGGGGAGGAGAAGAGAGACTCATGGTACTCACTGAATCCTAAGTCTTCATCAGTGTAAAAGGATAGGTTGGGAATTGGTTGGTTGAGATCCAAAGGCTGGGGATGGTAGCTGTCCCCTGAAGGTTGTCCACTTGAGTGTTGAGACTCAGAGTGAAGGCTTAAGGTTGTTGGGCTATTGAGCTCATCAGGGTGAGCTTGAGGAACCTCAGCCCTGATAGGTGAAGTAATGGGAGTGGTTTGCTCCTCAGGAGAAGTGGGAGCTCTAGTGTCCACTTCTTCCTGTAAGGTTGAGTATTTGGGGGCCTGCACAGACTCAATAGTCTGAGCAGGGGTTCGTTTGGATTTTCTTTGGTAGGTGAGGGTGATTTCTGGTCTTTTTAATGGTAGGGACAAAAGAGGTGTGGGTTCAACACTAGCTTGTGTTGCTAGGTTGTCACCTTGAGCAATGAGCTCTAACATTTTTGGGACTAGGGCTGTTTCTACCCCAGAGAAGCCTACAGTTGGCTTCTTCATTATTTTAAAGATGCCGGGCTTCATCTGTCCCAATTTAAGAATATTACCTGTTTCCCTCAACTGTGAGCCCAGTTCACAGTTGAGAATGTGTTGAACATATCTAGGAAACATGTAATACTCTAAGGAGTCTAAGTTTGCAAGTAAATTAGTATAAACAAATTGTGAATACCTGAACTTGACCCCTTGAACCATTCCATGAACTATGAAGGAGAGATCCTCAGGAATCTGGTCCCATCCACCATGCTTGTTTGACAAGCTGTGGATAACCACATGGAGCAGGAATTTCCATTGGGATGAGACCTTCCCTTTCCTAAAGGTCTTTACAGAGAAATCTCCCTCATAGCCCATCTGCTCAAAAGAATGATTAACAGCTTCTTTTGGAAAGGACACCTCACCTTCTTCATCATCCAGCTGTAGATGTTGGTTAATGATGGCCGGAGTGATGAAGACTGTCCTTCCTTGCACTGTGGCAGACAGTGCCTTCTCCCCATCCATAATGACCTCTTGGCAGGTCTTCCAGAATTCAAGCAACTGATCCTCATATAGAGGAGGATCAATGGTCAGGGAGGTGAAGTAGTTTGACAGAGTCAAGAATTGGCAAATCTCTGAGAAACTTGCATCTTTCTCAGAGCTTAACAGAGCAACTTGATTATGTTGCCTGTGTAGTTGCATGGAGAAATCAGGGTTGTTTCTGCGGTTAAGGTTGGCCATTTTAGAAGCTTAAGGGTGAAGAAAGGTAGAAAGCAAAGGCGGTTTAGAGAATTAGGTTAGAGAAACAGTAGAATTGAGGAAGATAGTGGGAAAAGGGGGAACCGTTGGGTATTTATATGAAAAGGGATTTGAACCAAAGTTAATGAAAGAGGATAAACTTTGAAATCCGAAAGTCGGTCCCACCTCTGAAAAGTAGTTTACTTTTGCTCAAAAAGTAGTTTTCTTGGAATTCGAAAAGCTTCCGAAGTTTATTTGTCTTCGGAAGTTTTGATTTAAAAAGCTTCCGAAGCTAAAATGGCTTCGGAAGATTTTCCTGAGAGTCTTGATAATTTATGCTTCGGAAGAGAAATAAACCCTTGAATGCTTTGTATGAAAATAAACAAAGCTTCCGAAGGTTAATTTTGCTTCGGAAGGAAAGGTTCTTGAAAATAGATAAGTGTCTGAGATAAGAATTTTAAGCTTCGGAAGATGAACTTTACTTCTTCCGAAGGTAAAATCTCTTAGACAGTTATTTATTTTAAAGACATGTTTTTCTTCCGAAGATAAAATCTTTATCTTCCGAAGTATCAGAAATTTTCAAGAATCTAAGGAAAGTCTTCAAAAAGAATTTTACATCCAAAGAAAACATGAGCTTATGAAAGTGATGAACTAGACAACTTAGGACACACATATTTTAAGAAGAAATAATTAGAATTAGTTTTAATAAAAAGTCTACTCAAAGTTAATCATCCCAATAGCTGATATCAGATACTTAAATCTCTGTTCATCAAAAGCTTTGGTGAACAGATCAGCATATTGTTCATCTGTATGAACTTTGACTAGTTTAATTAATCCTTTTTCATAGTTATCCCTTATTAAATGATACCTGATGTTGATGTGTTTGGTCCTTGAGTGCTGCACAGGGTTCTCAGTGATAGAGATAGCACTATTGTTGTCTATGTGGATAGGAGTCTCTTGAAGTTAAATCCATAGTCCAGCATCTGATTTTGAATCCAAAGCACTTGAGCACAGCAGCTTGCAGCAGCAATGTATTCAGCCTCAGCAGTTGATGCAGACACACAGGATTGTTTCTTGCATTGCCATGAGACCACCCTTCCACCAAGGAATTGACATCCCCCAGATGTAGACTTTGCAGTCATATTGCAACCACCATAATCACTATCTGTATAGGCATACAGATTGAAATTTGGATTCTTTGGATACCATAGACCAAGTGTTGAAGCACCTTTGAGGTATCTTAAAATCCTTTTCACAGTGATTAAGTGAGACATCTTAGGGTTGGCTTGATATCTTGCACAAATACATGTAGCAAACATGATATCAGGCCTGCTAGCTGTAAGATACATAAGAGACCCAATCATAGCCCTGTATAAGTGCTCATCTACACACTCCCCCTCAAGATCTGGACCAAGGGAGTGGTTTCTGGCTATGGGTGTCTTAGCAATCTTACAATCAGTCATATTGAACCTCTTGAGTATGTCTTGAACATACTTTGACTGACTTATGAAGATGCCATCTTCAACCTGCTTCACTTGAATTCCCAGAAAGAAGTTGAGTTCTCCCATTGAACTCATCTCAAATCTGTCCTTCATCAGCTTCTCAAAGTCTTTGCAGAGCTTTGGATTAGTTGAACCAAAGATGATGTCATCAACATATACTTGAACCAGCAATAAGTCATTTCCCTGTCCTTTGATGAAGAGGGTTCCATCTATAGTACCTCTTCTGTATCCATGCTTGCAGAGATACTTAGATAGTGTCTCATACCACTTCCTGGGTGCCTGATGCAGCCCATAAAGAGCTTTGTCAAGCTTGCAGACATAATCAGGATGATCAGGGTCTACAAAACCAGGTGGCTGTTTGACATAAACCTCCTCATCAATCACTCCATATAAGAAAGCACACTTTACATCAAGTTGGTAGACCTTGAAGTTCTTGGATGCAGCAAATGCCAGGAATATCCTAACAGCTTCTAGTCTTGCTACAGGAGCAAAGACATCAGTGTAGTCAATCCCTTCTTCTTGTGTGTATCCTTGAACAACTAGTCTTGCCTTGTTCTTGATGATGATTCCCCTATCATCCTTCTTGTTTCTAAAAACCCATTTGGTTCCAATGGTAGTCTTCCCATGAGGAAGAGGACAAAGGTTCCAAACTTTCTGCCTTTTGAATTGAAGCAGCTCTTGTTGCATAGCTTCAACCCAACTTCCATCCTTTAGAGCTTCATCAACTTTCTTGGGCTCTATCTGAGATAAGAAACAAGAGTGAAGACAAACATTTGCTTCATGGGTTTGTCCTCTTGTTCTTACCCCTGTGACAACATCTCCAATGATGTTTGTGGTGGGGTGAGACTTGTGGATCCTTAGCTGAGGGATCACAGCAAGTTGCTGGGAAAGATCTAAATTTGAGAAATTTAAATCTGGTCCTGAAGATTCACCCTCCACATTATCACACTTATCAAGATTAACTTGATCCAATGAGTGTGAGACATCATTGATGTTGTCATCTATGGTGTGGTTATTAGCATCAAGGAATTCCTGATCACTATCACCATCACCATTGTTGTCTTCTACAAGTGAGGTATCTTTATCTGGTTGAGAGGCCTCTGAGCTGGAATTTGAAGGCATGCCAGATGTATCAGCTGAATTTGTCATTGTTGTGCTGATAGAAACCTCATTTGCTGAAGTAGTTCCAACTGGAGCTGAAGATGTATGAGTTGAAGATCTTCCTAGCTCAAATCTTGGATCAGGATCACCTGTATTTAGATTTTCTGCAGATCCTGAAACATGCTCACAAGATTTGTTAAAACAGTTGGTAACTAAATCAAGATCAAACAGCCAATCCGGACCAGAACCAGCCACACAGGGAGTGTGCTCATTGAAAGTCACATTGGCTGACTCCTCAACAATTCTAGTTCTGAGATTGTATACTCTATAAGCTTTAGCTTGAGAAGAGTATCCAATGAAATGTCCATCATCTGATTTCTCAGCAAACTTGGCAATTTGATCTTTGGTATTCAAGATGGTGCAGGGACATCCAAATGACCTGAGAAAACCAATGAAAGGTTTCCTCTTGTGCCAAAGTTCATAAGGAGTCTTACCATGTGTCTTAACTACTAAAACTCTGTTTTGCACATAGCAAGCAGTATTGACTGCCTCTGCCCAGAAGGTGATAGGCAGTTTAGAGTCAGACAACATAGTTCTTGCAGCTTCAATAAGTGTCCTGTTTCTCCTTTCAGCAACTCCATTTTGCTGAGGAGTCCTGGGAGCACTATATTGTCTTGTAATACCCTTTTCATCACAAAATGCATCAAGGATTTGGTTCTTGAATTCAGTTCCTTGATCACATCTTATGGTTTTGACCTTGTGATCACATTGATTCTCAACTTTTAAGATGAAATTCTTCAGAATCTCAGGGGTTTCATCCTTAGTTCTAAGGAAGAAGACCCAAGTGAATCTTGTAAAATCATCTGTGATCACCAGACAGTAAGAGGTCCTTCCTAAACTCATTACACTGGTGGGGCCAAAGAGATCCATATGTAACAAGTGTAGGGGAGTAGTGATGGAGTTCTTTTCCTTAGGCTTGTGAGATACTTTGTGTTGCTTCCCTTTCAGGCATGCCACACAATGATCATCACTAGTAAACTCTTTCTTTGGCATTCCAGTTACCAGATCATGTTTAATTAATTTATTCATGTTCTTAAAGTTTACATGGCACATTCTTTTATGCCATAGGAAAGACTCATCACTATTTGCTTTAGATAGAAAGCATGAAACTTCTCCTGAGGGAGATGTTTCTTGCAAATCCATCTTGTACATGTTCCCTTTCCTGGGGGCTCTGAGCAGGATATGCTCATGAGGAATGACCACACCAGGTTTGAGAACAATGCACTCATGCTCAGTAAAGAGCATGTTATGACTCTGATCACAAAATTGGGATACACTCAGAAGATTGTACCCAAGCTCCTTAACAAAGTTTACCTTCTCAATGCTGAGCTTACCATTTGTGACCTTGCCCCTTCCAGAAATGTAACCACCTTCATCTCCTCCAAAAGCAACTGGTCCTCCATCAATCCTCTCAAAATTATGGAGTAGAGACCTATTGCCAGTCATGTGCCTGGAACAGCCACTGTCAATTATCCAGACATTCCTGTTGGTCTTGAGCTGTTCCTGCACAGAGAAGATGATTAGTTACATTTGGAAACCCAAGCCTTACTTGTCTTGGGCTCATTAACAGTAAAAGAAGGTAATGCAACAGTAATAGATCCTATGGTTGTACTATAGGGATCTTCAGCTGTTGTTGATGGAGAAACCTCAGTCATTTGGTCTTTCTTAGACTTCCACACCACCTTTGGAGTCTTGGACTTGACCTTCAAAACCTTAGAAGCTTTTGGAACTTCATAAGTTTTGATGACTGATCCTTCGGAAGAGTCTACAGTCACTGCAGCAGACTTTAGTGCTTCGGAAGAATTCCTTTCTTCCGAGACCAACTTTGCTTCCGAAGGTAATTTTCCACTTACCTTCTTCTTTGATTTGGAGCTTCCGAAGGAAACAGACTTTCCTTCCGAAGCTTGAGATTTCTTGAGACTCTTTGAAGTCTTTGTTTTAGTCATGTGGACAGTACTTTTAGGATTGTATGGGCAATCCTTAGCAATGTGAGAAGTACTTTCACACATGACACATAACATTTTCTTCTTCAAAGAAGTCTCCCTTTGAGAACAAGACTGACTTTGGTCACATCCCCTCTCCATCTTCATCTTGGTAGATGCTGAGACAGTTCCTTTGGGCTGTGAACTGTTCTTGGAGTTTGATGGTCCAGGCTGTGCAGCAGTGGTACACAGCAGATCAGTCTTCTTCTTGGTACTGAGATGATTTGAACAAGAACCATGACTCTTAGCTAAGGAGTCTTGGTTGATGTCTTCAGTCCTTACTACTTTGAAACCTGCAGAGATAAAAACTTGTTTCTGCTTAGCATCAAAAGTAGCCTTGATTTCTTGAGCCTTCTTTGCCTTTCTTTTGCTCTTTCTGATCAAGTTCTTTCTTTTGGACTTGGTCATCACAGTTGATTTCTTCTCCTCAGAAGGATAGTGGCCCTTGGGAAGAATCCTCTTCTTCACTCTTCTCAGAGGAATTCTTCACTATCACTTCTTCATCATCCTCACTTACAGGATCTATGAGAGGAAGCTCATCTTCACAAGTTCCACACCTAGGAGATCTTACAGACAAGATTGTGTGTGGAGGAGCTATCTCATTTGATCCTAGTCCCTGTCTATTTTGATAACAAACTTTGTTGTGCAGGGATGAGGATATCATGTTCTTGAAGGTCTCTTCTTCAAGAACACTTTTCTCTGCCTTGGCTTTGCTGATCACAAGCTCAGCCTGGCACTCAGTTAACTTAGTGATGAGATCTTGGATCTGAGTTCTGAAATCTGTATGTTCATGTTTTAGTACTGAAATGGTTTTCTCCAAGTCTTCTATTTTAACTTGTAATCATTTTCAGACTTTCTAAAATCAGATTTTAATATGTTTAATGACTCAAGATCAGATCTCATCTCTAGGTTATAGGACCTGTATCTATTTACTTTAGCAATGCATTCAGGGGAGCAAAGATGTTCCAATACCTTGGCTTCATCATGGTCAGCCATCAGTGCTTGGTTTGGAGAAGCATCCTCCACCTGAAAACTCCAGTCAAAGCCTCCTTCTTCAACAGCAACAGCAGCATGTTGCTTTGTCTTCTCAGCTTGAGGAGCTTTGTCAGTAAAGTTTGGTCTGGGTTGTGTTTGGCCCCCATTTGCTTTAGGTGCCTTACACTCCCTGGCAAAGTGACCCATAAGGTTACAGTTGTAACACTTAACTTTGCTTTTATCCAGCCCAAACTTGCTGCTGGTAGCATTGCTTGGAAATCTTCTTCCTGTCCTCTTGTAGAACTTCTTGGCTCTGTGAGTGAGGAGAGCCATCTGCTGAACTATCTCCATGTATTCCAGGTCATCTGGATGGATACAGTCCAGGTCTTCAAGAGTGAAGAGATAATTCCCACAGCTTTCATCTGCAGACACAAAGGCTTGAGAAGAACTTGTCTCTTGGAATGGGCTTCCTTGAGTAAAGTTCTCCCTTGGTGTCTCCGGGAAGGTGATGAAAGGACCCTTTTGTGAGTTGTCAGGGTAGCATAAGAGATGATGCTGAGGTTCTATGCTGTCCCTTTCAACCACATGAAGGGCTGAACCCATTTGATTGTTGGAGTTGCCAGATGAACCTTGCATGTTCATCTCCATCTGGTATCCACTGAGAATCCCATACAACTCTGTAAGAGTAAGAGTCTTAAGGTTCTCAGTCCTCTTGATCACCACACAATAGTGTGTCCATTGCCTAGGAAGTGAGGACATGAACTTCCTTACAATGTCCCTGTTCTCAAGAGGAACTCCTCCATCCACTAGGGTATCCACAATCTCAACATACCTGAAGTATTGTTGAGTCATGGTCTCACCTGCCTTGAAGGTGAAATTTTCAAACTGCTGCTTCAGAAGATCTTTCTTGTTCTCCTTGGCTTCAGAGGAGCCTTCATACATCAGCTTCAGTGCATCCCACAGCTGTTTGGCTGTCTTGCACTTCTTGAAGCCTCTGTATACAGAGTTTGGGAGAGCAGTCTGAAGAGCAGTCATGGCCTTCCTATCAATTTCTACTCTTTTTCTATCTTCA
This sequence comes from Flaveria ramosissima, assembly GCA_025215565.1. Classification (NCBI taxonomy): domain Eukaryota; kingdom Viridiplantae; phylum Streptophyta; class Magnoliopsida; order Asterales; family Asteraceae; genus Flaveria; species Flaveria ramosissima. The sequence continues at coordinate 66,236,658 of CM046036.1, forward strand.
TCTGAGTAGTTGGCCACATCTTTAGGAATCATACCAGCACCAGTAGCAGAGGGGGTGCTGGGTATGAAAGGTCCATTCTCAACAGATTCCCACATTCTTGAATCAAGAGACCTGATGAAGCCTTCCATCCTCATGCACCAGGTGTCAAAATCATCAAGAGTGATCAGTGGGGATTTGTTCATGGTTCCAGTCTCCATATCAGTCTTAGAGATGGCAGCCATTTGAAGAGTTTAGCTTTTGTGTGTTGTGAGGGATCTTAAGATGGTTAGATCTTATATCAAGAGCCTGGAATGCTCTGATACCAATTGCAGGACCGTTTAAGGGCTTGACCACAATTACAACACAACAACACAATGAGGAGGATAACTAAGCCTAATCAAACAGTGAACTGGGTAACCAAAGTGATACAAAGAACACAAGTAAAGTAAAGAGACAGAACAAGAGAGTTGGGTTTCAAGGAGGCAGTATATTGCTTTCTCAAGTTCTTTTACAAGTGTTACAAAGCATAAAGAAAAGATACAAGAACTTGAAATACTTATACTACAACCTACAGCCGGCCATACTTTGAAAGCCAGCTGGATACAATTGACTAGACACTAACAAAATCAATTGTAGGATCAAAAGGCATATCTGCCTTTTGACCTTGTGACTATGACATGCCATAGCTCACATCCTTATACAATACAAAAAGGATAAAGTACATAAAGTGGAAAGTTACAGACTCAAGACCTCAATGTACAGTTACCAAAAGCATGACCCTTTTCACCAACTCATGTAAGTTGGTGACTTTACAGAGACGCAGCGGAAAAGGTGCTTTATGGAACAGTACATCAGATAAAGCATGTGTACTAAAAGTCTTCGGAAGAAATCTGTCTTCATAGGATGAGGCTTCGGAAGACTTTGTCTTTGAAGCTTCGGAAGACTTCATGTTTGGCTTCGGAAGATATTGGTCTTGGCTTCGGAAGATTTTACACTTAGAGTATTTTCTAATGCTTTGTGTAAAACTTCCGAAGCATTCTTCACTTCAGTACTTAGTGCATGTTTGCTGAGACACTTAAGCTGTTTTGGGTTGCATCAGACTTCAGGAATCCTTACATGCATGTATTCCTTTTCTTTTTTTTTTTTTTGGTTTTTATTTTTTTATTTTATATATCAAGCTAATCCATTTTATTTAGGCGGATGTGCCATAATCAATAGCAACATAGTGTGTGAGAAAAAAATACTTGGTATAAAATACCATTCGTAACCTACTTTTGCCGGGACTCGGTTTTTTAAACCATACACACCGGGATGGGACACTAAACACATATATTTCTTAAATATTGCATGCAACATTAATGTTTATAATTTTAGGTTAAACCTATTATATCATGAATTATCTATGTTTTCCTCTCCTAAAGATCTAATTCATATACAAGTATGTTAGATCTAGGAACAATAGATCTAGATCAATTTGTATAGGCTTAGAACTTTAATCAATATTTGTAATGAATGATTGTAATTTATTATTTTGATGTATGCATTGTCTATATAGGTTAACCAATATGTGTGTTGATCTGTGTATGATTGCAGGTACAAACATAATACTTGGTCAATTACTGAAATTGACTAAGTGTAAGAAACATCTACGGATGAACATTTTGTTCTTCCGTAGATATGTTTCTTACAAGTAACAAACATCCGAAGATCATCTACGGATGAACAATCAGATCTGGAGTTCAAGTGGTCAATCAAAGAGTTCAAGCAAACTCCTGTGGATGAGCAAACACCTTCGGAAGACTGAAGAACTTTGGAAGAACAAGTACCTTCGGAAGAAAAAGTACCTTCAGAAGACTTTGTAGTTGCGGAACTCAAACACTTGTATTTAAATAATACAAGTGTTACACGTCAACAAGACAGCTGTGCGAATCCCAAGAGATCCGGTGTTTCCTTAACTAAAACACACGTGCCTATAAATATGGATCCTAGGTTTCACATCAAGGTATGACACGAGAACACGACACACAAACACAAACAACCAAGCATCAATACGGCAAACCCAAACATCACATCAATCACACAAACATAAACCCTAGCAGCCGTCACATCAACATCAACACGTTCGAAGCATTTATTATTCATTATTTATTTATTCATCTATAATCATTAATCTGTTTAATGAAATACGTTTGAATCAAATCTTTTTGTTTGCTTATTAATTGTGTTCTTCTCATTGTGTTCGTCATAATCATTAATCATTATATTTGATATTTAAGTATTAAAGCAATTAAACAAGGTTAATGTTGATTCCGCAAACATTAACTTGATTTCCTATTAACACCGATAATTCCTGATTGCGATCCTTGGATTCACAAAGTATCACGTGCATACACTTTTTCAAGGGACATCATGATTTTTTTTCCATGATTAAACCCAGAATGTTCTAAATGAATGCAAAAGAATATACACATGCCTAACTACATGCAAAACAAAATTTTAATTAGTTTAATGAAAGTGATGAAAGGAACACGTTCATTGATTGCTTCATTGTAAGAACATCCACGCATTAGTGATAATACCTAAAATTAATCTCAATGTCTTGAAAAATTTAATAATAATCAGTGTAGACTGTTCCTACCACCACTCATGATGGTTGAATGGGGTGCTTGTCTACCATGTGTCCATAAATATTTGCTTCCACTGATTCGATAGGTTCTTAATTTCATTCCAACATAGGCCAAATAATGCTACTTTAACCCATGAATTAATACGATCTTGACTACCTTTGTCTTCCATTGTGGTTTACCCTTGAATCTCATTATGTTCTCAAGCTCAAACCTGTCATATTGAAAACCATTCTCAATGGTGTTGTCCCTATTCACATGTGCAATGTAAAGAGGAACACACACATTAGTAACACTAGTCTCATAACACTTACTGGGAACAAAATTATGACAACTCACTCCAAGTCTTTGTTTCAATCCAGGCAAATTAGCGATGTAACACAATTGTGGGGACAAAAGTTCTTTCAACTAGGGGATGTGTGACATCCAGTATTTTCAAGTTAACTATGTTATTTCTATCAAGTCTTGCATACACGCCACTTAATCACACATAAGGACATGGTGACTTAACAAATAATTAATATTGATTTAAACAATATTAACCTAATTGATAATTATGTGGTTACCATGGGATTATGTGAAATCAACGTGATGCGTGTTATCTTTATACATTATGTGTTAGCATGTTATTATAAGAAAGATATATCATTAAGTAGCATATGGGATGATTAATATTTTATTTGGTAGCTTATAAAACTCAAAAGTTATGAAAGAAAAATAATTTATAAAAATTTAAAAGCAAGTAAAAAATAGAAAGTTAGGATGAAAAGTTTTGATACACATGAAAAACTCTAATCCCCTTATAACCTTTTTGTTAAGGCCAAGAAACTCCCCCCTCTCGATTGTGATTTCGGCCCTAGCACACACATTCACTCAATTTTCGCTCAAATCGATCGACACAACACATTAAGGAGGCTTGTTTGTGGTCAACTACATGTATTAGGTGAAAATTATCAACAATCTTTCATCTATTTCATGGATTTTGATTATGAACAAACCCTAGTTCATTCGTTCAATCTAAAAATTATGATAAAACTAAATGTTGTAGTTGGGTTAGATTGATGCTATTTAGTAGTTTACGTGGATTATACAAGAAAATCATGGTTTGAACAAGTACTTGATAACTTAACAAAAGTGAAAACTTTAGTTTCCAAGAACTTGGATTTTGATATCTAGTGATGTTTGTTGTTTTATAATGCTAATATAGATTATATGAATCATATAATTGATGCGTTATTGAATAGTTTGATGAATTATGGATTATTAGATCACATCCTTCTAATGAGGAAACTTTGTAATTATGGTTATGAAGTTGAATAGTTTGAGCATGCATGGAATGTTAGAATCATGCTAGAATGGTTGTTGGGAATGATGATATGTGTTTATTATGTTACATGTGTTGGATGCATAAGTTAGATCATGTTGTTGGAAATTTGAATGCGATGATTTGGGAAGTTGGATGTTTATGTGTACACGTATGCTAGATGATAAGGTGATGTGGTATTGATTGGAATAATATTGGTAACTAGGTTTACATGATAGAACCTTATGGTGGATATTTATATGTTTGATCAATATAGCAAAAGTAGATAATCTAGTTAGTTTAGGTTATACTTTAAATACTATGATGTGATGGTGAATACCATACACGCATGCAGATCTAAGGCCCCTACTTGGTAGGATTGGTAGGGTTTAGGATGTGAAGTAGCAAGTTTACTTCACATGGCATGTGATGAGTGGTCTAAACCCTCCTAGGTTGTATGATAGTAGCATAGGTAGTTACCACATGAAAAACCTGAAGTAATTGGTTAATTTATGGTCAAAATGTACAAGTTGGTTATTATTATGGATTCGTATGTGTTGTATGGTAGGTCTTGCTAGTATTGGAAACTTGTTAAAGTTTAGAACTCTTTATGTGTGATACATGAATGTATTGGATTAAACTTATGAATGTTTGATTTGTTAATTATGAACAAATATGATTTCACTTAACATGTAACTAACGGGTCAACTAGGTCAAACTAGGTTAATGTTTCTAAAAATCATAAATCAATGGGATTCATTGGACACTTATGGTTTCATGAACCAACCCCTTCTGTACGTATTTATGTACTCGTATGTTTTAGGTAACCTGTGATTGGTTGTCTCTTGGTCTAGCATATTATTTAATCGTTCCCGCGTACGTTTAAGGTAAGTTCACTACCCCACTTTTAAATACTCATTTTGGGGGAGAAAGCATACTTAAAACATTTTTACTTTATAAGTTGTGTATTGCATGTACATAGTGTAGTTTTACTATTGATAACCCTTACTCTTTCAGATCATTAATTAAGGATAATTAGCGGGAAATATTGAATAGTACTACCAGGCTTGACAAACCTCACCCATATGACTGGATGTTAAGCTGGTGAAACATTGTCTTAAACAACAAACACAAAGTCATGACTCGGTAATTTGTGATGGAAGGAAAACGAACGAACACCGTCAGCTTCAATCTCGTAAACATTATCGTTATGCTGATGTTATACAATAGCTATCTATTTCATTACACCTTAATTATGTTATTAACTCAATTGTTTTTACTTATTTACAAACTCATGGACTCACCAAACCTATGTTGACACTTTAGTATGTATTTCTCATATCGCTAATAACAGGTGTGTTAGGAGCACAACATTGGTCACATGGCATTTAAACTTTTTAACTTCATAAAATATTAATTGCATTTAAGCTCTGGTCTGTTTGGGTGCGTGTTTTACAAATTTACTTTTTTACATTTAATGGTTTGAACATTTTAACATACACTTCCGTAATGTATAAATTTTAATTTCTGATTGTTTGAAAACTCATATAGAGGTTGTTCGAAATAACTAATGACTAAGATCCTGGTTTGTTCATACGCCTCATGGTAAAATTCTACACGTGGATTTTAAGGTTGTGACAAAAATAATTGATTGAATTTGAAACACATTAGAACATAACTTATGGTTTTCAAAGGTTATATCCACACTCTCTCCCTTCTTGGTAGTTAATCTGAGCATAAGCTATTACGAAAAATGGTTGACTTAATATGACTTTGGGTTGCTCGTCCTTTAGTTTTGATGCATAATCGAGTACTATAAAATCCACATGATAGTAAAAACTTCTCACCTTAGCTATCACATCTTTTACTATCCCCCATGAAAGTTTACATGTCAAATCAACTAATAGTGTCAATTTTTTGTAGAGAACTAAAGCTGTATTAGTCATAAAAGCTTCCAGCTAAAATGCTTACACTAGCTTTATAATCCAATGATGCCAAGTTGATTTTAATTTCCCCAACTTGAATTGGAATAAGGGGTGCTCCTATATCATCTTTTCGTAATAAAGCCACCACTTCTGTTAATTACCTGATTTGTTTATGTATTATTGCTGATGTTTTGTCATGAACTTCATTCTCTTTCTTGATATCTTTCATAAACTCCATGATTGCATCCAATCGTGAATAATTTGTATAACCACCATACCTAAAAAGCTTCCTGGTTGAGCACCTTGTTGATAAGGTCTTTCATAAACCTTGTTGTACCCACCTTGATTGTAATCGCCTTGATTATACCTTTGTTGGTGGTTCTGGTATGGTTGTGATCCTCCTTACTACTTGCTTCCATGAAAATTAGGATTCAATTGGTTAGCAAAATTGACATAACTAAAATTAGAATGATTTCTCAAACCAGGATAATAGGTATTTGTTGGATCTAGAAAGGCTGTTGCAACCAAAACCAAGTCACTTAGAAGATTTTAGTACAACAAACAAAGGACTTCCGAAGCTAAGTATGGAACTTCCGAAGGAAAAAGGAGCTCTTCCGAAGACAAAGTGTAAAACACACTTCCGAAGAAAAACTCCAACTTCCGAAGACAAAGAACCTACTTCCGAAGATCAAGACTTAGAGAGAAAGATCTGAAGTCAACTTCCGAAGTACAGAAGTCCTCAAAGCCTCGGAAGCATAGAAGCCTCTTCCGAAGTATAAGTGGCTTCGGAAGAACTTGTTCTTCCGAAGCCAATTAACCTTCGGAAGACACTCCTATTATCCAGTGGACATAAGTACGGCCTCTCTGACACTCCGCTGCAAATCTCTGAGATACTGCATGGCGTTTTCTCAAAAGCCATGTAGTTGACCATACTTTAATCCACTGTTTACCTTTTTATGTTAGTACAGTTGCCATCTTTAGTTGGTGACAAAAGGTAAGTCATGGACATGTCATGACTACCATATCTTAGATAATACTTTATTAAGATACCTTAACTTTAACATTGTAGTATATGCTTTAGTCTTAGGTTTCCAGCTGGTATCAAAGTATATCCGGCTGTAGGATCTAGTATATATAGTTTCTCATTGTAACTCTTGTTTCATGCTTGTAAGAGTCTTGTAATATCTTGAGTTGAGAAGTAATATATACAAGTGCCTTGAAAATATATTTCTGCTTGTTCCTTTGCTACTTATTATATTATTATCAACTCTTGTAAAAGACATTACTTCATCTGATTTGAGTGTTTTCATAAGTGAGTTTGAGAGAAATACAAGTGTTTAAGTGACAAACTCGATCCTGTAGTATTAGAGTTCATGCCAAACTATTTATGTTCCCTAAAAACCTAATTCATTTCTTCACTCCTTCCTATATGCATAGGATAATATATTGATGAATGCCCCAAGTCACCACAACTATCACATACACTAAATACTTATTGTAGATATGATACTTATGTTCCACCATAGATTGGTAGTTTTGCCATTTGTCTCTCCAACTTGTCCACTTATCATTATGGCATAATTACCCACATATTTGCCCACCACATGCTTCCTTCTTCTTCTTGATTATACTTCCTTTTTAGAATTTATAGCTATCTTCTCTAGGTGTTCCCATCCCACTCCATCGAGTTTGACCTAAATGTGCCACTTGTGGTGGAACTCACATCCCGTATATCTTCTGGTGATAAACCATCATGTAATATGGTTATCAGTTCCCATTGATCACTTATATGGTGTGAGACGTTCTTAACAACTGTTTAAACCTCTTGAATGCCTCATAAACAACTCACATGTTTGTTGTTGGAAGTTTCAAATAACAAGCTTAGCTTCACACGTGCATTGAGGTGTATATTATTTGTCTAAGAACTGTTGTTGTAAGTCTTTGCATGTGTTAATGCTTGCTGATGGCAAAGATAAAAACCATTGATTAACATGAGCTTTCAAATCAAACTAGAAGAGCACAAGTTTAACTTCCTCGGGTGAAAAACCTTGCCCTCCAATGGTCCTACAAACAGCTTCAAACTTAAAAGTGTGGAGATAAGGTTCTTCAATAGATTTTTTATTAAAATTTGGCAACACATTCAAACATTGTGGCTTTACTTCAAACGACCTATGATACATCACTGGGCGCATGATTGGAGATGGGGTGTGTGGTGTGGTGGTGGAGATGGGGGTATGTGGTGGTGGTGATGGCAAGGACCGGTGGTGGTGTAGATGGGGGTGTGTGGCGCTCGTGATAAGGGTGGTGTTGGATTGGTGGCAGTTGAGATGGGGTTGTTTTGGTGGTCTAAAAAGAAAGTAAGAAAAAAGAGGGATAAAATGATCAATTTACAGCTACTTAACGGAATAAATTAATGGTCGTTTGACCCATGCAAGAAACATGTTATGTTTTTACAAACCTTAAGACTAAACCTGTAATTTTACAATCACAAAGACAAAATGTGAGTAAATTACTCTTAACTAAGTGAACAATAAAACTTTAGTTACTAAATAAACGAATAAAAATAAAATTACTAATCACAGTGCAACGGTTCACCGAACATTTAGTTCGTTTACACTACCAAAATTCGGGTTGTTTACGATTTATTCAAGACCCGGAGGTGTGAAGTTGAGTTGCAATAAAACTCCAGGGTCATTAACTGACACTCAACACCGCCCACGATCATCCCATCTCCGACAGCAACCAGTTCATTCACACCTCCTTTTCACCATCACCCCCTTTGATACTTCTTCTTTCCATTTCGATTTCTATATCAAACAAACTTTAAGATTCCTTCGTGTTTCCACCATCTAGATCGATTCCTGTTGTATCAAATCTTCCGTTGATCACCCCGTACGGTTTGCACTCTTCCGATGACGAAGATCGTATTCTCCGGCGAAACAACCTGTTAGTTCGTCTTCACTGTAAGTGTAAATAGCTACAATATCCTTCGATCTTTCTGTTTTGATGTGATTGATGACTGTATTTGACTTTGGTAGCTTGCTTTGTTCCTGCATCTGATTTATGAGCTTTTAGGTTTACGTGAATGCGTGTAGCTTCGTTTGTTAGGGCTGGTAAGTTGATCGATTGAGATTGAAGGATTAGGTTTTGGTAGATGCTGAATGTGTTGAGTTTTTTCGGAGTGAAACCTAATATTGCCAGGAGTTTTGACATTGAAGATTTTGTTGTTGTTGTTCTTTAGCAGTGGACGATCCTTGATGATGATAGAGGGATTAGGGCAATGGATCATGCATGATTGTTGTTGTATTTATTGAAGTTAAGAATCTAGATGGTGATGACACATGGTAGTTGGAATATATTGGAAGCTTAGTTGTCGAGCTTTCGTTGTTTCAATACAAAAAGATGATGGTAAATAGTAATGATGATACTTATGATGAGAAATAAATGCTGTAAAAGTGACATATTTCCTTAATTGTAGATGAGTGTCATTTATGTCTTTGAGGCCAGTTATTATCATTATAAATTTGCGTTGTTTCTTGATACAAATGAGAAGATATGAAACTGATCTGGTATGTGGTAGTTTGTAGATACATGTTGGAAGGTTGGCATAGTTAGATCTGAAATTACTGTGTATCTTCTATTGGCATGCAGTTTGGATTATGTGTTAATTTTTGCAAAAATGTTCAACTATGCATCAAAGTCCCAGTATGTTGGTGGCCATAAGGAGAAGTTTGCAAGGTAATTCTTTGTTTCCATAAACATTAAAATTTTAGCTAGAGCCTAGAGGTGACAAAATGAGTGGGTCAGGTAGGTTGGATAATAGGTTAAAACATGATTTTGTTTTGGGTGGGGGATGAAACACTTCAGGTCAATCCAAAAGATTATGTTGGCTTTTTTTTTTTTTTTTTTAATTTAATTTGTGTTATAGTTTGATTGGAAACATTATCAGAAGTTTAGTCTACTTATTTCAGTAAAGCAATTTAATAGGTGGTATGCATTTTAATGCACTTTGGGTGAATTTCGACCATTTTCTTCTGGGCTTTTTTTCCCCTTCCTTTTCCTTTTTAAAATTTTACTAATTTGACCCACTAGAAATAATGCATAACTGAAATTGAGTGGTTCAAAGGTAATTTGGTTGATATTTCCACCTCTATTTGACCTGACCACTCTTTTTCCCGTATCATGACACGTACAGATTCTAGTTGTGGACTAATAACAATTTTGGTGTGTTAAGTTGTTAATAAGTCAAATGTTTTTATATGATTTCCTGCTCTAATTTTGTGCCATAGCATTAGGCCCTCAAGCTATAACTCTTAAGCTAAAAAATTTCTCTTTTATAAACTAACGTGTCAAGTTGCTCGTGTTTATCCAAGGTGTTCTATTGTTTGGATGTCCTTTTGCTCTTTTAAGTTCCAGTAAATCACCTAGTCAAATGATTTTACTTTTCGTCACTTCTGATTATTTATGAAGTTGAAAGATTTAGTGATGAAGAATGATTATTTTTGTAAAAGACAGATGGTTTTTGAAATAGTAGTAAAAGATCTTCAAATACTACTGAAGTAAGAGGTATAAAGATTATTTTGTGATGATCAATTTTGTTTCAGTCTGATATGGAACTGATTATTTGACCTTCAAATACTCAGAAGCAGAATCAGTCTTATCCAAACATTGAAACTGATTATCATGTAATCTATCCCAATGCGCATATCCAGATTCAAAATGCCCTTTTATTTCATTTTATTTCCTTCATTTTGTGACAACTAATTTTTTACTTTATTTTTGCATATGAAGGTTGGATGATCTGGATTCTAGATTATCATCACCAGCTTCTGGAGTTGCGATGAACAAATGTGGATTTGAGGGAATCACTCATTTAAAGCGTGCACCCGATACGCCCTCTAGGTCATTTAAAAATGGAATTAAAAAAGGATCAGAAGGACTCAAATCCATTGGTAGATCACTTGGGTTCGGGGTTTCTCGGGCTGTTTTTCCCGAAGACCTAAAAGCCTCAGAAAAAAAAATCTTAGACCCACAAGATACATTTCTACTCACATGGAATAAATACTTTGTTGTCTCGTGTATTCTGGCTGTCTCCATAGATCCACTTTTTTTCTATCTTCCAGTTTTTGATCAAAGTAAAAAGTGTCTTGGTATTGACCGAAAGCTAGCCATAACAGCCACAACCCTAAGGACTGTTGTTGATGCGTTTTATCTTATTCATATGGCTTTTCAATTCAGAACTGCTTATATTGCTCCATCATCTAGGGTTTTTGGACGGGGTGAACTTGTGATTGATCCTGCACAAATTGCTAAAAGATACCTTCGGTGGTATTTTATTATCGATTTCCTTGCTGTGGTGCCACTGCCTCAGGTTAGTATTTAATATTTATGTGTGTTTGGATATGTGGGTATGCAAGTAATCATAAGATACTGCAATAAACCATGTCACAAAAGATGATGTGCAAATGATGTTTAAAGTTGTAATATCAAAATAATACGATGTTTAGACTTTAGACTGATTAGAATTTTTTTTTTGATATTTTAAAATAATGGCAGTATAATTCAATTACGTTAAAAAGGTGGTAAATAGGTAACTTTATTTTATGCTTGGATGATCAGTTCATGAAACTGAAATCGAGATTCGAGATTATATGACCTCCAAATGATCAGAAGCAGAAAAAAAGAATCGTTCTGTGTAATGAAAGTAAAAGTCATATCATATTAGGTCGAAGAAAGGGTAATTTTGCTATTTTATATTACCCTTACATAATCAGTTTTCTTCCAAAGGCATAAAACTGATTATCCAAAGCTCTTTAAGTAATCAGATAACCTGATCAGGATATGTTTATTTAACTAAGGTCATAATAATTAGTTCTAAATGCAAATCCAAACACCACCCTAAATTACCTAAACACATATATGTAGATAGCTTGTTGAATAGTTCAAATATCTGGATCAATTTTTTTCCACTTTAACACCATTGACACCGCTAAGATGTGAGAATTCACTTTTTATATTGCATTTGGATCTTTTACTGATTAATGAAAGAAGTTTGAGAGTTTTTAACATTTTTTATGATTTTCCAGATTGTTGTCTGGCGATTTCTGCAGAGGTCTAGAGGTTCAGATGTGTTGGCTACAAAACAAGCCTTACTTGTTATTGTGTTACTTCAGTATGTTCCAAGATTTGCCCGAATCGTCCCTTTGACATCAGAACTTAAAAGAACTGCTGGTGTAATTGCTGAAACCGCATGGGCTGGTGCAGCTTATTATTTGTTGCTATACATGCTTGCGAGTCATGTAAGCTATTATTTTAATTAGATGTGGAAAATTGGGCGGGTCAGGTGAGCTGAGTAACTGGTCAAAACGGGTGATTTTGTACTGGTTGGGTCTTTTTTTAAGAAGGTGCGCCTGTGGCCCTCGGCATTCAGGTTAACGACTTAGCGCATCAGGGGTTTGAGGCTGTATCTTATGTACTTCTGGGTCAAATTTGTCAAATTTGGTCAAAATTAGAGTCAGCAGGAGGCATATATGTGAAAACAACAAAAGGGATGAAGAATTTTTTATAAGATGTATTTGATAAAAATGTTGACATGTAAAAAAGACGAGAGAGACATAGCTTTTGGTTGTAAATAGAACTTGTTTTGTTGTACATTGAACGATGCTTGCATGCGTGATGTGTGCGTTCGTGTCTCAGCTTTTGGGACCTAAATCTTTCAAAGGGCCTCATGCTTTTTAAACCATGGTCAGGTCAGGTTGGCCCTAATTATGTCATGAGATATTATGCATTAAACACAATTTGGATGCTTTTTGATATGTTTTGACCCATCTAACACTTTAGTTTTTTAAGGTGGAAATTACTCGTATGGCCTGTTAGATATAAGAAATAACTTGTAACAACCTGTTTATAAGTAATTGATACATGCTTTTCCTTTTCAGATAGTTGGGGCCTTCTGGTATTTGCTATCTGTAGAACGCAATGATACATGCTGGCAAAGAGCTTGTAAAAAAAGCAAATATGATACAGATTTCTTGTACTGTGGAAACGACTACATGACTGGTTATGACAAATGGAGCAATGTCAGTAGCTCGGTATTAACCAAAGCTTGCTCCACGGATGGTGATAACCCACCATTTGATTTTGGGATTTTCGAGCAGGCTCTTTCATCAGGCATCATCTCGTCTACTAAGTTTGTCTCGAAGTACTGCTACTGCCTGTGGTGGGGCCTACAGAATTTGAGGTAGAAATTATTATTTTTTTACTTGGTAGTTACTACCTAGATTTTAATTGTTCTTAGCACTTAGCAGAGTGAGATATCTGTTTCTGTGTCAGCACACTTGGGCAGGGGCTTGAAACCAGCACTTATCCTGGAGAGTCTATATTTTCCATTGCGCTAGCCATTTTTGGTCTCATTCTTTTCGCTCTCTTGATTGGCAATATGCAGGTGATGTCACTAGCACTTACCATCTCGATCTTCTCCCATTGCCAAGATTTAAACTACATGTAGTAAAATGGGTGGGTGGGGGTGATTGTTCTAAATTGGTTGTTTGTATTATGGTTTGGGCTGGGCTGACCTGCATACATTTTTTTCCGGTTTTTATTACTAGTTAATGTGTTAAAGATGATTTCATAAAACTGTCTTGTAACTATAGTTATATTTATGAATTATCAAAATTTTCAAAAATAAATTTATTTAGCAGGCTGTTAGCATTAAAAATACATTTATGGGAATGATATGATCCGGATAATCGACCCGACCTGCAGGGTCAGATGGATCCCATAACTACCGGATTGAAAGGGTCAAACCCACTTGTTCTTCACGTACTGCATGCATGAATAAGAAAATATAATTTAGTTGCATTTCACCGATGTATTCCTTATTATCAGAGACCCACGTTTACGTTTTGAAAGTTCCCTTGTGTTATTTATATTGTAGTCTTGAATTAGAGAAACATAGAAGAAAATTGCTGCAAAAACTTTAGTCTCTCAGTCTCTCTCTCTCTCTCTCTCATATTCTTTGGAGTCTAACGCGCTCAAAGGGTTCTAGCGGGAGATTGACCATCTCGAATCGGTCTACATACCTTCAACCTGTTTGACATATTCAACCCATTTGACTAATTTACAGTTGAATTTTTATTGGATTAGACCCTCTTAATGGTAACTATAACAATAAAGCCATTCATAAGAAATGGGTTAAAGTTACAACCTTTACTGCAAACCTTGCTGCTCATTACTGTCAAAATATTTGTATAGCGTTTTTTGTTGAAGCAGAATGGATAAAGCTATGTTCTATTCAAGTCTTAAAGGAGGGTTTGCCAGCTCAATTAATAAGATCATCTAAATATGGGTCATAATGTGGTCTATTAACTGGTGAAAGCAGTTTCGGGTTGGATTGAGTCATTTTCGGGTGGGGTCTGGTTGGGTCGGAATGAGTCGTTTTAACACTCTCTTGTCAATTATTTATAATGCTTAATTCATTATGTAGTGATTTCAAAGCAATATTGTTATAGTAACAATCTCAAGTTTGAATAAAACAATTTGGGAGGTTGTATGAATAAAATGGATTTTTAGCTTAATCTTATTTTTTGACCCATTTAAGATAAAACACAGCCCAAATGAACCAGTTCACAGGTAAATGGGTTGAAGTGCCATATCTCAAGCTTCTTCTTTTTTCATAATTTATTTTCTCAGCTACTTTAACTTCAACAAGGCCTACTTTATGTGAAGTGTAATCAGTAAAAATCTGATTATGTCATTGATTTCACTTGGGTTGCTAATTGTTTTATTGTTAACAGACGTATCTTCAATCTCTTACTATCCGACTTGAAGAAATGAGAATTAAAAGGAGGGACTCAGAGCAGTGGATGCATCACCGCTTACTTCCACATGATTTAAGAGAGCGTGTGAGAAAATATGATCAGTACAAATGGTTGGAAACGCGTGGAGTGGATGAGGAAAATTTGGTCCAGAATCTACCAAAGGATCTTAGAAGGGACATAAAACGTCATCTTTGTCTTGGTTTGGTCAAAAGGGTAATAGTTCTCTCTTATCTATCTTGCTTAGAGGTAGCAAAATAGGCTCGTAAGGTAATAGATAGATGTGGGTGTCACGACCCATCTACTTATGAATTAGTCGATTTAGGTTATTGTTATCTTTAATGGGTCAAACCGGTAAGATAAAAATTTTCTAGAAGAAATGGGCCATTACCTCATAAATCACTTTTAATCAGATGGTTAGATTATTATTGAAATATTATGGTTTTGTAATCATGTTGGACACAATATTCATTCATAAAAATATATTGGGTGATGTTTCGGGACAATCCGAGACCTGATCAGCCAGTACCAATAGTTACTAGTTACCCAACCGGTCTAACCAACCTGTTTGGCGTTAACCACCTCTAGTAGTTGGCCATCATATGTTTTGGTAAAACAGGTAATTTTATGGTACAAATGGGTTGACCAATGGCTAATTTTAGAAAAAAAAAAGAATTTGATTACAAATACTATAATATCATAATATTAAGAGTTAACTACAACAATTGATTTGTTATTTCAATCTCCTTGCAGGTCCCCTTATTTGAGAATATGGATGAAAGGTTACTTGATGCCATTTGTGAGCGTTTGAAGCCTTGTTTATATACAAATAACACTTACATCGTACGAGAAGGAGATCCAGTTGATGAAATGCTTTTCATCATACGTGGTCGGCTCGAGAGTGCAACTACTGACGGAGGGAGAAGCGGGTTTTTCAACAGCGGGTTTCTAAAAGAAGGCGACTTTTGTGGCGAGGAGCTTCTAACGTGGGCCCTCGATCCCAAGTCCGGTTCTAACCTCCCTTCTTCAACTAGAACCGTAAAGGCACTGAGAGAGGTGGAGGCATTTGCACTACCAGCTGATGAACTGAAGTTTGTTGCGGGTCAGTTCAGGCGTCTGCACAGTAGGCAGGTGCAACACACGTTCCGGTTTTACTCACAGCAGTGGCGGACATGGGCGGCATGCTTCATTCAGGCCGCCTGGCGAAGGTATTCCAAGAGAAAGATTCTGGAGCAGCGGAGGAAGGAAGAAGAGGAAGCCGCCTGTAAGAATGGCGGCAGCGGTGGCAGTGGAAGTTCATACAGCCTTGGGGCGACATTTTTGGCGTCGAGGTTTGCCGCGAATGCTCTCCGTGGGGTCCACCGGAACCGGAACTTAAAGAGTGCTAGGGAATTGATGAAATTACAAAAACCTCCAGAACCAGATTTCACTGCTGATGCTGATTAGTGATAACTTGTGCTTGTATATTAACAGAACTATATGGATACTTTGGTGCTTTCATAAGTTGTAAGGGACATTGTAATCGATGCTTGGATTTAGGTTTTGGTTTTTTTAAATTTTTGTAAAGTTTAGTGGTACGAAATGTTATCTAACTTATGTACTCTGGGTGGCCTTAACTTATAAAATTATTATGATTGAGGTGATTTATAACAGACTGTGGAGGGATCTTTGAAGTTTGAACGATGAAGATAATATTAGGGGGTAGAACGTTTCTTGCAATTATTTGAAATTCTGTAAAGTATGTTACAACAAGTGGAAGTGTATGGTTTGGATGACGTGGTAGTTTTAGGTTTAGGTGATTGGGAGATTTTGTCTTCCACCAATTTGGCCAAGGCATATGCTTGGTGAAGTGTGGTTGGTTTCAACATAGCAAGCTCGGTTTGAATGTCTTGGCGTAGCCCAGAGATAAAACAGTTACGTAAGGCTTGTTGTGGCAGACCCACTACACAGTTGCTAACGCGTTCAAACTCGGTTTGGTATGCGGCTACAGTTGACGTTTGTCGGAGTTTGAAAAGTGTTGCTTCGTGGTTCTCGTAAGTGGAAGGACCAAATCTCAATTCTAGTTCCCTTTTGAATCCTTCCCAAGTGCCAAGTAAATCATTATTGGCGAGATGCTTGTACCATGAAAGGGCGTCGCCGATGAAATAAAATACTGCTAATTCAACGCGTTCATCCTCCGGTGTTTGGTAGTAGGAAAAATAATTTTCCGCTTGAAAGATCCAATCCAAAGCATTGGAGCCATCAAATAAGGGAAGAGTGATTTTTGGTTGACGCATAGTGCGACGGTGGGGTGAACAATCGCGAGGTGGGGTTCTGTGACGAGGGGGAGAGCGGACACGGGGTGGTGTTTTTTTCCCAGACGATTCAGCGGTTATGTGATCGGTAAGTTGGTCGATTTTGGTGGTGAGTTTGTGTGTGGCTTGTATAAGATCGGCTAACTGATTGGCGATTTGGGTTGACGTGGCTGAGGTGTCGGCAGTGGCGGCGATTAGCTGTGAGAGCTGTTCAGAGACGGTGGGTGCGGTTTCGTCAGAGGACGAGGTGTCCTTATGCGGAGGCATATGGAAGGTGTGAGTCTCTCAATGAAAGCACCAGCAGGTGAGACTTCAAAAAGAATTAAACACTTTTGGGACAATTTTCTGAATAAATTTCAAAGAACAAGATACAAGAATTTAAATATGTAGGAACCACGATTCATGTTCCTTATTCAATGGAATACATGCACCAATAACCCACTTTATGATTTCCTAAAATGCAGTAACTACATACATGTAAAAAGACCAAGTCTACATGCACCAATTAATAGAAATAATACCACCATCACTTTGACTCAGCCTAAAAGTTCAGAGATGTTGCTTGCATCTAAAACCTTATAAAATGCTATAAATTGATTCCTTTGTTGTAGCAGAAGTATAAGCAGCCATTTCTATGTAATCATGTTGATTAGGGAAAAAAAGTTGGCTTCATGTGAATGTTTATCAATCACATAATCGTGTCAATTCCAGATTTCTACAAAAGTTAAGATTTCAACTTTTATTTACTCAGAAATGAAGATTCACCCACATAGTATTCATTTAGTATTATCAAAGCGTGTGTTGTGCATGATTTCATGTGCTAACACTTCGAAGGATGATGTGCTTAAAATTATACATGCTTTCTCTACAAGTTTATCTTTGTTTTTGGCATTTTTTATGATAAACACCACTTGATTAGGCACTTAATTGTTCATAGTGTGAATTTTTAGGTATGAAGATGATTTGTTCAGTACTTTGTAGAATAAACACGGGACTAGGGACACTTGAAGAGTATAGGTGCCAAGTACTCACCCTATTGGCACAACCCGACCCTAGAGACGGAGACCACAAAAGTTGATCTGGGATGCGTGGCAACACGATAGTAAAGATGTCATCCTCACCAATAAAATACGTGTGTAATAGTCCCATGACCCCTAGGCGGGTACCATAAAATCCTCATGTATTCATCAAGGGAAAACCCTAAATCAAACACTATAAATAGAAGAAGATACGGCATCATATTTTTATGCTCTTACACCATACTCACACCTACACTTGACCTTTTACATTTCGTTTTCTTTTTACAAACATATACTTATTCTTAATATTATAACAAGAAACTTTCTTGTTGTTCTTCTGTATAATAACAAGTTCTTGAATCAAAGGAGTTCCTTGGACGTCATATTCATCTTGTATTGATATACGAGCTCGGATTCATGTTAAGAAAGTAAACTGAAATTAATGATAAACTTAAGGAACAAAAAATCTAATTTAATATATACTAATTATTAATTTGCTTTGTGCATTAAAATTGTACCTCATCGCTGTTCTTTTAAAAAAAAATTTGATTTTTTATTTTTAGCTCAAAGCTTTTTATCTTTTTCAATGTGATCTCGTAATAATTTTACTTTTTTACTTTTAGCTTAAAACTTTTCATCTTTTTGCAATTTAGTCTCATAAGTATTTTATTTTCAAATTTGGTCTCCTATACTTTTGATCTTTTGAAAACTTTCGTTTTACGTTTCGTTTTAAATTTTGCAAGTTAACACGTCGCAACATGCATGAGTAGTTCAACATTTTTACATTTAGCTTTACGTTTCGTTTTAAATTTTGTGAGGTAACTCGGCCCACCGTGTGTGTGGTTTACCGTTTTTACTTCTAATTATCTCGTTTAATAGATTCGTCTCAACACGCAATTTATATATCAAATTAGTTGTACTTTTCTATGTTTTACGTTGCGGTAAAATTTCGTCGCATTAACCTACCGTACCTTAAGTGTTGGTGATCGCTGGCGGTGCTGTGGTATTAGTCCTATTCGATATTGTTTTACGCTCCCGATGCATGCCAAGAGGTTTAATTCTAGTATACTCTAAATCAAGAAACTACAAGTAAAAGTGTAGAACCATAAGTTCATATAAACCACTGCATAATTCCGAATTATCTTATTATCCAAACGCCCTTCGATCTTGAAAATGGTGGCAAATGCTACATCATCGCTCTCTCATCGTATGTTACTACATTGATTCATAGTCATTATCTTCCTTCTTCTACCTTCACACACACACACACATACACACACAATACTTGCTTACATTTGATGATAATGGCAGCACCCATTCGACTAGCATCATCGTCTTCTATCACCCTTCTTGCTTCAACTTCTTCGTATTCCTCCATTTTCACCAAATTTAGATCAAAACCCCATTTGGGTTTTTCAATTTCACTCACCAGTGCTGCTACTTTCGGGAATCCGTTGTTGTTTTGCTCCCGAAGTGGGAATCGAATGGCTCGTGTGGTTGCTAAAGCCACTCTTGGTCTCACTTATCCTGCGGAAATTGATTCCCATAAGGTATCATTCTTGAATTTTGATCATTATCTTGAGTTGTATCAATTGAAGTTCCATTGCATACAATGCCCTTATAGTGTTCGATTAAATGCTTATAACTTTGATTGGTGTTTCCCTGTAGTTTTTCACTTTTTCTCACTAAAGGAAAGGGTACACATATTCACTGTACTAATTTGATTAAATTGTTGTTGATTTTAGTTTAAGGTATGCTATTTTATCATAACATGATAATGAATGGAATGTGATTTGGTAACCTACAAATTTAGAAAATTGAATCTTTGTTCTTTTTCTTTTTTGAGATGTAAAAGATATCTTTTGCTGCAAAAGATATAGATTTGCTTGAATGGAAAGGAGATGTTCTAGCAGTTGGTGTCACAGAGAAAGACATGATGAAAGACGAGAGTTTAAAATTTCAAAATGAAGTCTTGAAGAAGCTTGATTCTCAATTGAATGGGTTGTTGTCTGAAGTATCTACAGAAGAAGATTTCACTGGAAAGGCTGGACAGTCGACTATTCTTAGGCTTTCGGGTCTTGGAACCAAACGGGTCAGTTTGGTTGGGCTTGGAAATGCATCCTCTGGTACGTCAACTTCTGCTTATCGTAGTCTTGGTGAGTCTGTTGCCTCATTGGCTAAGGCTTCTCAGGCCAACAATGTTGCAATTGCACTTGCTTCTTCACAAGACTTAACTCCTGAATTAAAGCTCTCAACAGCTTCAGCAATAGCAACAGGTATATTTCGTTCTATAAGTAGGTCATGTTTGGAATTGTGAACTGGATTTGAGTATCAGTTTTAATTGTTTTGATTAACAGATTCTGCTACTGATCAAGTTATTTAACAGTTAAATGATGAGTTTCATACCGTTCACACAAAACTTATAATAACCATAAAATGACAGTGTTATTTATCCATTCCTTTAAGCTAACTTGATACACCTTTACTCCCATCTCACAAAACTTCTCTTAAATATTTCCCACAAATGCCTTAGTTCATCTTTTTTAAACACTTAAATATCTATAATCATCATTCACTGGTCACATAGGAAAGAAACCATCCAACACTATT